>JAHDVF020000778.1:64369-347098 GCA_022606425.2 Lepidostoma basale | reverse complement strand
ATGTCGGCCACAAAGTATTCGATACAATGGATTTAAAATTTTATTATAGCTGACATATTTATATATAATGTTTGAAAGAGTGGTCCTTTTGTTTTTATAATTACTGAATTTAAATATAATATGTAATAGTTCTTGGTCCATAAGGTTGGCATCGCTTTATTCGGTTTTCCCCATCCATATAGCTGCTAAGGTCTGGAATCAAACAAACCAATTTTTCGACAGTAATCGATTCCAGGAATATTTTTAATTTGTTTTTGTTAACAAAGAGGAGAAAGCAAACAGTAATTGGTCATTAAAGACTACTACCGGAGCTCTAGATACTACCTTACTTAAAAATTAGCCGACATTTAATATTTGATTGATTTGATATTTTAAACTGTTGAATTAAATAACTTTGTTTTATGTATCACAATTGTATTTTATTTTACGCGACATCTGTTTTGTCAATCTATGTGACATCATCAGGTGTTACAATAATATATTAAATGTCAAATTTTCATGATTTTTCGAACCTTTATGTGTATTTGTTCCTATGTCAATTTGAATAATTTCTTTGATATAATTTTGAAGTTCTTGCTGGAGTTGATTTAGGTACCTAAATATTTTGACTTAAAGAACGGTGAGTTACAATATGTAGGAGAAAATATTAAAGGTGGAAAATATAATAATATAATATTAATGGTAATAATAATGATAATAATAAAACAGTTTTTAGAAGGAACAATTACATATAGTGAGTCAAAAACGATGAAACATAATAAATATTTTGGCCATTTCCGAAAAGATGTTTCTGTTTTTATATGAAATGATTTGATATTGCCACGTTTTTCTCCGTATTCCTCTATTTTTTTGTTTACGTCGTTGACGCATACTTTATTTTCTAGTATTTAATCGTTCATTCTAACCGTGTTTCGAAACCATCTAAAAGACTCTTTAATTATTTTGTTCATATTATTTTCATTCGCACAGCATTCACTTATTATATTTGCATTTAACATTTTATTATATACAAATTTATACACATTCTTCAAATATATCTCATTTCGACTATTCCTTGCTCGAAAGGATAATGAAAATAAATAGAATAAGATAGAGGTAGGTACTTTTAAAGAACAACAACTGAAGTGTTTAAAATATATCTCAAAGATATAATAATATTGAAACAATTAAAATATTAACAACATCATTAGTTAGGAATTCTAAAGGTCAAATTTTGAATTCAAATTTATTTAACAGATGAGAAAACTTAATTTGTTGGTAAATTAATTTTATATATCATACAATTTACGTAGCATTATTTCAGGAGACCCATAATTTATTTAAGGACATCGTCATTTGACACCGCCTTTAATATGCCTTTGAATGCTGAGGGGGTTTGTATCGCGGGTGTTTATGTTTCCAACAAAGTATCTGAAGATGTCGATGAAGCAACATCAGGATAAACATCTTCGGGCTGACTGGCGGTCCGTCTGTTTACCCAATCGAGTCGGGAATTGGGGTGGGAATGCCGTCAGCGTGCAAGAAAGAAATCATCGAAAGTGCCTTTCGCGGCGCCTGTTTATTTTTCAACAGGTAACAAATTTGCATTTAGATGAGTGGAAAATGTTGTGAAAGTAATCAATCATTGATATTATTTGAATAAAAATACTCTTTATGTTTAGCTTTATAGAGATAATTTTTTTGCTAAATAATAAAATAATTAAAAATAACGATGTATTTAATGAACTATTTAACTTTTTGTTGCGGTCGCTAACGAGCCTGGCGAAACCAGTCGCTGTCGAAATAAAGGCGACGTGGGTAGTTAGTAAATAAGTAGGTTTTAAAAAGCATAATTTTATTTAATAATTATTTAAAATGAAGTTCCATTAAGATATTACTTTTAAAAATTTATTATAATTATTGTGCATATAAAACCGATAACCATAATTTATAAAACCATAAAAATACTGCATATAATTTTTGTTTAAATAAAAGAACGTTGCATAAAATATGCATAAAAAAGCAAGTACGAATTGAACATATAAACAGACGAATAGCTTGCGTAATGTAAGAAAAGTTTGAAGTACTTCCATTCAGTAATTTGTAGCAAAAGTAAGTAATACTTATTCGTTAAATACAGTACTTATTTAGTAACAAATAACTCCTTTTTTCTATGACGTATCAGAGATATACTATTGATCATTTGTCAAAGACGGACACTCCAGTTATTTGTACACGTCCGAGGTGATAGCAGAACAGCCTACACAAAATATGATCATCGTGGACAGCATCGAGATCATCGAAACTCTAGTAAGATCGACTGACCAAATAATTACGAACACTCGAATGTCTTCAACCAGTGCGTCTTTCCTTTCATAACATATGGATCCGAAACGCGGACAAAAGGTCTAGTGTACAAATTCCAATTTGTGTAGCAGCCATGGGAAGGTATGTTTGAAATAACCTTGGGGGACAGAATTATAAATGAATTTATTTGACAACGAACCAAGGTGACTGAGGCAGTTTTGAGAATAGGCGGGTTGAAGCGGTGGTAGGCTGGCCATATTTATCGAAGAACTGACAGTCGACGAATGGAAACAGCGCACAGGATTATCTAGAGTAAGACGTCGCCCTGTTCGCTGAACTGACGATATTGCAAGGATTTCTGGACGTAGTGGCAATAAAAAGGAGCAATGATTTGCTTTAGGAGAGGCCCATGATCAGCAATGGACACCCGACGGCTGATATGAACTGGAATGGCTGTCTAGACTTATGATGAATTGGGGAGTGTCGGGAAAACTGTAGAAGAACAACTTACGCCATACAAGTTGAAGGAAGGGGCAGTCAGGAGCCTCGGATATGAAGAAAACGACCTATAATATAGTACTTAGTACTTACTAGAAAACTAAGTTATGTATAAACGAAAAAAAAAATTACGAAATTTAAGAATCAAAGTACTCGTAATTTAAAAATTGCTTAAGATAGCATTCCTGATTTAACGTTTTCTGATTAAATTTATTATATATAGAAGAAGAAAATCATCTGATTATAACAAAATTATTGAGGGTTGTTATGTTTATAATGATTGTCAAAGCAAATGAAACTCGTCTGGGATACCAAAAAAGTAATGTCGAACGAATTTTCTGACGTGATTTAGATCCTGAATTCAAACGTAAGCAAGGTGATTTTATAAAATTGTCAAAATCCATTGAGCTGTATTATATGGAGTTTTCACAATTCCGAGCTTTCAGGCCGGGTATCGCGCGGTATGTTCCATTAATTTCTGCGATATATCGGGAAATAGCACGTTTCTTTCCGCTAATATAGATTGATGAAAGTCTTTACTGGAACCGTTCCGCCGGGCTATTCAATATTGTACGTGAGAGTTGACTCCCGCTAGTAGGAATCGATACTTTTGTGCAGACAATTTTCTCTGTATAAAATGAAAGAGGCTTTAAAAGGCATCACCTCACCTCCGGATAGCTGCTCTTACAAAGATTGTTTCCATCAAATGTAACGATGCGATTACTTTTAAATGAATATAAAACTGAAATTACATAATATTAAAATATATTACAGATTTCATGTAACTTTTGCACAGGGTGTCTTAAGAGACAGTTTAGGTTTAAATTCAGAGCGTTATGTGGATACGACTTCTTGGTGCCTGAATTCCAAATCTTTCCTGACTTTAACCAAAGAATATGGTTCCAGCAGGACGGAGCAACGTCACTCACGTCCAAAACGCCCCTGTCACGAGTTCTTAAAAATTTTCCTTGCAAGTTGATCTTAGAGAGATATGACAAAAATTGGCCTCCACGCAGTACTGATTTAACCCCTATGGACATTTTTCTGTGGGGTTATCTCAAATATAAAGTTAATGCCAATTAACCGACTTCCCTGGCGCATTTGAAATAAAATATTTGCCACGAAATGGGAGCCATCACGGAGTCTACCTGCCGAGCCGTCATAAGAAATTTTACTGTTCGACTAAATGAGTGCCACGAACGCAAGGGTTAACATTTGAACGGTGTTATTTTTAAGAAATAAATTTCCAGTGTGTATTTCAATAATAAATAAACGTTTTTTGATAAATGGCTTACATTTTTTTAAATCGATTCACTAAATTATACTTTCTTTTGAGACACCTTCTTCAAAAGATTCCGCTATTATTGGAAAATTATTATAATAAATAATTTTCTCAAAATAGAATGGTACTTAATGATATCAAATATAAATGTCTACGTATTGATATGTGCATAGACTTTCACCCATGTCTCGTGGTATCCTCTTCTACCAACGGGCGACATTTTGGAGATCGTATCAGACTCCATCATTAGTGGCTGTGAGGTTGTACTCGGTTGTACTCGTAGTTTTCAAGACAACGCCCACGTAATTGATATAAGCCTGTTAGAAAACGGCCTTAAAATATCATTTTTACTATTTCTTCTTCTTCTTCTTAGCGTAGGCCCTGTGGCCTGTTTCTTAAGAGGAATTGGCCTCCTGCGAGGTCGACTCCCAGCTGTCGATCCATCTCTTTGGTGATCTGCCCGGGGTGCGTCCATCTTGTGGTTAGCCGTGCAACGTGATGAGAGGAAGTCTGGATGTCCGGATATTTTAATTTATTGTTTTAATGAAATCTTATGTGAAAATTGATTTATTTATTTTTATTTTTATTTTGAATTTTTTGATTTTTGAATTTATTTCCTTGAAATAATACACCTGTACACAACACATGTTTTAATAAAAAACAATAAAACATTCAATTAAAATAATCCACATACATATCAACATAAGGTTACATTTTGTTTACATATTTATTTAATTCTATTTAAATTTCTTTTATGCTCTGCACACTTTTGACATCCTCCGGTATATCTTCATAATTTTTAAATGCTTTATACATAAGACAAATATCCTGGCTGCGAAACGTGAGGGAGTGGACCGGCATCCGAATTGTGGAGGAGCTGTTCCGAGCGGCGTCGGACAGGGACAGGTTCGCCGAGGTGATTGGGGGACCCGACAGGGCACTTGAAGAAGAAGAAAATACGTAAGGGACATTCTGAATGGGAGCCTTAGTATATTTATCTTTCTTGTTTCATATTGATGTTCATGTTGGTAACTTTTTATTTTCCTTAAAAATTCTTGGGAGGTGTGCCCATTAACAATTTTGTGTGCTAGTAATAAAACGTTGTGTGTAATTATTTTTTTTAATGACATAATTTTTAGCTTTTTCAGTATCACTTTATTCCTGGCATATCTGTTTCTCCTTAAAATTATTCTCATTGCTTTATTCTGGAGAATGGTTAATCTTCGCATATCTTCTTCATTTGCTAGGAATATAACGCTGCTACAGTAATTTATATGGACTAATTTTAGTGATTAATATATAGTGAATACACACAATGTTCCAATTATAATAATTAATACGAACACCAAACTCTATACTAATTATATAATGGTAATTAAAACTCAATGACGTTAAGCAAGTCTATAAATATTGCGAAACATCACAAGATTAATACAAAGACTTTATTGAATTCCCTTTAAAGATTTATCAAAGAAAGTTTAGCGGAGCGAGGAATCTCTTCTGCTTCCGGTGATATTTATTTCATTCCCTGTTAACCGGAAGTCTCATACTTCCGGCGAGCACGAACAACGGATGCGATAGATGTTCCCACAGCATCGATTAAAGGAACGTGTCGATATAGAAGTTACCGTTACTTCGTTTCAAGCATGGTTTCCATTCTACGTTTATTTTTTTATGAATGTAATTGAATGAAAAAACCTTAGAAGTTTTAATGTTTCACCTTCTTCCATCTTCCATTAGTAACACTTGTCTTAGCCATCTGATTTACTTTTATAATTAATTGAGACGCATTTATCTTCCTCACATTCCTTCCTTATCTCTTCGTTCGGTATTCCATAATTTATTGTATTAGGATAATCAAATGATTTTACTGAAATCTCTTGATGGAAGTTCATTTTAAATAATTATGAAGTAAAACGATGTTTGTCACAAACACCAGTCTGTCGATGCCAGCGAGCCTGGCGAAACCGGTCGCTGTCAAAATAAAGACAAAAGTGGGAGTAGTTGAAAAAACACAGTTTTATTTAATTATTATTTATTGTATTACATATACCTTATTTAAAAAAATTCTGCTTTCTTCCAATCATACCAATTTTAAGATTTAATTTCATTAAGAAAATTATGGATCTACCGATCATGCATTAGACCCAATATGGTTTATGTAGTCGAAGCAAAAGCAAACACTGTTATAACGAATCTGCTCAGAACACATTGGGACCTATCGTGGGTAAAACCCTTAGAGATATGATACCTAACATAGAAATTTGTTGATCCTGCAAAATTGATGACATTATGAGATAGAGTAAGCAGAGAGGACGATTATGATACCACGTTGAGAGAATGAATACAGTGAGGATTTCCGAGATTGTAATGCATGATACTCCTCGAGACTTTCGTTCACTAGCACGACCACCAAAATAATGAACAGAAAGTTGGAAATCTTTATCAAGGAACTAACATTAATATCCTGCCTGAACATATCGCAAGATCTACAAAAAGAAATATATGAAAAATGTATGTATATCGGCACCCATTTATGTAAATATGAGTGATGTTGCAAATGTTATTTTTTTTAATCTGTTATCATCTATAGTAAAAAAAACATATTGTGGGGGGTTTGTGGTGAGAGTTGAAAGACGGCGGAGGTTTCAGCGTTTATTGCGGATCACAAGTAATTACAAGTAAACTGTATGTATACTCGTGATGGAGCGTGGCTGGATGTCGATAGCAGCGGGGCGGAGTCCGGGTGGTGAGTTGTAGTGGATGAGGGCTCGCTGGGTGGTATCGTCGAGTGGCTGGAACGAGGAGTCGTCGGAGGTTTCTCGTACGTAGACTGGGTAGTGGAGACTCGTGTCTCTTCGAGATCGCGATACTGGCTGACGTTTAGAGTTGACTGACGTTTAGAGTGGACTGCTTTAGCTTCGTCGCTCGGCGTCGGAGGGAGTCCGATATCCCTCGTGGCGTGGACTTACTAACGTAGACTCGCGTCTGTTAGAAGTCGTAAGAGTAACTGATCCTATTGGGTGCTCGGAAGTACTGCTTTTATATGCTTTGCTTTCGTCATCTACGATGCCCGACCTAATGACCAAACCTGAACGAATCTAGACCTCCGTGTCATCAAATTTGATAAGTAGGTCTTGGGTCAGCGTTTTTGTGTTTATTCGTGTCATGTATTTCTTCATGAAATATGTTTATCTGGGTTATACATTTAACCCCGACAATATAATGAACAATGTTTATAATTTTGTAAACAAAACTAACTTTAATGTTTTTTTTTATATACTTGGTAAACAACACACACTTTATTAAACGATAAAAATTAAAAACCAAACATGTTTCGGAAACACAAGCCCTCATCAGTGATATTTTATAAATATAAATATTAGAAATATTTAATTTTTTTTTTCACGAATGTGGTCAGTTTTGAGAGATATTTAAATGATTTATTTCGGAACGTTTATGTTTTTGTTTTCACAAATAATGTTAATAAATTAAAAATAATAATTTAAAGTTTTTAATGGGGTACAGGCATTATCTTACAACAAAGTAAATAAATCAAATATTGGACATGACATTACATTTATTTGATAATTTATAATATTTTCTTTATTTTTAATTGCTTTTTTATTTTCTAAAATTTCGATATTTGTTCAAATTTATATTTCTATTATTAAAAAGTAAAACTTCAACGACATTGTCATTGTTGAATGAATGATGATGGTAAAATCTCTGACTGGCATACAGAAGGTTCCGGGTTCGATTCCCGGCGATGGCAGTGTGATTGTCACACTGTCTTTGGTCTGGTGTAGAATTCTCGTGACAGTAAAATGGCGATAGTTAAGCTACCTATCACATGTCACGAGAATCAATATATCAGCTTAAAAATAAATTGTATACAGTAATTAGGTTCAAGCAACCTGTTGTTTACCTACATAAAACAAATATATATTATATATATTTCAATGAGATGGTTTGCGAATCCAGAAAGAATATTATTGAAGAGACATCTTATAGAAGAAAAATAACTTTTCATTTATTTTTTAAATTATTATAAAATACAAACATGTTTCGGATACAGAATCCCTTCATCTGTGTTTTGTTATTTTTTGTGTATACAAAATATAGGTTTTTATACCGATCCTTATGTATAGAAGCTAAGCATGGAACTGGCAAAAGAAGGATGAAAGTAGAATAAATGCAGTAGAAATGAGATCTCTTAGACCAATGTGTGGATACTCTGTGTATGATAGAGTGTCGAATGAAAATATAAGAAGAGAATGCGGTGCGAATGATGGTGTCATGAACAAAATAATGAAAGGATCATTAAGATGGTTTGGAAATATGGAAAGAATGAATGAAGAAAGAATGGTAAAAAAATTATAGTAAATGGAACCAGAAATAGAGGAAGACCGAGGAAAACGTGGCACAATCAAATAAACCAAATATTGAATGTCGGCCATGTGAGGAGTCAGAGAAATCGACGCGCGTGCATGACACGATGTATGAATGTTGAGGAAGCGAGAGAAATATGTCAGAAAAGAAAAGTGTGGCAGTCCATTCTTTCTACCTACCCCTTCGGGGAGACGGCGTGATGGTTAGTTAGTTAGTTAGTTTTACAAAATATATATTTAATCAATTTTTTCATGTACTCGTATATGGCCAGTTTTGACAGATATTAAAATACATAGGTATATATATATATATGTTTTTTTAATTTACATGCTTGTTTTACAAAGGCAGTTAAAAAAAGAATTAATTTTTTTCACATTAAATATTATCCTACGATAGTATATGAAATATAATTAACAGTTCGTTTCAACAGCAAATCCGTGCAGATTACAGAAATCTCTTAATTGAAGCCGCGCAAGTTTCCTTTGCCCGGTTAAAATAATTACGATTAATCAAATATGTTTTGGTCCGCCAGAGCAGAATATTTAAAAACGCAACCCTCAAAGTGGGCGATTCTGTCCGGTCTGCCGGAGAAATAATCTTTCGTGCGAATAAACACGCGTGGACATTCATCCACGCTTTGAATCGTCGATAAAGCGAATATTTCTGCGATGAAAGAAAACCATCGGACATGCCCCGAGTGAAAATGTAATTGATGAAATAAATTGTACATGTAAATTGTAAATTTTCCGAGATTGACTATCTTCGTGGCAGAGTGACAACAGCTATGACTGCCATACCGAAGGTCTCAGGTTTGATTCGCGGCGATGACAACGTGGAAAAAAAATTCACAGTCTTTAGCCTGGTAGAATTCTCTTGACAATAAAAAAACCGAAAGACTAGCTACCTATCACATGTCATGAGAAACCATAGTAAAAATATTGTATAAAGTATTTGGAATCAAATTACCCTTTGTATACAAAAATGTGAAAAAACCCATGTGGCATCCCAAGAACCAACAAAAATGTTACTATTTTCATCATTTTTTGCAAGATCCAAGCTTTACTTCCGTACGTAAGGGTTAGCACTAGAACTCTTCTATGTTCTGCTATATTTGCTTCTGTGGATTTGTGGATTCAGTATTTGTAGTGATTATTTTGAGGGAGCCATTCATTTTGTTTCCAGCACCATCCCTTCTTTCAGTGTCTTTTTCCATTATTCCATATTTTGATAACTGCTTCCCTGACAAATAAATTAGGTATTAATTCAGATTATTTGATGTAAACGTGGTCAAGGCATGACTTCCTATTTTATTTCATCGTGGAACATTCTAATCCGAATGGGCCATCAAAGCGATATGCAGGAAATCAAATTGAAAGCCTATGAAACTCATTTACGAATGCAGAAAGATCTGTCAGAAATGTGGGAAATATTTTTTACGGCAAAATCGCAAGCGGATTTGTAATAATATCATTTGTATGCGGAAAAGTGCTTTGAAAATCGGTGAAATTCATTTCTAGGAACACGCTCTCCGTACACCGTCGTTTGAAGCACATGAACTTGCATGAATATATACTGAAAGCCGTGAAATTACGTGAGCTCGCCAGTGGTTTTCTGAGATTCGAGCGAAAAGCAAAACATGCACCTTTAAAATTCGTGGAAAAGTATACATTTAGGGTATCATAATAATATCTATGAAAACTTATTAAAAGCAATAAGAAACACTTAAATTTTGTTTTTACACCACTTTATTTTGTTTCATCGAACCACTCGGGTTTGCTCCTGCTTTAAGCTTCGTCAAGGTTACAACAACAAACAGTTCAGTTGACGAAGCTGAAGAAAAACCGGTTGGTTTGATAGAAACAATAAAGTGATGTTAAAACAAAATAAAAATATGTTTAATTAGGCCACCCACAAATAAAGTGCTTCATATTATTATTATTTATATTTTATATCATATTATTATTATTTATATACCTCTTAGATGTATGTGTGGTAGAACGATGTACGACAGAATCTCAAATGCTGATATTAGGAAGGAGTGTAGAGCGAAAGAAGGTATTATGAACAAAATTATGAAAGGTTCGCTTCGTTGGTTCGGACATATGGAGCGCATGGGTGAAGAAAGAATGGTTAAAAAAGTATACGATAACAATGTAAATGGAGTAAGGAGTCGAGGTAGACCGAGGAAAACATGGCATGACCAAATTAATCAAATACTAAAAGTTGGTCATGTCAGAAGCCGGAAGAATCGACGTGCGTGTATGACTCGATGTATGAATGTGGAGTAAGCTAGAGAGGTGTGCCAGGATAGAGTAGTGTGGCGGTCCATTCTCTCTGCCTACCCCTGCGGGGAAACGGCGTGATGGTTTGTTGTTGTTGTTGTATATACCTCTTCGATATGTGTATACTGCCCATGATGACATACGGACTAGAGACGACAACTCTTACAGTCAAAAGTGTCCACAGGCTCAAGTGTACACAGAGGTCCATGGAAAGACAGATACTTGGTGTGAGCTTGCATGACCGTATAAGAAATGAAGAAATCAGACGCCGCACCAGGGTTGCTGACGTCATGGACCGAGTGGAACAATTGAAATGGCAATGGGCTGGACACTTGGCTAGACAGGGTGGCAACATATGGGCACCCAGGTTACTCAGTTGGAGACCATGGGAAAATAGGCGAAGTGTCGGAAGGCCATCGATGAGATGGACCGATGATATCATCAAAAGGGTTGGAAAATCTTGGATACAAAGGGGGCAGGATAGAGACGAGTGGAAGAAATTGGAAGAGGCCTATATCCAGCAGTGGAGAAAAGGAGGCTAGCAAAGAAGAGAAGAAAAATATTCCTCTTTGCACTATTTTGCAAGAGCTGGAACGAAGGTGTTTTTCTCTTCCCTCGAATAAATAATAAAAATTAATTTCGTGAATATAGTCATTTCATTTTAATAAAGTGTGTTGTTATAAATGTGCAAATGTGCACCATCTAAAAATACCATTTTGTATTAAATTATTTTTATTTTGTTATTTTATTTTATATCATTGTATTTTATATTATTTGTTTTAGATTTATTTTCTGGATGTTGGAAGATCGAAGTGTGCGCGGGAGATGCCTATTGGTGGCGATGAGGTTCGCAACCCATCACACCGCGTCTCCCGCGGGGCGAAAAGAGAAGGATGGAGTGCCGCATCAGTAAAAGTGTGACAGTCCATTCTTTCTGCCTACCCTTTCGGGGAGACGGCGTGATGATTAGTTAGTTAGTTAGTTAGTGTTGTTATAAAGATAAAAAAATATGTTGTTCAATTATTATATGAATCCACAATGCAAAGTAATGGTAAATATAGCAGAAATTGTAAATGAACCAATTAAAGGGATAGAAAAATATGGATTGGGGCACAATATCAAATATTATGGTGCGCTTTTCTTGGATATGACGGGTCAAACAGAATATGAAATAACACGATAGAAAGAATATTTTATTATTATTATTATTAATAAATGCAATATAAATATATGTTAACGATGAAAACGGTACTAATATATTTGATACTGTGCCCCAATATCTATCCAACTTTTTGTATTCCTTTAATTGGTTCATTTACAATTTCTGCTATATTCACCATTACTTTGCATTGTGGATTCATATTATAATTGAACAATATATATTTTTTTTATCTTTAAAACAACACACTTTATGAAAATGAAATGACTACATACACGAAATTATTTTTTATTGTTTATTCGAAATATGATATATAACTACGCATTTATTAGGGGTTTGTGTGTATCGAAACGTGTTGTTTTAGTTTTTAATTTTATTTGTGTTTTTATTTTTACAACAATTTATGTTTTACACGTTTCGCCTTGCTAGGACATTATTAAATGCCATAAATATAACATGTATTCAATTAACGTTTCTATAAGTATTATATATTTTATAATTAATTATTTTAAGGAAGATCATATTAAATAATAATTAAATAAAAATACGTTTTTTTTATAAATATTCTCACTGTTGACTTTATTTCATCAGGTTTCGTCATTTTTTTAAATATGATAACTAGCGACAAAGAACAGCGCATATTGCTTTAGAGGTAACTCAATAGAGTTTCCAAACATTGCACAAAATCAAATGTTCATTTTCGCTTCATCACTCTCGCGGAAGTATCCTCATTCCACTTGTGATTATTATTACGTTTAGTGCCAAATATGCCAAAATAACGATCTGCCAACGCAGTGTTTCTGACGAAACGCACTCCCCTCTCGAGGGTAGGGGCAGGCAGATAGGGGGTAGGTACCACTCCTATAGAGCAGCGTCAGCTAATGACGTCACAGGACACTCGCGCCATGATTAATTACATGAAGATTGGGCGCCAGTTGGGATGCCAGTAGCGACACGTGTGAAGAAACCCTTACTAAATTTTCTAAACAATTATTTGTTAATTATTAATTACACATTTAAAATAATGTATTTCTAATGAATGCTTTTGTTTCTAAAACTATTTAATAAACTACCTAGCTAACAAACCATCACTCCGCCTCTCCGAAGCGGTAGGCTGAAATAATCAACCGCCCCACGTTTTATTTTTCTTCTGACATATTTCTCTGATTCCTCAACATTCATACATCATACATACATCTTGATTTCTCTGACTCCTCGCGTGGCCGACATTTATTATTTGATTGATTTGATTGTGCCACGTTTTCTTCGGTCTAACTTTATTTCAGGTTCAGTCTACTTATTGTAATTTATAATTTTTTTTAAAGGAGTTAAATATTTTATAATAAATGCTCTAAAATACTGAGAAAATTTAAGTATAATAAATTTTTATATGCTTATGTTCTATCAAGGTTTGAACTAAAAATATAATAACTTATTGTTTTTGTTATTCTCCAGTCAGAGGTTGAAAAACATTAAACATATGGTTACTTTGATTCCGCAACTCTAAATAGGGATATTGTGATGCAACTGAACTATTCTTGAACGTTTTCTAGACAGGACTTTCTTCTTCTCCCAAGACTTCGATTTTGTTAATTTATCGTTTTTATTGATTTATTTAAAAAAAATATTTATAATCATAATTTTAGTTAAACTAACTATCGATATTTTTTGTGGAAATTGTTACCAATTTTTAAGGCATTATCAACTGTCATTTGGTGAAACCTTACCAAGGCAAAACAAGCTTTTCCCATAAAACATAATAAAACTTCAAGAAAACGTTTTAATTCTCATTAATCAATTGTGGGTTGTTTCGGTCGTTATATTCGATAAAAAAAACACGTGACGTCAATGCCATAAACTACGATTAGGAGTTTAATCTACGTATGAACCTACTTTACAAAATTACAGAAGATAATTTTAAATACAAACATAAATCTTCAATGATAATCAGTTTCAGCTAGGTCACTATTTGAAAAATATAAAAGCATATCCGTATTTTTCTTCTTCTTCCTTATTGTGAACCTATGTGGTCTGTTCTCCAGAGTGTTGCTCTTCCTGTGAGATAGGTATATCCGTATTAATGAAAGAAAATCGCTTTCATATTTAATTTATCTAGTTATTTTAAGATAATTTTCAACGAAAGTCAAAATGGTAGTTCACAAAATGGAGTTCTTGTTACATCCCTTTTGTGAAGAAGCAAATCATGAAAGTAGTAAAAAAAGAATGAAAGTTCTAAAATTTTAATTAAAGAGCTATTCAATAAAATTAGAATGATAATTATTATATATCGAATAATTGTATATCGAATAATTGATACGTATATGTATATCGAATAATTGATACATAATATTTTTATGCATTCTATGTCTCTTTGCATTATTTTTTTCTGTTTTACTTCTTCTTATTCTTCTTCTTCAGCTTGTTCCCGTCCACTCCTGGAAAAGGCCTCCTCTATTTGCTTCGAAGTCACTCAGTCTTGTGCAGACTGCATCCAGGTTATTCCGACTTGTCTGTTCAGGTCATCCTTCAACCGTTGATGCAGTCGCCCTGTATTTATTTCTCTTTGTCATCCACGGTCTCCAAGTCAGCAGTCTTCTTGTCTATTTTTCGTCCGAGCCTCTGGCTACGTGACCTGTCCATTGCCACTTTAGAGTCGCTACCAGGTGGATGATGTCAGTGACCTTTGTTTTTTCTCTCACCGTATCGTTTCTGACTATTTCTTTTAGGTTTTTTCCTAGCATGGCCTTTTATGATTCTTTGGGTCATTTTTATTATTTATTTACTTATTTTTATCTATAAAATAAACGGTGATATGATATAAAGGACGCTTTAAACAGATTTTGTTATATAAATAAATGAAACATGTTATTTAAAACGTTATTAAAAAAATTGTATGAATATCCAAATATTCGAGTGTGGTTATATGTATTCTATTCATGGTATCATCTGTATGAAAATTGTCTTTACAAACAGATTTTACACCTCACACAGATTATCCGAGAATATCTTGAAGCATTCATCCCTCATTTCTCGAGAACGAAGGCGGCATATAAAATTAGATTCCTAATGAAATAATTAACCGCTTGATAATTTAACTAGATCTGAGAATGTTTTCAACCCTCAGAAATATCTAGCCGCTATCTCAGGGTGCAGTTCTCATCCTGTTTATTTATGAAGTATAAGGGTAAGTTAACTCAAGATTTATTTGAATAACTTTTTGAAAACTTGTATTATCACAACATATTTTTGCGCTTTTCAAAAACATGTTTCGGGACACAAGTTTCCCTTCGTCAATGTACGAATTTTAATCTTCTTTTAAAATCTTTTAAAATGCATACACTAAAGAAGGGAAGTTTGTATCCCGAAACATGTTTGTGAAAATCGCAAAAATGTGTTGATAATACAATGTTTCCAAAAAGTTATTCTAATGTGAATCCACAACGCAAAGTGATGGCGAATATAGCTGGAATACAATTCATTGTTAGGTCATTTATTATCACGTAAGTGTGTCAAAGTAGTTTAAACTTGATTTGAGAAAGTTTTCTGTAATCATTTTTTTAAAAAATAACGGAAAAAAAAAGTTTATTTTTTCTGATTATACTACAAATTGATTCAAATTCATTAATAGTATAAAAGTATACTTATAAAAGGACTTTGCATTTCGGATATTTATAAAACATTTCCAAATTAGATATTTACTTCTCCGACTTCCCATGTGCTACATTTTCCTCGTTATTCCTCTATTTCTGTTCTGTTTACCTCGTTTACATATACTTTCATTCGTTAGTTTGTTTATTCTTTCCAAGTGTCCAAACAAATTTAATGATTCTTTTATTATTTTATTCATAACACTTTCATTTTCTCTGCATTTATATTCTATATTTTTAATTAACACTCTATCATATACATTTTTCTTCTTTCATCCTTTTTTTTCCCGTTCCATGATTCTCTTTTATACATAATAGCTGTTTTATTCCACTTGTTGTTAAATATGTTTTCGGTAGCTTGCTGCCATATTTTGGTGAAGAAATTAAATAAATACACATTTCATACAAAATGATATTTTTTATAGCAGGCTATCTTGTTTTATTTGCTCACTGCACTTCGTGAATAGAAAAGCAAGAGCAACCATCTCAAATACAGGGTGTTTAATGACAGTTCCACTAACTTCCCTCATCCAATGCCGTTAGTTATCTCTGTGACTAATTGAGTTCCGAGTGTCACCTTATACCACGTGGTCGTTATGGAGACACACGTTCGGTGTAAGTAACAAGGTGTTCCGAATTTCCAACTCGATGCGAAGGGGTGTTTTATACTCTCAATCGTCAAAGGGTTAACTTCGTATTGCACCGCGCGTGTCAGGGTTATGAATTTTAGTTGATTTAGTTCCATAATTAATGCTACTAAAATAATCATTATTAATTTGGAGTATTAATGTAAGTTCGTGACTTCGTGTAAATTTAATCAAACTTGTAGTCGGTATGAAGATGTTCTATTTAATAGTAGTAAATATAACTAACTAACTAACCATCATGCCGTCTCCTCAAAGGGGTAGGCAGAAATAATCCATTTCATCCGCTTTTTCAACATTCATACACTGTGTCACACGCGCACGGCGAACTTTCCGACTCCCACGTAACCGGCATATAATATTTGATTGATCAGATCGTTCCATATTTACTTCGGTCTTCCTCAAACTCCATCCACGTCGTTCGCATATACTTTTTTTAGAAATCCTTATTTCATTTATTAATTTCATATGTTCAAACTCTATCTAAATTAGCCTTTTTTTTATTTTGACCATAACGATTTAAATCAAACTAACTAACTAACTAACCATCACGCCGTTTCCCCGGGGTAGGCAGAAAGAATGGACTGCCACACTTTTCTTTCTTCCTTCTAGGTCTTCCTATATTTCTAGTTTCATTTACATCTTTAACATATACTTCTTTTTGCCATTCTTTATTCATTCGTTCTTTCCATGTGTCCAAACCATCTAAATGATCCTTTCATTATTTTGTTCACCATCATTAGCACCGCATTCACTTCTTATATTTTTATTCGACACTTTATCATACCCAGAGTTTCCACTTATTCGTCTAAGAGATCTCATTTCTACTGCATTTATTCTACTTTCATCCTTATTTTGTCATTCATACATAAGGGTCGGTATAAGAATACTATTGTGCACTGCCATTGTATTATAGCTTTTTCGGAAATGTTTTTGCCTGCGAGGACAACTTTAAGTGCACCATTCCCTTTTTTGCCTGTCCCAACCCTTCTTTCAATATCCCTCTCCACTTGCCCATCTACTTGCTCCAAATGTTCTCCATTAATGCTAATGTTGCAGACTCTCATGATTTCTTCTTTTTCAAAAATCATTCATTCTAACTGTATTAAATTCTCAATACTCAATAAAGGGAATAATGATAACAAAAATAATATTATAACTGGTAAATAAAAAAAATTGAAACCAGCTTGCATCGCTCAGGGAGCACAAACCTATTCTTATGTGTGGAAAGAGAAAGCGAGGCAGACCTAGAGCCACATGGAGAAGAATCCTGCAGGACGAGGTTCGAACAGCAGGTCTCATATAGAATGATGTTAGGCATCATACGCGCAATAGTCAGGTGAAGAAGATTCCTTGAGGTCCTATGCACCACGGAGGTGTGACAGGACAAGAAGAACAAGAAGCAGAAATAAAATAAAAATATAAGTATTTGTCCATTGTATCTTGTGTAAGAAATATACTTTAATATTATATACAGAGAAAAAAATAAATAAATCGTATTTTTTTGTATATCTGTTACATATATATTCCATTTTAATGGCTTTTGTAAAACTACCAGATTTATCATTATTTAAAAAAAAAAACTTTAGAATTACGTGTATCAAAAAAGATCAGATTCTTATCTTCTCGGGTAGAGAAATTTTATTTTTATATTCGCGAATGCGATACAGAATTACCAGGAGATTTTGTTATGCATATTGTTTCTATTTTTAAAGATTTGATTTTAATTTTATATAAGCTATAAATGGAAATAAAGTTTTCAGAATAAATCACCAATTTCATCTAAATAAATTCACATCGCACCAAAAATCGCTGCAGTCCTGGAAACGACATATACAAGAAGAGCCGACCTCAAGTAAATGGGACAAGGCTAGGCTTAAGTAGAAGTATCGCGCCAAAAATCTCCAGAAATTGTAGTTTAGCGTTTTCCACAAATTAAAAGGATCTTTGCCAAATGGGATTACATTGAAAATATTTTAGAGAGATTGAAAGCGTCATCGCTTATTAATTTTAAATAATAAGAATCATTAATTGCAAACCAATATAAAGAACACGATCATGTTTATGTTTAGTATTAGTGTAAAAATAATTATTAATTATCACAATATAATTATGCAAAAACCCAGATATCATCAAGAAAGAGTAAGAGAATATTTTGAAAACAATAGAGATAATACTTCGATTCTCTCCGAAAATAAATTAGAATTCAATCAAATCAATCAATAAAATCAGTTTATTTCATCAACAGACATTACAAAATTAATTTTTGAGGCATCTATTGAGAACGGGTAAAATTATATACGAGTATTGTGTATCGTATAGGTACTACCAGAAACCCATGAGAGATGGTTAAACATTAGGAAGACAGGATACTCTCCAGAATTAAGAGTATTTGCCTTCTTAACATACTTTCACTAATATGAAAGACGTCGATCTCCGAGGAGACCGCGTTTAGCAGATTAATTGCTCTTCCCACCGGTGTCACCAGAGGCAGGTTGTTTCTTGTGGCCGGTAGGTAAAACAATTTATTTTGTCGCTATCGGAGATATCTATCAGGGATAAAAAGCCGAACACCCTCCAGCACGGCCGAGTTCTTGAAACATCCCCTGAGTAATCTAAAGAAATGGGTTATGAGATGCCCATCTCTTCGACGCTGCAGAGTTGGCCCCAAGCATTTCCAAAAGAAATGTTGTGGGATAGAGCCACGGATAGTGAACATACCTACTCCCTCATGTAGAGATACCTCAGAATTCACATGACGTGCATGCCTTTTAAACGTTTCTGGATTATTTAAAATGTTGTTTTGATTATTGTTGTATGAAAATAGGGTAGAAAACAAAAGGAGAACAATTTGGTATTGTTCATTGTGATTTTTTTTATAGGTGTGAAAAAAATTACATTAAAAGTTGAAACTTAATACTGATTACGATATTAACATATTATCTTAATCAACAAAACTTAACAAAGAATCTTAAGATACTTGAAAATTAACAGAACAGCCATTAGGGACCAATCAAAATATTGATTACGCCTAATGCGATCAAAGGGCTACGCTGATACTGCAAAAGCCCTGTTGTTTTAGTTCGCCGTGCAACACGATATGTTCGGATGCTTGAGATGAGATGACGCAACTGCGCATACTAATTTTGCACTTAAAACCATCTGGCTACCATCATAATGCATCAAATGAACAAGAGATTCATTTAGGAATGATAAGTAATATTCAATAACTGCACTGTCTATATGCGGATTGCATGGGTGGAGCGTGAAAGTTTTCTGACTTAACCCTTAACGTACCGTGTTCAAAACAAAACGCTCGCTCCCATGTGGTAAGTTCAGTTTACCGCTAACTTTATCTAAATATCAAGCATATGACTCGATGAATCAAAATTTAATTTATGTCATCTTGTAGGGAATTTCATTAGGAATAGATCGATATCTATAACATACATGGATTATTTGAAAAACATATCATTATTAATTTTTTTCTGGAACCATGCGATTTCTGATATGGAATGCGTCACAGCATACGAGCAACTGGACGCCAAGTATAAACTTGTCTGCGCGCCGCAGCCGGCGCGCGGCGGGGCGAGATTTTACGTATGATAAAGGCACCTAGGCAAAATGTATAGTACGTTCAAGACAACGAGTACGTATTAATATTTGTCCCTTTTGGTAAAGTGTTAATATTTTCACAGTTCTGATATTATTAAGTTGCGTTCTGCGTTTCCATCCACAGTCGGTATTATTACGTACCTATTGAAAAAGCCAAAGATATAATTTATAATACGTTCAAAACAGCGAGTAAGTATTTGTCACTTTTGATAAAGTTGTAAATATTAGCAAAACAAATTCTACCTTAACACGAATGAAGGTGAGGGCAGTCTTAGAAAATATTTTTTTTTGGGATGAAGGAAGTAATTTTTTGCTTTTTTTTTATTACGAAATATTGAGAACACTTCAATGGAGGATTACAATTTTTTTTATAATATTAGGGTCCATAGGTTTTAAGAAAATCAACTTTAAATTGGCAGTGGAAACTCAATTGACCACATGGCAACGCGACGGTTAAAGGAGCAGAACATAAAAACTAGATAATTACTCTTCTTCTTCTTCTCGGCGCTAAATCCCGGTGTAGGATTTGGCCACCTCCACAACAGTCTTCACCTGGCTCCTGCCTCTGGCCATATCTCTCCATTCTGTAAATCTTTCTCATTTATCGCAGTCCTCTTCCACGCAGTACAGGAAAGTGTTACCTGGAACTTATTAAATTTATGAATACAACGTTTATATAGGAAATGAAGCTATATATTGTAAATGTATATGCTAACAATGCTGTTTTTATACCACTAGAAATTATAAAATATTTTTATAAAAAAAAATTATAACCACGACATGTTCCTCCATCCTCAGGTATAAAAATATAACTAAACTCTCAACAAAAAACAACAACAACAAAACCATCACGCCGTTTCCCCGCAGGGGTAGGCAGAGAGAATGGACCGCCACACTACTCTATCCTGGCAAACCTCTCTAGCTTCCTCCACATTCATACAACGAGTCATACACGCACGTCGATTCCTCCGACTTCTAACATGACCAACCTTTAAAATTTGATTAATTTGGTCATGCCATGTTTTCCTCGGTCTGCCTCGACTTCGTACCCCATTTACATCATTAACGTATACTTTCTTAACCATTCTTTCTCCATCCATGCGTTCCATATGTCCGAACCAACGCAGCGATCCTTTCATAATTTTGTTCATTATACCTTCTTCCGCTCTACATTCCTTTCTTATATCAGCATTTGAGATTCTGTCGTATATCGTTCTACCACACATACGTCTTAGGGACCTCATCTCTACCGCATTTATTCTACTCTCATCCTTCTTTTGCCAGTTCCATGCTTCGCTTCCATACATTAAGGTTGGGACCAGAACTCCATTGTGAACGGCCGTTTTCGCTTTCATTGATAAATTCTTGTTTCCAATAACTATTTTTAAAGCTCCATTCACTTTGTTACCCGCACCAACCCTTCTTTCGACGTCACTATCCGTTCGGGCATCTGCTGTGAACATACTACCTAAATACACAAATTCCCTCACCTGTTCCAAGTTCTCTTCGTTCACACTTATAAACTAAACTCTCACCAATGAAATACTTATAAAATAAAGATACATATATTTAAGACTATTTTCCATTTGGAAAGAAGAAGACAATGATATACTACATATGTATCAAACATTGTGTTATCGTATTTCTTCTTAGCGATCTCATTTCTACTGTATACTCGTATATTCAGCTTTATTCCTTATTTTTCTAGGTCCAAACATCACTTTTATACATAATTAAAATTAACACAAGACATTCATTATATACTCCTGACTTTGGTTCAGAAGATAAATTTATATTGGTAGTAAAGTGAACATTGTTTTTCGTCACTTGTAAACATGCTTTCGAGATTTTATAATGTTTAAACAAAAGAGGTGTCGGAAGGCCGCAGTAGATATGGGCTGACAATGTAGCCTCAACAGTTGGTAAATAGTATGTGAAAAAGGTGAGCGATAGAAGGGTATAAAAATGTTAAAATGAACCCTTTATCTAGCAGTGGAGAAATCAAGGGTGGGAAAGAACAATAAGAAGAAGTGTATCTGTTTATCTAGAATTAATTAATTAATTTATTAAACCAACAATAATATGTCAATTAATTTATATTTTTCAGTTGACATTAAGCAACCCTGTTTGACACCTTTATTGATATCAAACCAGGATGTAAATGCGAAATGATCTGATGATGAATGTTAATAAGTCCAAGGTAATGATTTTTGAAAAGTAAGAAACCATGACAGTCTGCAACATTAGCGTGAATGATGAAAATTTGGAGCAAGTAGTTGAGTTCGTGTATTTAGGTAGTATGTTTAGAAGAGATGGGCGAGTGAAGAGGGATATTGAAAGAAGGGTTGGGGCAGGCAACAAAGTGAATGGTGCACGTAAATATAAGAAGTAATGCGGTGCGAATGATGGTGTCATGAACAAAATAATGAAAGGATCATTAAGATGGTTTGGACATATGGAAAGAATGAATGAAGAAAGAATGGTAAAAAATGTATATGTTAATGATGTAAATGGAACCAGAAATAGAGGAAGACCGAGGAAAACGTGGCACGATCAAATAAATCAAATATTGAATGTCGGCCATGTGAGGAGTCAGAGAAATCGACGCGCGTGCATGACACGATGTATGAATGTTGAGGAAGCGAGAGAAATGTGTCGGGAAAGAAAAGTGTGGCAGTCCATTCTTTCTGTCTACCCCTTCGGGAAGACGGCGTGGTGGTTAGTTAGTTAGTTAGTTAGTTTATATTTGTAGTGATGAGCCTACGATCAATCGATATCACTGCTAGTTGATGGGTAAATCGACATTCCACATTAGCTCATTGTTTCTGGGTCAGGTTATTCCCACTGTCAAACGTTTCCAACGGGGCAGAGATCGCACCGCGGGAAATCCTTGGGAATTTGTCACTCAAGCCATATCTACAACGGATGACATATCCCCAATAACACTACGAATTAGGTCCCGCTCAACATCAAAATTGGCATGAAATGTATGTGATTTGTGTGATACCAGAAATATAACCGTTTAACACGCAATTTACAGTAACGTATGTCTATGTAAATTGTGGTTTGGTTTATAAATGTATCAATAATTCGACTAGATTTGGGTAATAAATACAGCCCGCTTACATCGGTTTTGTTAGTATATAATAAAATAATTCAAAACCGATTTGGAAAGTCATAAAATTTTATGGTATGGCTTCAATACTGTTAAAATTTTGTGCTGGGCTGCCTTTAGAAAAGTGCAAGAAGTTTTTTAAAACAAGTAGCTTCCAATTTGTGATTAAAGAAAAAATTAATGCATGCATACTGCCTATCCTAACATATAGTCTAGAGTAAACCACTTTTACAGCAATAAGTGTACAGTGCACAATGGTGTTCTTATGTATGTATGGAAGCGAAACACGGAACTAACAAAAGAAGAATTAAAGTATAATCAAGGCAGTAGAAATGAGATCTCTTAGACGAATGAGTTAAAAATCTGTGTATGATAGTGTCGAATGAAAATATAAAATGTGAATGCAGTGCAAATGAAAATGTAATAACAATGAAAGTAACATTAAGATATTTTGGACACATGGAAATAAATAATGGTCTAGAAAGTATACGTGAATGTCGTAAACAGAACTGTAAATAGATGAAGACCGAGGAAAACGTGGCACGTTCAAATAAATCAAATATTGAATATCGGCTACGAAAGTAGTGGAAGAAATCAACGTTCGTGCATGACACGGTGTATGAACGTTGAGGAAAAGTGTGTCAAAAAGGAACAGTGAGGCGGTCCATTATTTCTGCCTACTCGTTCGGTGAGATGGCGTGATGGTTAGTTAGTTAGTTTTTTTTAATATTATTTACATTTTATATATATTATTTTATTAACAAAACGCTAGAAAGGGTGTCAGGAGATAAAAATTGTTTTACTTTTATAATGTACATAGGGAATTGAAAATAACTTTGTTTAATCCACAAAATATTTAAAAAAACACGACATGTTTCGGAGGATACCTTCATCTTCAGGTGTAAAAATATAATAAAAACTAAACATAAATAGACTAATATAAAAATGCATTTAAAACTCGATACAATAATTCAAATTTAAAATTTACAATAATTCAAATTTAAAATTTACTTTAACTCCTTAAATGCTTTGTCTTCATTTAATCTCCCACTCCCAATCAAATGCAAATTAATCATTTATTAATTTATTTTTAAATTATGTCTTTTCAAATGTATGTTTTTTCTAAATTACTATTTTTTAAAACTTTTTATATCATCATGTATTATTATAATAAAATATAATTAATTAGTTCTTACTGATAAACAAATATATATATTTATATGTGCTTATAACAAATAACCCAGATTGATTTTCAAATTTGAATTATTGTATCGAATTTTAAATGCGTTTTTATATTAGTCTGTTTTGTTTAGTTTTTATTATATTTTTACACCTGAAGATGGATGTATCCTCCGAAACATGTATTTTACCGATGTATTTTTTAAATATTTTGTGGGTTAAACAAAGTTATTTTTAATTTCCTAAATATATTACTATGGAATCCCACAGTGTTAATGCCTTAGCGTTCAATAAAACTTTTATAATGGTATAGAAAATCTCCGTGCACTCGTGTGTGCAGAATCCCAATGTATCCATAATGAGAATTTTATTATTTTAAATTCCTTCACGGTCGCAGCATTAGCATATGCTGCGCGAACCTGTTAACGCCACGGATCACGGTGAATAAATTTACAGCTTTAATTGGATCAATTTAAATTGATTGTAGCCGTTTTGCACATGGGATCGTGTGGACGGATTCGTCACTTTTACAGCGGCCATCCACGTTAATTTGGCACGAGATTTATAGTATTTGATGCGATTTCGAACCGGGTTTTGGTTATTTACACAAACCCTTTTCGACAACTCAGTATTGAAATGAAAATCGTGCGTGCATAAATAAATTGAAAAAGTTCCTTTTGATTTTTTTCTTGAATGCAGTTCATGGTAAGCATTGGAATTAAAAATATGTGATTTAAACAGCTGTTTTCTAGAAGTTTATTATAATTTACGTGAATGATACGTTTCGCCTGTCTAAGGCATTTGCAAATGCCAAATTCAAAACATTTAATAATGCCTTAGAGAGGCAAACCATGTCATACGTATCCATGTCATACGTGCCATGTCATACGTATCAAAACATACGTTTTGATTCATATTTATTATTTAATTAGAAAAATTCCATTATTTCAATTTAGAGTTTTGCGTATATATTTAAAGTTTTACGTTATTTCATTTGTTCATGTGTGTTTTATTTATTTTTCAAGAAACAATTTGTTTTTGAATGTATACAAATACTTGTAGACAAAACGGATTTTACCTATTGCGGGTTAATCATTTTTAAGGATTAATTGTATAACGAAATAAAATTTTCAAATTTTTTATTATTTGCTGATGACATAAAAGTTTTCTCTGAAATAGAGAATCCCTCAGATTGCTTGAAGCTTCAGTGTGACATTCAGAGCATAACCCAATGGAGTAAACGTAATAAATTATTCTTCAACGTCTCCAAGTGCTTTGTTATGTCATACACACGGGCATCGAAAACATTATACTTTCGCTATCTTATGGATGGGGTACAGCTTGAAAGAGATTCTACATCCAGAGATCTCGGTGTTCTGTTCGATGCTCAATTATCGTTCAATCTTCACATAGTTGCTCTATGTAATAGTTCCATTAAAATGCTCGGATTTGTTTTCAGGAATGCCAAGATATTTTCGAACACACAGGTACTTCGGGTGTTGTATAATTCCCTGGTATGAAGTCGGCTGGAATATAGTTCCGTTATTTGGTCACCGCCTGGGATCCGATATTCTCTGATGGTGGAGCAAGTGCAGAAAAAAATTCTGCGCTTTCTTTACCTCAGGGAGCGCGGTTATTACCCGTGGCTCTTTCCGACTGAATTCTTGCTAGGTATGCTAAGCTACCAATCATTGGAGAGAAGGAGGAACATTCACTTGGGAGTTCACTTCTTTCAGCTGATTGGCGGCCGTATACAGAACTCGGATGTCCTGAGTGATGTAGGTCTATTTGTCCCTGATAATTACCTTCGTCAAAGACAGCACAGATTGTTTTATTTGCCACGCTGCAGAACCAACCTGCCAATGGTAATGCCTGTGGGTAGGGCAATCTTATTGCTTAATCGGATCGCCTCGGAGGTCGACATATTTCGTGATAGTGTGAGTTGCCTCAGGGATGCAATATCAATGTTATGATTTTTTCTTACTCTTAAGCTTAATTTTTATTTTTTTTAATGCTTCTCTGTTTATAATGTAATTGCAAACGATTTGGAATTGTATGTCTGTATTGTTTGTGATTATTATCAAAATAAATGAAATGAAAATGAAATCAATAGAGACGAAGATGATCGTTGTTTTTGGAAACAGAATATTGTTTTGGAAACAGTAAGAAGGGCGAAATGGGAAATGTTGTTAACATAAAGCGATCGCTTAACCCAACCAATGACAGGTCATAAGTCCTGTAAACGCCTCCACCACCATATTCTGTTTCCAAAAACAATCAACATATTCGTCTCTATTGAGATACAATTAATATATGAACAATGTTTATTTCTTTATAAATAACACTTACTTATTAACCGTCGCGTTGCCATGTGGTCAATTGAGTTTCCACTGCCAATTTAAAGTTGATTTTCTTAAAACCTATGGACCCTAATATTATAAAAAAATTGTAATCCTCCATTGAAGTGTTTTCAATATTTCGTAATAAAAAAAAGCAAAAAATTACTTCCTTCATCCCAAAAAAAAAAATTTTCTAAGACTGCCTTCACCTTCATTCGTGTTAACGTAGAATTTGTTTTGCTAATATTTACAACTTTATCAAAAGTGACAAATACTTACTCGCTGTTTTGAACGTATTATAAATGATATGTTTGACCTTTTCAATAGGTACGTAATAATACCGACTGTGGATGGAAACGCAGCACGCAACTTAATAATATCAGAACTGTGAAAATATTAACACTTTATCAAAAGGGACAAATATTAATACGTACTCGTTGTCTTGAACGTACTATACATTTTGCCTAGGTGCCTTTATCATACGTAAAATCTCGTAAAGTCTCGCCGCGCCGGCCGCGGCTCGGGAGACATGTTTATACTTGGTGTCCAGTTGCTCGTATGCTGTGACGCATTCCATATCAGAAATTGCATGGTTCCAGAAAAAAATTAATAATGATATGTTTTTCAAATAATTCATGTATGTTATAGATATCGATCTATTCCTAATGAAATTCCCTACAAGATGACATAAATTAAATTTTGATTCATCTAGTCATATGCTTGATATTTAGATAAAGTTAGCGGTAAACTGAATTTACCACATGGGAGCGAGCGTTTTGTTTTGAACACGGTACGTTAAGGGTTAAAAAAAAAATTAAAATACAAACATGTTTCGGACGCAGAAGCCTATCATCAGTGTTGTTAGTATTTTGTATATAAAAAAAATATTTACACGCATTTTTCATTAATGAGGTTAGTTTTCTGACTCTAAAATACTTCTAAAATACAAACATGTTTGTGTTTTAATTGTATAATTTTTTTTATATAGTTAGTATTGTTTACAGAGAAATAAACATTGTTCAATGAATCCACAATATAGTGTGATGGCGAATATAGACGAAAAATATGAGTATCATAATTTTTATTTGAATTATTTATTATTTATAAATAAAAAAAGTATTTTATGTAGATGTGATATATTTAATATATGGAAGTGACAATATACGAGTATAGCATTCACATAAATTCTTTTAGTTCTTCCACTGTTGAAATTAAAATCTTTTTCCTCGTTTTGCGTCGTTTACTTTACATAAACTTAATATAATCCATCCTTTCTTCATGCATTCTTTCCATGTGTCCAAACCATCTTAATGATCATTTCATTACACTGTTTATAAACACTTACATTTGCACTGTATTCACTACTTATATTTGCATTTGACAGTACATCATATACAGATATACTACACATTCGTCTAAGAGATCTCATTTCTACTACATTTATTCTTCTTTTGCTAGTCCCATGTTACACTTCCAAACGCAGGGGGTCGGTACAAGAACACCATTGTGGTCTGCCATTTTAGGATAGGCTTTTGTTTGCGATGGCAACTTTAAGTACACCATTCACTTTGTTGCTTAGCGAAACTCTTCTTTCAAGATCTATCATCACCCGCCCATCCTTTGTTAACATACCTCCTTAATAAACTAACTCATCTTTTCGTTTTAGATTAACCATTCACGCTAATGTTGCAGAGGATAATTTTTTATTTTTCGAAAATCATTATCAAATCTAAAACCCTTTCACAATCATCATCTCATCATTTCCCATGCATACCTCAAATATAATAGACAACAGGACTTGTAGTTCATGCTCGTTGTCTGTAAGTAGGGAACGTCATCCGCATACAAGAGACAGCTTAATGACACTCCGCTCATTTTGGCACCAACATCCAACCATTTCAGCTCTTTCATATTAGTTTTTATTTTTGTCTATAATATTCATATGGAAGACGATTCTGGAGGGACCACATCGAGGGAATGGATCCAGCAAGATTTCCTAAGACCGTGATGCATGAGACACCAGGGTGACTACCGAAGAGATGGAGAGAGGGCTGGTCGTCTTCATCACAGGAAGAAACTTGATATCCTACATTAACAGATCGCAAGATCATAATAAGGAGAAGAAGATATTTATATGAACGAATATGAATATTCAAATTATTTATGTTAGAATGGGAACGTTGGGTTTTGTTGCAGTTAATAACAAAAGTACACTCACTGGGTATTGTCACTGGAGTATTACCTTGGGGGGCTGGCCAGCGGGCTGCAATAAACTGCACTGGGCTGACCGCTGTTATGAAACAGATAACGCCAAACTTATTTGGGTCACGATAAATCTCGCTGCTAATGAGCAATTGTGCAAAAACGGAACCGCAATTTACGATCGCAAGTTGCGGCAAAACCGCAAAATATTGCCCGTTTTGAAAATGCGAAATTTGTAATTAGGTCTGTATCCAAAAACATAAAAAGTAAAACTCAAAAGAGCTTCTAAAATCTCACTTTTTTTCGTCGGTATACAATTTTTAACTATAACCTATAATTTTTTTTTTATTGAAACTTGTTTGAAGTAAGTTGAGAAAAAAAACTAAATAAATCACTAAAAAAACTATTTATGGATCTATTCTTACATTTTTTCTTATTTTTCCAAAATGCTGCATTTAAAAGATGACAGCGAGCTATTTAAATCTAAAGAAAAAGTGGATTTTTTTCTTCTTATTTTTACAGAATACTATATTATTTGCAATGAATTTTTTTCATGAAATTTTAACTAACTATTTAAATTTTTTTAATGTTTACTTTATTAGGAAAGATTTTTATAACTATACTGCAAAAAAATCCTTGTAAGCCATTTGATTTGCCAATCAAATCCTTTTGTTCCTTTAAAACACAGTACTTGTAGAAAACGGGAGTTTTAATTAAAAATGTATTTTATAACCTATCTTTCCATAGAGAAAAATGTAATACTTTTAAATTTTAACGTTACATTTAAAAATGTATACGTTATTTAATATAAGTGAAAGTCGTCTTTCATATTAGTGAAAGTACGTCTTTCATATTAGTGAAAGTATAATACTTTCAGAAAGTAAATACTCTTGATTTTGGAGAGTATGTCTTCATAATGTCAAACTATATCTTATGCGTTTCTAGTAGTATACTACAAACAATACATTATTTTACCTGTTCTCAATAGATGCCTAAAATCTTAATTTTATAATGTCTATCGATAAAATAAACTGATTTGAAACTAAAAATATGGATTATGGAATTTGGAGAATATCATTGTTCAAGTAATATTTAATCAATAATTTATATTTATATAATAGAGTTGAAATTTTGCATGTTAATAATAGAAATATAACTTTAAGCAATCTCGAAATTCAATAATTTAAAAAAGCAATTAAAAATCAAGAAATTATTATAAATAATCAAATAAATTTAACGTCAAGTAGAAATATTTGATTTATTCCCCCTGAACCCCAATAAGAACTTCAAATTATTATTTTAAATTTCAAATTAATTCATAATATTTGTTATAATAAAAGCATAAATGTTCAAAAATAAATCTTAATATTATAATAATTATCAAAACTGATCATATTTGTAAAACATTTTATAATATGTTAAATATGTATCTTTATTATATCACTGAGGAAGGACTGGTTGTCCGAAACAGGTCTGATATCTATTTTTTTAAAGTTAGTATTGTATATACAAAGTATATAAAAAAGATAAAGACAAATAAAATAAGTTATACTTTAATACTATTAATGTAAGATTGTTATAATTATTAATAATATTTTATTATGGGCGTTGTGCATTTCATAGGAACCTAGCAGAGTGAAATATGTTTTGTAACTATAAAATGTAATGAAACATATTAAAAAACTGATGTTTTCATCTATGTCAAAAACTCAATCAGATGATAACTTTGAGTATACACGTAGTTAATGAGAATGAAGTAATTATATCTTGTTTCTGAAAATCAGAGCACTAGCGCCACGGTATATAGAGCTTTATAGTTTAATTAGCGGTTAAAGCAGTACCTCTGTGTATGAATCTCGTGTCAAATCGCCTGACAGAACACGCACTGTGCATGACTCGCTAGAGTATGGATAAAAAATTAAACGACCTTCCTTTGTTTTGAGCTGATATGCAAATCGAACAACATAATGATACGCTGCGTGCTGGATTATTTTTATAATAACCGTGGCGTTATTATAATTATAATTAGTTTAATAGATTTATAAAGTGAAAACAGTTTCAAACATAAAATTGTTTCTACATCACTTTTATTTTTATTACCCTAAACCACAGCTTTTTCTGTTAACCTGACGAAGGTCCTGTTGGAGAGAAGCCGGTTGATTCTAAAAAAACAAATAAAGTGATCGAAACACATTACACGAGTGGTGACTATTTTAAATGATTTCAGAGTAAAAATTAAACGCTTCATATTTAAATAAACAGAAATATTGAGTTAAACAAATATTATACAAAATATAATAGAATTTTAGAATCACATCTAATCGTCAGAAAACTAAAGCATCGAACAAAATTAATTAGGTAGATGGAATAGAAATCTATACTACCATTTACATTTCATATTAATTTATTAATGTACTTATTATTAGCATTATGAAGATTCCTTTACATTTAATATACAACCTTAGAACATAACATACTTATAATATACGTAAGAAATTGAAAATAACTTTGTTTAATCCACAAAATATTTATAAAAAAACACAACATGTTTCGGAGGATACCTCCATCTTCAGGTGTAAAAATAATCATATTTTTCCACCTGAAGATGGAGGTATTCTCCGAAACATGTCGTGTTTTTTTATTATTTTTTTAATATTTTGAAGATTAAACAAAGTTATTTTCAATTTCATAAGTATATTACTATGGAATTCCACAGTGTTAATGCCTTAGCGTTCAATACTTATAATATAATATATGGTGTATGCAAAGAAAGGAAATAGGTAATAATAACAAATCATTCGACAGATAGAGGCGAATATGTCGACCTTCGAGGCGTTCACGATTAATAGTAGAGATTACACTACCCATAGGCAGAATCATCGGCAGGCTGGTTCTACAGCGTGGCAAATAAAACAATCCTTGTTGAATTTGACGATGATAATAATCAAGGAAAAACATGGCTATACCACTCAAGATATCAGAGTTTTGAAAATGATCTGAGCAATCGTGTAAAATTCCAAACGGAAAAAAACAAACAAACCATATAGGCGTTTCTCCGGGAGGGTAGGCAGAGAAGGTTACGTGAATGGACCGCCGCACTACTTATATCCTATCTAGCTTCCTCCACATTCATACACGCGCATGTCGATTTTTCTGACTTTTAACATGGCCGACCTTATTAACATTAATTTATTTTTTGGTAAGAAGCCAATAGTTGATGGTTTGACATAGGTACTCGTATTTAAAAATTGAATTAAACAACAACAACAACAAAAAATCATCACGCCGTTTAGAATGGACCGCCAAATTACTCTATCCTGGCACACCTCTCTAGCTTCCTCCATATTCATACAGCGAGTTATATACGCACGTTGATTCTTCCGACTTCTAGCATGACCAACCTTTAAAATTTGATTAATTTGGTCATGCCATGTTTTCCTCCCTCTGTTTGTTACAAAATATTTGTGTATAGCCTTGAGGAAGCTCGTTACAGAGTGAAACCGGTTGGCGCTTCTTACTCACTTAAAGTGATTTTTATAGAAAGTGTTCAAAAAAAGTATTTAATTATTTTTTTAATAATTTATTTGTATATAATACATTGTAGTATAATACATATATGCATATATTTATTTTTCTAATTACGTGAAGAAGAAAAAGCATTTGATGATATATTGTTATTTTCGCAGCTTCAATTATAATAACGGAGTTTGAATCTTTATAATAGGGGGGCGCTACAGTTTACAGCATCTGGCTACGTCACGAAGTTCTCTGCTCGTTCGTTCTGAAACTGATTTTAACAAACGATTCCAATTATTATTATTCTCTATACAAATATCAAATGGGGTTTCATGCAGGAGCATACAAATAATTTAACATTCGAACACTCTGTTACAAGAAACAAATACGTAGGTATCACGAATTTATGAACGTTTTGTTAGGATCGGATATTTGACTCTTTGAAACAAATGTGCTCCATTATATGTCTAAGAAGAAAGACAGAGTTGTCGGATCGAGATATTCTAAATATTTTATTGGGAGCTATGAGAATGAATATAGACTTCTTGACCAGAAGATGGCAGCGAGCTGCCAAAACTGGCGTAAACGTAAACTAACTAACTTACTAACAATCACGCCGTCTACCCCGGAGGGGTAGGTAGATAGAATGGACTGCTAAACTGTACTGTCCTGAAATACTTATCTCGCTTCCTCTACATTCATAAATCATAGCATGCACTCCTCCTCACGTGCCCAACATGTAATATTTGATTGATTTGAGAGTGCCACGTTTTACTCGGTCGTCCTCTATTTCTAGCTCCGTTTGCATCGCTAATTCTTTCCATGTGTTCTAACCATCTTAACGACCCTTTCATTATTTTATTCATTACACTTTCATTCGCACTACATTCACTTCTTATATTTGCAATTAACATCCTATCATATAAACATTTACAGCACATTCGTCTTAGAAATCTCATTTCTACTGCGTTTATTCTAATTTCATTCTACTTATGCCAGTTCCATGCTTCACTTCCATACATAAGTGTCGGCACAAGAACACCATTATGCATATAATTATAAAAAAATATAAATATAAACAAAAAGAAAATTACATTTATTTTTCAACAGTATGTAAATTGATTATTTGATATTAGAGGAAGAGTCTAAAATCAATTGTTGCCCTTTAAGATTTAGTTTATGAGTAAGAACCGTTTTTAAATGACATTTAATTCAAAATGCGTATATGAAAATGGGTCGCTTAGCGATGACAGGTGTAGTAACGTTTGCTTAGCGGTCTAAGGTTAAAAATATATATTTTTTGTATCTAGAAGTGTTATTGCGAGATTTTAAAAACATAGGATTATTATAATGACATGTCTAAAATAGATAAGCCTATAGTTTAGGGCGGCTGTAACAGACAGGCATAAAATATTAAAAATATAATATTATGACGCTTGTAAAAAGCATCAAAAACTTCAAGTTGCTCACGAACCAGCAGTAAACTATGTATTATATCAAGGAATCAAAGGGTTAACAGAACATAAAGTATTTTGAAATACGCTCCCATTAAAATTAAACATAATTAAATCGTAACGATTGCATGACACATTTCGGGTCCAACCCGGTCATTAAAGCGATTAGGCAGATGTACGATAGAGCCAGAGGGGAGTTACATGGGACGATGCTCCCCATAAAACAACCGACGTGTACCAGCCGAATAATGTGACAACCATTTTTTTAAATCAAAACAAAAAATGAATAAAAAACACATAAAAATTTAAGAATGATCATTAGAAAGGTGCCAAGTATAGGGAGTTTTTTTAGAGGTTTGGTTTTTAAACTGGCAACATTATTTCTACAGACTGACAATTTGACAGTTGATAGTTGATTTGTACTCAATACATTTTACCATTTTACCCAGTTGCTCGATAAAGTTGTCGAAAATTGGACTTAACGATGGCGCTTCGATATGCCCGAATTCATATTTAAAGTTTTATAATTATCTAATGATTTTACTACTATTTCTTGATGGAAGTTAATTTTAAGTAATAATTAAATAAAGTTTTTTTTTAATAACTACTTCCACTTTTAGTCTTTATTTAGATAGCGACCGGTTTTGCCAGGCTACCCGGCATGGATATACGTCGGTGTCGGTTATTTCATCTATTTGTTAGTAAACTTTTCTTTTTAATGTATAAAACGGTATTTGTCGACCTTCGTGGCAGAGTGGTAAGAGCCATACCGAAGGTCCCGGGTTCGATTCCCGGCGACGGCAGTGTGATTGTTACACTGTCTTTGGTCTGGTGTAGAATTTACGTGACAATAAAATGGCAATAGATTGGCTACCTATCACATGTCACAAGAATCAATATAATAGCTAAAATATATTGTATACAGTAATTGGGTTCAAACGACCTGTTGTATACAAGAAAAAAGAAAAGAAAAATATTGTTATAACAACTTTTTGTTTCATTCGATATAATTTGTTAACATACCTTTTTTTCTTATCGGTTTTTCAAATAGCGGATCATTTTTTTTTTGTTTTCAGTTTTGATGGTTGCCACGACATTCCCTCGGATATTCACATGACTGACATCTTGTTCACGGGGCATGTAAGTTTGACGTTTTAAACACGTACATTTTGGAATGTTATGACACGACACGTGTATAAATACGAACCGCTCTCGCGGAGCGCACCGCCTGGGCACCAATCAATCTAATTCTGAATATCGAATACTTCTGAAAGCGGAACAAAATAATAAGAGAGACATCCAGGAATATTTTTCTTTTCGAATTTAAAAGGAAACATATAAGTATTTGCATACTATTTTTGATTTATTTTCATTGTTGATATGGTTTATGTTTTTTTTTGTCTAGACTATTTTTATCTTATACTCGTATGATCATTAAAATTATTTTAAAAAAATATATACACCGTGCATTTACATTTTGAAGATTTTTTTTTTAAATAAAAAATGTGATATTTAATCTAAAGAAATGAGTTGAGAAAAACGTACCATTAAAAAGCAAAAAAAAAAAATTGAAAATTTCTTCATATGTATAATAATATAATTTAAAAATTAAGGCAAAACACTGGAATTCCATAATGACCGATACTTTCAAGAATAAAAATACTGATTTTTCCACTTTCTGGAAAAAATAATATCTTGATTCCTAAAAAAAAACATGATTAAATATTCACTAATATGTAATTCAAATTAATAATGTGAAATAAGAAAAAATACTGAAATCTTTGAAATTTACATGTAATAAAATAAATAAACTTTTTTATGTTTTTATCAGTTTTTCAATTTGAACTCATTATATATATACGGTATACTTGTATATATTGCTTGTATAAAACTTTTACATCCATGTGTCAGAGTCCGATATTGCTTCCTGTAGGAATGTATTTACCCCGATGCAAGTGGAATAAAAGTGTAAATTCTAGTTCCGGAGCGCCCCGAATGGTTTTCCAGTTGTCTGTACCTCTCCCGGCACCTGCACTCTTTCAGAATTGCAAGGCAGTAAATTAAATTTCATAAGGCCGTATATTTCCTTCTGTACGTGTTAGCGAATTACAATATCTTGAGGCCCCAAAAGGGGGAATGCTAAGCGACTGTTCGAAAAATACTGTGCATAATTGTGTAACTTTCCACAGGATAATCAGAAATAATCTTGAATTAATCAAAGAACATTTTTAAAGCTTCAACATTTTAATCGCTCAAAATAAATGCAGACATATATATTTGTTGTTTATTATTATTAGTACTGTTTAAAAACAATCCAACCTTATATTGGAAAAAAAACTTTATGGATTATTTCATACCAACCTTTTATCGAAAAAAAACCTATGGATTATTTCATAAATCGTAAAACAAACTCCATGGTGAAAACGCCTTTGCTGAATAAAAAATGTTATCAGTAAAGAATTATGTCAGTTTCTTTATACGAAGATTTCGTTATTACAAAGCCCTGAGGAAGCTTGGGTACAAGCGAAACTTATCGGCAATTAAAATAACCGCATAGTGGTGAAAAACATAGTCAAGTGTTTTTATTTTAATTTTATTTTAAATATAAAAAATAAAAATAAATTGAATTATGTAATCCTGGTTGTCAGTCTTAACATTTAAGAAACTACACAAAAAAATATATTTCAAGTATTAATAGACATTTCTTTTCCAATACGACAATACGACTTACTTGTATTTAATAAGGCTTATTATTTTGGCCAAACTTTACTCGAAGGCATTGGTTATTTTTAAATTTACTTCTGTTGAATTCAAAATTATTAAAGGAAGAATTTTAGAAAACATGAAAATACGTTTTTCATTTGTATAGTTTCACCCATAAAATATTCTCCAGAATTTATGCAAACGATATTCATATGTTTGTAGTCAAAAACATAACAAAATCTATGAAATATATTTATTTGCAAAAAAGCATTTTCTCTGTGACGGGATTTGATCTCAACAAAGTTAATTCGTACTATGAAGCGATTTAGTTTCACCTATTACTAATAAACTGTATTTTCTTGTTCCTATTAATTAATATCTTTATCCATTGAGTGAAATTTCCATAATATTACGCTTGAAGTATTAATATAATAATCTTGAAAGGAAAACACGTGAAATCAAAATATATTATATTTATAAACAACAAAAACAATCAGAACATATTGTATTTCACCACGTGTAATAATATTTGTATGCTGGTACCCAAACTTTATCAGGGCAATATAAGGACTAAACAAAAACACTGATTTACATGTAATATAAATATGGGGGCTGAGAGAGAAATAGATAAAGGAAAAGAGAATGTGAAATATATGATTAAAAGTAAATAAATTAATAAGAAATGTATTTAATGTATTTGTTTTAACTTCGTATACAATAGATTATACTTTTTATAATTTCAAATTGTACACAGAGTGACCATGGAAGAGACAACAGACAGCAGCTACAAATTACCTAAAAATTCAGACGTTCACAGACACTGGACCAGGAACTGTGACATATATCACTTACCGAATGCACGAACTAAGAAAGACAGGACAATCAAGGATATTAAACAATGGACTGAAACTTTACAATGAACTACCAAAAGACACAAGGAGTCTCACAACAAATCAATTAAAAATATACCTGAAACATTATATAATTACAAGTTAGATATAAGTATCCATATAACCCAATTGGGTTTTAAAAAAAAACACGAAAATGAATAAAAAATAAAAATAAAAATATAAAAACAAACATGTTAAGGACATAGTAGCCCTTCATCACTGTTATAAATAATTTAATATTTATTTCATAAATTTATGAAACACAAAGTTATGGCAAATATATAAGAGGAAATTATCCAATTATACAATCATATCAAATGCAAGGAAATGCGGCTTAACAATAATTACTAAAGACCGCTGACAACAATTATAAATAATACCTATTCATCGTTGTGTCATTGGCATGCTAGTTTAATAGCATTTGCCTTAAAATGACCCTTTTTTTTTCACTTGCCATTGTGGTGAAAGGTTTGGCCGAAACTGTGCCGTTTCCAGGGGGCCCGGGTGTTATAGTAACACCACACCTGAATGCACCGTCCTTGCTCTAAGAAAAATACTAATACTGTAACTAATTAACTAATTAACCATCACGCCATATCCCCGAAGAGGTCGTCAAAAATAATACGCCGCCACACTATTATTTACTGACATACTCCTTTTGATTCTTAAATATTCATAAATCGTGTCATGACGTGCATGCATGCACGTCGATCTCTTCGACTCCCCACGTGGTTGATAATCAATATATAGTTATATAGACTTATTCTATAGTTCCACGTTTTCCAAATTATATTATAAGTTAAGCAAATGTTATAAAAATTTGGTATCCATTTAAGGCGTACAGTCACTAGTGCTTTTAAGTTTATTAAATGCAATGGAAAATTATTTTAATTGCAAAATATTTTTTACTGTTAAATTTTAAAACACTTATAATGTCACAAAATCTTTTTATTGACTGAAAGTGTCGCGACAGCTGTTTCGCCAACCGACGTTGGCATCATCAGGTGTTACAATTAAGTTTATTGTAACATCTGACGATGCCAACATCGGTTGGCAGAATAACTGTCGCGACACTCTCAGTGATTAAAAAGAAATTGTGATATTATAACAGTGTTTTAAATTTTAACAGTAATAAGGACCTGTTGGTGGACAAGCGCTGCTCATCATATGCAGATTTCAAAAGAGCCGCACAAGACAGGGAAGAATGGAAGAGAAGAATAGAAGAAATTGCTGCAAACCAATCCCAGGATTGAAACTTTCTAACTAACTAATGTTGAAGTATCATAGTGTTTCGGCCAAAACAATGGCTTATTTAAAATTAATTTTGGTATGAGTTGTCGAAGCGCATTTATATTTCACATGGATAAGTTTTTATTTTAAGTTTAAAGACTACAATGTACGAAATATTTCATACGAAAATTTTGGAGAGCGAAGCGCTACAGCGACAATTTATTGAATTTCTGGTTTATTTAGCGTTCACCCTGTGCATGCAGCTTGTCATAAAAACGTGTTGTTTCTACGGGGACCGAATTAAATTTTCAATTCAGAATATTTCCTGTTTTATTCCCGCCGACGAGACGGTATTAGGAAATATTATAGGAAACCTAATAGTCTGGGCGGCGCGTGATGCACGGACCCATTTGGCAAACTTCGTTTTTAGCCTTTCGAGACCGAATTGCAGTGCCCGGAATACCCGGAATACTCGAGTACGGTTGTTATGATTTAATGAGACTGTAATAAGACTGCAATGAGTGGCGTTTTAGGGTGAATTTTATATAAAAGTTTATTCCCTGTTTCCGCACTCGGATTACCGAGGGCAGCACAATAAATATCGACCCTATTTTGTAACACACATCCAATTAAAATAATAATAAAATTTATATTATTTATTATTTCATGAAACTTTGTGTTATATATTAAATATTTGATTATAACGTCTGTTTTATAAAAGTGATATGTTTTGAGAGAAATCGGCGAGGTCGAAGATGTGGTCAGATGGGGACGTCAAAGACGTCGATACTGGCATCAACATGTAGAAAGAATTAGCTCAAATAGGATACCATACATATCTCTCCATGGAATACTAAACGGACAACGCCGACCAGGAAGACCCCCGAAACGGTGGAGAGAAAGCTGGAGTTCAGCGTCTCAAGACGACCCGCCTGAAATAACAGACTCCTGAGTCTATCAAAAGTGAAGAAGAAGAAGAAGATATGTTTTGAATTGATTAAGCATTCTATTTTTTTGTTTGTTTGTGTAAATCAGGTCGTTAAACCCAATTACAGTATGCAGTTTATTTTATAATATTGATTCACAAAACACGGTATCTAATTTATCGCCATTTGATTGTCACGTGAATTCAACACCTACATACAAAAAATATATATTGCATTTTATAATGTTTTATCAAGATGAAATTTGTCATTCCCACAAAATATTGTATAATGGCATATTTAATTATTAATTTGAACTAAAACAGGATGTTTTCTAGAAGTGAGGGCTGAACATTACAAAGGTGCCAAGTATCAAAAAAGTTAAAAAAAAAAGAGTTTTTTCCCCAATTGGTTCTTTATATAAACGCCAATAGCTGTGAATAATATAGTGTAGTTCAAATGTTAGAGATTCCACCCATGGTACCTACATGATGTATGGAACAATAAACAGATTTGGATATTTGTTTGTTTGTTGTTTTATGTTTAAACTAGCACCTTTTATGGGAACAGCATGTTCCGATTCGGTAATCAAGCGATCCAAGTTGCCTTTCATTCATATTAATAAATATAATATATAATCCATACTCATATTAAAACTTCTAGAAAACAATCAATATTAAAAAAGGGAACACAATATTTTGTACTATCGAATGAAGCACTTAAATTTTGTTATGACATTTTTAAAAACAAATTTTTCTTGTTTTTACACCATTTTATTTTCGTCAAACTAACCGATTTGACGAAACTGAGTCTTTTTAGTTTGTTTTGTAACCCTGACGAAGCTCCGGTGGGAGCGAAACCGGTTGGTTTGACAAAAGTAAAGTGGTGTAAAAGTAAATGAGTTTTAGAATTATTTTAAACAATACATTTGGTTGTGCCAGATGTTTGTTTTTAGTTTTTCGTAATGTAGGGCTCTAATTGAATAATTAATATTAATTTTCTTTGTTTAATCTTTCCATCTGAATTAAAATTTCTACAAATCTTAATTCATCTTAACTCATACAGCCGATAACGTCAACTGCTAGACATAGCTTCCCCTATATTTCTTATACTTTCCTACGTTGTGCTATCCGAATCCAATCACCAGTAATTCTTATTTGAGTGTAAAACATTTCTTGAGTAACGAAAATCTTTCAAAAAGATAGAAAGTTTTATTTGGTGAATTAAACTGTAGTTTTGTCACTAAAAACATTATTGTTTTCATTTGGTGACTACAGTCTCACCACAGTAGTGTTATTTACTACACATATCGTGTATCGGATTAATTAGAATAACTATTATGCATTCTCTGTGTTCGCGGAAGGGACAGACGAGATAGTGTGTTTATGGCATAACTCTATCACAGGAATACCCCAGATCCCCAAAGTGCTTACATATCTAATGGCGGAGCCGAACGGAAGCGAAACTAGGCGGAAACTGCCGAACTAACTCTCACCCAAAAAGTTCACTCCCCTAGGCACGCCAGACGAAGAGATTTTAGGAATAAACACAACTTTTATGATATGAAGCTCGCCATGACGTTAGATACAATCACATTAGTCGCTTCTCCGCGGCTGGGAAAACAATTAATCTTCATCATAAGGCCTCCAGTGTTGGGCGCGGTAGTACATCGGATACATCTGCGCGACTGTTCCGCGAGGAAGCCAAGATACAAATACGTACCCATGTGAAATGATTGATATTGCCAAAATGATACAAACAAAAACAAAAGTTTAAGTAAAGGTTTTTCTTCTGAGATTGTTCTATTAATACTTGAGAAAGATGACTAGAAAATTAATAATGAAATTGATGTATTATTTATACGAATAAGAGCTAACTTACACGAGTGTTCTAAATATTAATGTTGTTTTATAAAATATCATGGTTGAAGTCATTGTAAATAAGGAAAATAAATAGTAATATATAGTCTTAGCCCGGCCGCCGTGGCGAGCGGTCGCATTTTGTGATCGCTCCTGAATCTTTTCTGTTTATTTCGCATCTTGTGATCGCTTCAGAATCTTTCTGTTTTTTTTTTTTTCTGCTTCCTGTTTGTGCCACTCATCTTTGATCATCAGTGTATCTTCTTCGTGTGTTTGTGTTTTTGCCGCTGTTTGAAGTGCCTCCACGTGGACCTACCTCGCCATGCGCCGTCACATCACGTGTGCAAATCACGGCGTGCAAATGCCGCCACGTGTATTTCGCCCGGTACACCTTTAGGCTGTTCTCCGTCTACAGTATTCTACGTACTCGTATCCGTAGTTCTATTACTTCATCGTATGCCTACACACCGCCACCCAAGAAGCTCAATCCACTTCGAGGAAGCGTGATGGCCTCGAACCTCAATACCGCTCTTGGATTTCCCGTCGTCATCTTCAACAGCGTTTAGTACGTGCTACAACCAACATCTTCGGCATCCATCACCTTCATCATCATCAAGCACACCTCCTCATGCGCCGAGGATGTTTGCTAAAGCCACCGTCTCCTGACCAAATGTGTTTATTATAATTCCAAGAATTTTGTGCGTTCAAAGAACTGTAATTTTAATTTTAATTTTAATTTTATTTTGGTTAAACCCACAATTAGTATTTTTTTCTTAGAGAAGTTTGTGTTTATACTGTAAATTTAGGATAATCCGGGGAAAAAAATATGTACATATTGTTTTATTTTGTATAGGATATTTGAAATGTTAAAATGTGTATACTCGTAAATAATATAATGTAACTAATTTTAAGGTAGTTTGTAAGTTGATGCGGGTAAATGCCTGGAGACGGCGATGAGGTCCGCCACCCATCACGTCGCTACAACTTACATAATTATTATTTAAAATGAACTTCCATCAAGAGATTTCAGTAAAATCATTACCTATTTATTTAGTTTGATTCCACTTAGATTTATTTCTTCTATAAATAAATGTTTAATTATTATTTTCTTATTTTCATTGCATACAATTATTTTAATAACAAATTATGTAGGTACATCACTTTACATCTCAACACGATTATAATATTTTACTCATTGATGATTTAAATTCGTATGATATTTTACTTCTATCTTAATTTGTTTTAGTTTATAACTTTTCAAAAGTATTAATTTTACTTTAAGAATAGTAAGCTTTCAAATTAAAATACATTGTTATTTTGACTGCAAATCTATTTTTATTATAAATAGCATTTTGATATAATTTTCATATTTTAATGAATAATATATTTTGATTCACTAGGCTGATATAATAACTGCCTTGATGAAACTTATGAAGGCATATCCTGGTTATATTATTTACAAAGGGTTTTCAATATTTTATATTTATAAGTTAAATATGTCTAACCACAAAATGAATAATTTTTTTCCACTTTTATTTAAACATAGTTATTTTTAGTATCTATAAATAACTTTAAATAGATTGTGTTCAAGTTTAATTTTTTATTAAGTAAAATAATACTCGTATTAATATTTATTACATCCATCCAACCAGAATCCAGACATGAATGAATCCAGAAGCCATACATACACGAATGCTGTACAACCATGAAAAATGCTCTAAGCTCGACAGTGTCAATAAGTAATATATAATTAAATAAATATTTACGATAGAGATTTCTTAATTTTCATTGGTTATGCTTTACTTCGTGAGTTGCAAAACCTTTGAGGTTGGCAGGACATGTAGGAAGCATCCCTCATCCTAGTGCGGTGGTCTCTGCGGGCAGGTAACGGTTTGACCAGCGTACCGTGGTATTGCCGCCACCCGTTCCCCTTCATCCCTCAGAAACTCTCATTTCCTCCGCCGCGGGGTTTACTAACTAAACTCGTTCGCAGAGCGGTCAAAGTCACCCCAGACAATGGGGTATTTTGATGTTAGCAAGCACACGAGTCCAACGTTTATACGAAACCATTGTTATTCCTCAATGGTTGTTGTAGAAATCATCCACGCAATAAAATTACTCTATGATGTTAATGAATTAAAACACTTAATTTTCCAATTTACAGTTTTAAGTACTCTGTCTAATTTAACTTACACATGTTAAACAATGTTTGGTTTGAAGGTCTGGAATCAAACAAAACAATTTTTTGGCAGTAATCGATTCCAGGAATATTTTTTTTTTGTTTATATTGGGTAGTAAGCAAACCGTAATCGGTCATTAAGGACTACTTGTCAGTATTTGAGGGTGCTGTATGTATATAAAGGACTCGGTTTGCAATAGGGTCACCAGTCTGTCGATGCCAGCGAGCCTGGCGAAACCGGTCGCTGTCGAAGTAGAGACAAAAGTGGAAGTAGTTAAAAAACATTATTTAATTTAATTATTATTTAATTTAATGATAATAATACATGAACTTCAAAATATCAAAATAATGAAGAAGTTTCATAAAAAAGTAATCATTAAAATGAAAAAGAAAACAGACACCCCTAATTTATTCACACATTCAATTTTTATGCAAATAATTTGTAATATAAATATAACTTTTCATCTTTCCTCTCATCCTATAGCACTTCCGTCTCGATGAAAACATCTAAAGCGTCAGAAAGGGTTGAGTAATGTACAAGGAGGGTGTTCATCCTCTTCTTTTTTTTACACATAACGCTCTCTTGCTCAGTTCAAATTGACGCCCATCTTCAAAGTGCTTAAAAATGCTCATTTAAATCATATTTCAAACCCTCGTGAAGCTGTCAAAGTCAGTAGCGGCCGGGAATATTTTACAAAGAATAAATAATAATAATAATATTTTACAAGCACAAAGGATACAAATGAATTGTATTAAAAATGATTGTACATTATCTTATGTTAAACATTTAATTGCTTATTATGAAGAACCGGGACATGTTCAGGATTCAACCCAAATCTGTTGAATCAGAAGCCAAACGTTCTGTTCGCTTTATCACCACCCAAACTATACTGAAACCGGTCGTAATTGTTGTATGTTTTTCTTGTTAACAATAGTTTAATATTTAAATATAAATTTACAATACTTAAGAGATTGGATGTACCACAAAATATTTCTTAAACTACATTTTAAATTGGCGATACAAAATTTTTCAAGTCTTGAGTTATACTAAATGAATTATACTAAATTGAATAATACTAAGTTGAATTGAATTATACTAAAATAATAAAATAGCTTTTGTAATGAAAATGTTTTATATTAATGCGTCTGTAAGATGAATATATAATAATTTCTCACAAGCTGGCACTGCCACAGGCACAAGTCAAGACTTCACAAGTAACGTTGATGTGGTCTTTGTGAAGAAAGCTCCTACTGAAACTCTACTGCAGAACTCTTTGGTAAAAGAAATATGACATCCCTGAAAATGAGGAGCTTTATTCACTTAATAAATTATTTAACAGTACATTTTCATGTCAGTAAAAATAATATCTAAAAAACCCTTCAAAATCTTTGATAGTTATTCTTAAATCTTTGGTTGAAATAAAAATATTTACTTTGAAAACGAATTCAAATTTATAAGATAATTAATATACGACATTAAGAAAACTTTGATATTTATTTCTTAATAAATCACATATTAAGGTAATAATAAAATAAAACGATGTTTTTTATAACTCCATACTTCCACATTTGTCTTTATTTCGACAGCGTCCGGTTTCGCCAGGCTCGCTGGCATCGACAGAATGGTGACACGATTGAAAACCGAGTCATTGGTGGTGATCAGGGGTGGTAAACTGGTCGCTGTCGAAATAAAGACAAATGTGGAAGTAGTTATAAAAAACATCGTTTTATTTAATTATCATTTACAATGAATGTAGATCAAGAGATTTCAGTTAAATCATTTGATTATCTTAAAAATCTATTACTGTGTTTTTGAAATGTGTTCTTCTGTAAGATTTATTAAGTTTTATTTGAGTCATGGCCGGTTTTGATACTTTGCTGTCATCTTCTAAATTTAAATTCATTAATAAATCCTTTGTGTATTATTTTCATGATACGATGTATATCCACCAATTAATTTCTACTTATTTACTATTATAGAGTTATTAATTATACATTTATAATTACAAAATAGCCTTAACTAAGTATGTACGTACCTTTTAGTTGATAGATAAATGGTTTATATGTGAAAGATGCTGTTCAACTGAAATTAAATATTCATATCAGAACATAATTTAAGACAGTTAAATGCGTCATTCTACCAAGCTGGTTATTTGTATGTTCTATATTCTTAAATAATATTGAAAAACCACCACCTCTCTTTGAAAATTTATTTAAAACATGCACAATAATTAGTTTTTTCGTCGATATAAAGAATTTCGACAGGTGTAAAAAATATTTTTTTCATTTGTTCCAATGACAATTTGAATAATTTCTTCAATAATATTTAAAGTTCTTGCTGGTGTTGGATTGTTTAAAGCGCCTAATTACAGTTATTTAAAATATCAGTGGATACGTGGAATATAAATTTAATAAACACAAACATTATTTGTTATATTATTTTTATTTTGTTATTTTATTTTACATCATTGTATTTTACATAATTTGTTTAACATTTATTTTGGGGACGTTGGACGATCGAAGCGCGGAAGATGGTCTATTGGGAGCGATGAGGTTCGCAACCCATCACACCTCGTCTCTCGCGTGGGCGAAAAGAGAAGGATGGAGTGCCGCATCGGTTAAAGTGTGGCAGTCCATCCTTTTTGTCTACTCCCTTCGGGGAGACGGCGTGATGGTTAGTTAGTTAGTTAGTTACAATAATGAAAAAAAATGCTTTTCTTATTGTTTCTTGAACAATTGGGTAAAACTCCATATTGGATAATTCATATGAATGAAAACGTCAGTCTCCTAGGAGTTTTATGACATTACAAAAATGGAATGACATGCTTTGCCCCAAGGCATTATAATTTGATAATGCCTCAGAATACGTTTTCATTCATATAAATTATTTTTAAAAAATGACAGTACTTTTTTATGTTAAATTGTAAATCACATAAGTTTCATACTCGTACGTTAATTGCAAGTAAAAATGTTTGCTACCCATATTTTTATTGTAATATTTTTAATATTTTACCAACCAGTCTTGGCTTACGTATGTACTGCAAGGTGTGATATTCGTCACAAATTGCGAAATATTATTATAAATCGTAAACTGTTAGGGAACGTCACTCAAGAGCAGCGTAGTGTTTTGTATTCTTTAATTAAAATTTCATTTTATGTGACAGACGTCAAGTGAAAATCATAGCTACCCCTGATATTTTAATATACGTTTTAGGGGGAGAATCGTTACTTCCCCCTCTTTGCTAATATTGCGCGTACTTAAAAAAAAACTTTAAAAGCTCTCACCAATTTAATGTAATTAGCAACACATATCTAATGATTTTATTTAAAACTCATTGGATGTTTAATTTAAATAATAATGAAATTTAATAATGTTTTAATAAAAAAAAGTTATTATTTGAAATTTCATTGTAGAAGTTTATTGTTTATTATTTTTTGGTTAAAAATCTTTTAAACACACAAACCAACCATCACGCCGTTTTCCCGCAGGGGTAGGCAGAGAGAATGGACCACCACACTTCTCTATCCTGGCAAACCTCTCTAGCTTCCTCCACATTCATACAACGAGTCATACACGCACGTCGATTCCTCCGACTTCTAACATGACTAGCCTTTAAAATTTGATTAATTTGGTCATGCCATATTTTCCTCGATCTGTCTTGACTTCGTACCGCATTTACATCGTTGACGTATAATTTCTTAACCATTCTTTCTCCATCCATGCGTTCCATATGTCCGAACCAACGCAGCGATCCTTTCATAATTTTGTTCATAATACCTTTTTCCGCTCTATATTCCTTTCTTATTCAGCATTTTTGAGATTCTGTCGTATATCGTTCTACCACGCATACGTCTTAGGGACCTCATTTCTACCGCATTTATTCTGCTTTCATCCTTCTTCTGCCAGTTCCATGCTTCGCTTCCATACCTAGTGATGGGACCAGAACTCCATTGTGAACGGCCGTTTTCGCTTTCATTGATAAATTCTTGTTTCCAATAACTATTCTTAAAGCTTCATTCACTTTGTTACCCGCACCAATGCTTCTTTCAACGTCACTATACGTTCGGCCATATACTCGTATATGTATATTTAGTTGAAATCCACTAATGTTTGTGTCTTTGACCGTTTTCAGCAGCTCGCTACGATCATATGGTCATGCCCATTTGTTTTTTTTTATTTTCGGTGTTTTTAATCAATAATATTTATTTTATTTTATTATTATTCCATTATCTACTTATTCCAATGACTTATAATGAGTTTTTAAGCGAGAAAAAACAAGTAATTTTCAATAAAATGTGTACAATTGATACCGTCTTTCATGAAAACTTTGACCATTTCGTATAACAGATAATAGTTATGATATAATTTCTAGTGCTAGCTGCAAACACATTACTAAAAAAGAAAAGAAAAGTTTCACGGCTGCAAAATGCTAATAGTTTTTTTGATTAATGGAAAGTTTTGTATATTCTATCATAAGTTATTATGAAACTTTTAAGAGCTTTTTACCAGTAGCGCTTTTCTTATTTTCTTCTCCATTATGTTTAATTATTTAACGACTCCAGGGATATAAGAAATATACAATATATACCTACAATATACTGTATTTTTATTCTGAAACAAAATAAAAGGTTTCTCTTAAGAATAAGAAGTTACTGTAAGAGAGTTGATATTCAAATATAGTTTAAACGAGAATAAGAACAAAAGTTTATAGGGTTGATAAAACACAAAAAGTTGAATATAAAAAACTTTTAAATTTCGTGAAAAGATAGAAAATTATCAAAAAATATTCTTATTGAAATTTTCATAAATAACAGGTTATCTTGAACACCATTACTTGTTACTTATTAACCATCACGCCGTTTCCCCTAAGAGGTTGGTAGAGAGGATGGACTGCCACAGTGTTCTACCCTGAACTAACTATTGCGCATCTTCTACATTCACACACCGTGACACGCACGCTCGTCGATAGTTCCTACTTTTAACATGGTCGCCTTTCAGTGATTGATTAATTTGGTCACCACATGTCTTGAAATTATTCAAATTGTCATTGGAACAAATGAAAAATTTATTTTTACACATGTCAAAATTCTTTATAAAAACGATAAAACTAATATAATTTTAACAGCAAAACAATACAAACGTATTACGTGCCACAATTAACTATTATATAGTGCGGCAACAGTTCAATTGACCAAAACAATTCACTTATACGCGAAATATCTCCAAATTTACAGGAGCACCACATGAACGAAACCAAATTAATAATATCAATAATATCAAATATAATCCAATTGTACGAAAACAATATAGTACCTAACTATTTCTGTGATTGAATCTCCGAAATCGCCTCTAATAATCTGTTTGAATTTAATTTATATTTATAAATACAGTAAATCACATTATCTACAACTTTACTCTTACACAAATTCTAACACGAAAACAGAGTTCGTCGAAGGTGTTGTCCCTTGATCTCAAAACCGTATAATTATAACGTTAACAGTTTGATTAGAAATTGTAATGAGTCTCTTTGAGTCGTCTCATATACCATATAATGTAGGCACATCTGTTACTCAATTAAATCAAGGTGCAATTTGCGAAAAGGGAAAATGAACAAAACAGTAAGACCTTTTCAGCCATGTTATGACATAAATCCTTTTTATGGTTTGTTGCGTTTTATCAGACGCCTGTAAGGCATTCCTGTTGGTGGTTTGGTCATTAAACTACCTGCGGTTCTCTTATAACACACCCCAAGCTATGACAGTTTTAAACCAAGTTGACTTATGAAGCTTCTCTGTAACTAAAACTAAATGATATTTTGCGATTGTTTCCAATGCAATAAATTATGCAGTTTTTTTTAATATTTAAATAGAATTTAGAATACTATGTTTAGTATTTTTTACTGGTAGTTGTCACAAATAATTTATTGTAATTTATAATTTATTTGTGATTTTTGTTGTTGTTGATATTTTCTTTATTTCGTACACGTCTTAAACCCAAAGGATATACATTTGAATCTTATATATATATATATATATATATATATATATATGTATATATATATATGTATATATGTATATATGTATATATGTATATATGTATATATGTATATATGTATATATGTATATATGTATATATGTATATATGTATATATGTATATATGTATATATGTATATATGTATATATGTATATATGTATATATGTATATATATATATATATATATGCTCTTATATGCCATATATATATATGTATATATATATATATATATATATCCTTAACATAACCATATATATACATATATATGCTCTTCTTATATATATAATATATAACATAATAACAACAACAACATATATATATCATTCTACTTCACATTAATATTTAAATTATTTATTTATTTCATTGAAATAGTACACATATACACAACACATGTTCTTACAAAAACAATTAAACATTCAATTATAATAACAATATAAGATTACATTTTGTTTACATATATATTTAATTCTATTCTAAAAAAAATTATGCTCTGTACACTTTTGACATCCTACGGTATATCTTCATAAATTTTAAATACTTTATACATAAGAGAATTCTGAGATTTGTTTTTTTTTTTCTTAATTAAGAAGCCTTAGTTTATTTTTCTTTCTTGTTTCATATTGATGTTCATGGTAGTAACTTTTTATCTTTCTTAAAAATTATAGGGAGGTGTGCCCATTAACAATTTTTTGAATTAATAATGAAACGTTGTATGTATTTTTTTTTTACTGGCGTAATCTTTAGCTCTTTAAGCATCACTTCAATCCAGACATATCTGCTTCTTCTCAAAATTATTCTCATTGCCTTATTCTGGAGTATGGTTAATCTTCTCATATCTTCCTCATTTGCCAAAAATAGCATATATCATCAAATATCGCAAAAATAGCATCAAATAATGTTATTATGAGTAATTTCGTTATTCAGTTTTGGCTTCAGTGCATTGTTTGCATATTTATTTGTTCACTTTAACCAATACTCAAAACACCACTGGGAAAACAGTGTCGCCTCTGAACCGTTCTCTGTTTTATTAACTACGCCGTAATCTGGGCTACACCCGCGTGTAATTACATATGAAAATCTAGTAATAAAATCCCAAAACGTATGTACGTACAGAATTGTAGCGTTAACATTTCCACGGCTTAGCTTTTCTGATATTTTCCGTATTAACACTACATAGTATTAAAGCACCCCAAATGAACAGCCGTATACTTTCAGATACTTCATTTATTAATGCAATTAAAAAATTGTTTCAATTATGTTTTTAGGTCTGGAAAATCTTCTATTTCTTCTTCTTTTTTTTAATTTAGAACTGTGTCCTGTTATTTCTCGGCGACCGTTTCTGAGATGTAGCCACTAGCTGTTTCACCACCTTTTGGATAGTCTACTTCGAGGTCGATTGCCTATTGGTATTTTATTTGCCCCTTTACTTATCACTCTTTCAAAACAGGGTCTCTCCACGTGGTGTCTCCAGTAACATATTCTCGTTCTTCCCCCTGGCACAATATCTTCGATGTTCAGGCAATGCTTAAAAACATAAACACTGATTTGAATAATATGTAATTTTTTAAATATTCCACATATTGCGGTATTTTTTTAAGTAAAACTTTTTGCTCTATTTTCTCATGGGACATAATCATAAGAGAAGATATTTTTTTATCAAACAAAAAAATAACAAATATAAGGTTTGTTTCAAGTTAGTTAAATATTATTTTGAACGTACGCACACCTGTAAAATTAAACTAAAACCAATGATTTTTTAAATCAGTAGTATTATTATTTATTGTAAAAATTTCAAAATGAGCAGAAAATAGCTTTATTAGGAATGAAGAAGGTATCAGGTTATGTTCAGGCTTGCACTCCGAGTTCCCTGGTTTAGAAATTATGCATTCTATCCCCTAGACCTAGACTACAACCCAAATTCACCCGAAATAATGTTTTGTCATTGCCATAGACATTTTTTAAATATATTTTTTCACACGCGTGTTTATAAATATCCATCTGTGTTCTGCTAACATCATTTCATTTCTTATATTCTTACGTAGGAGGAAACGCACGAATTAAATGTTTCGGGGAATCCTACACAAGAAGTGTGATATCACACTGTTTTAGTGAGCTTTATCGAAATATTTTAGAAAACGACCTTGCAAAGTTTATTCATTGTTCCTATAAAAGCAAATTGAAATTTTACAATATAACTTTTAGACTTCATTTGACTTCGGGACATTTGGTTCTCCGAACTGTGATATATAAATTGTAGTTGGCTTAATTGGAACTTCTACGCAGTCATAAGGAACCAAGTTAAAATTTAGTTTTCTGTATCACGAACAATGTTTTCATAAATATATTTGTTATTACAATCGAATGATTTTACTGAAACCTATTGATGGAAGTTGATTTCATGTAATAATAAAGAAAGCGATGTTTTTTTAACTACTTCCAATTTTGTCTCCATGGCATCGACAGACTCGGGATATTGTTACAAAACAACTCCTTTAAATGGTAAACATATAGATTAGGAGTGGTAAAAATGATTCTGTACAAAAATTATCTGAAAATAATTATGTAAAATTTACAGATAATTAATATTTTTAATTGAAATTTCTTGGTAAAAGTTCATTTTAAATAATATTAAAAAAAAATTATACAAAATTTATTTATTATTGTACTCGTATATTTGGTGTGCTTTCATTTGTGTTTATCATCCACTGGTTTCGGCAGCTTGCTGCCATCTTCTGGTGAAGCTTGCTGAATCTTCTCCACCAGAAGATGGCAGCAAGCTGCCGAAACCAATCGATGATGAACACAAGTGGAAGCACACTAAATATATAATAATAAGACATTTTGTATATATATAATATTAAATATTTTTCTTTTCATTGTTTAAAATTCACAGAATTATAATATTGATGTAAATGTTATTTAAGAGGATTCTGTTTATTATACAATTGGAATTTTAAATAATTACAATGTAATAAGTCCTGTAATCGCCTCGACCACCATATTCTGTTTCCAAATAATTTACATCTTCGTCTCTATTGAGATACAATTAATTCTTAATGATTAATATACCCGTAATGGGTAAAATCTAGTATTTGTTTACAAGTATTTGTATACATTAAAAAAAACAAAATGAATACATCTTATTTAATATAGCTGATTGCTTCCTTTTTTTAATGTAATAAATTGAGAATAAAAAAAAACACATTAATAAAATTATTCGATTGTGCTCGAAGCGATGTTTGAAAATTAATTTAGCTTGTAACGTTTGCTCTTAACTGTATAACGCGCACGCCCAAATATTTAACTTTCGCCATGTGTATGTATGTGAGCGGAATGTACATAGAACCCTTAGACGATTAGAGCATGTACGCGGTCGATGTATGTATAAAGGAATGGAAAACACATGCGTATTTAACAACGTAATCTCCAAATATTGATAACACTTCCGGGTCTAGATCGCTTCCTACCCAATGGAGCATAATACCCTTTACCCAAAACTGCTCCAAGCCGGCTGATAGAGCGTTAACCCTAGTGATCATAACACAGTATCCAGAGAAATATGTTTTAAAAATATATTATATATACAATATATAAATATTTTCAAGCATTCGAATATTAAAATTAATTATTTATTTTCATGAATATTATTGAAAAATCCAATTTATGTATCACAATTGTATTTTATTTTACGCGACAGCTCTTTCATCAACCTATGTTGACATCATCAGGTGTTACAATAATATAATTCTTAATGATGTGTTACAATAATATATCATTTGATATATTATTGTAACACCTGATGATGTCAGCATAGGTTGATGAAACAGCTGTTGCGTAAAATAAAATACAATTGTGATACAAAAACAAATTTATTTAATTTAACAGATTAAAATGTTAAGGTATCATAGTGTTTCGCCCAAAACAACTATCAAATTTATGTAATTACGACGACGACCCTCGTGACAGAGTGGCAACAACTATGACCACCGAAGGTCCCAGGTTCGATTCCCGGCGATGACAGTGTGAGAAAAAATATTTTACAATGTCTTTGGTCACGTGTAGAATTCACGTGACGATAAAATGGTGATAAAATGGCTTCCAATCACATGTCATCAGAATCAAAATAATAGCCAAAAACAAATTGCAAACTGTAATTTGATTGAAAAGACATATTAAAAACAGAAAAAAACATAATATTTTGATTAGAACTATTTTTAAAAAATGCAAAGGAAATTTGAATTTTCTAAATTATTCCATTAAAGTTCTTAATGTCCTTTTATTAGGTATATGCGGCTAATTTTCACACTGGTTCTTTAAACCAAATAAAGCGTTGTAAAAACAATGTACACAAGTTTTTTAAAAGTATTTAAAAATATGTACAATTTTTTATTTCATCATATTATGAATAGGCGAAATTCCAGATGTTGTCAAAGAAAGAGTACTATAATATTTTGAATACGAGAGAGCGAGAGGGGAATACTTACATTTTCTGCGAAACATAATTTGTAAAATGTATTGTATCTTTCCACTATGCCTTCAATACCACAGATAGACCGATCCGATCTCTGAGAGTTCTGCCTATGATGAAGCGCAGGGATCCTTATTTCTGGCACTCTTAAAAGGTTTTTAGAGATTTCTTAGTTTAAAAATATAAAATGTCAAATGTGTATTTTTATTTAAAAAATACACACGATGCGCATGCCCGAGTAAGTTTCACGGCACCGTGTACAAAATGGTTAAATAATATTCGATTTCCAGAATTTTGAACGGAGACCCCCAGGCGCACCCCTTTCGTACAATATCTCGCCTCAAACTGTTGTACAAGCTCTATCATTGCATTATTACATCGTTCTGGGAGGAAACATCGATCGTTCACATATAATTTAACACTTTATCCAGCGGATTTGTAACGGTTTGTTACAAAAACAACCCCTTTCTTTTTTTTTGTTAAACAATATTTTTATCTCAAAGTATATGATATTTCATAATTATTTTATAAATTATATTGCATTTACCCCTTAAGATTTCATAATGAATTTTTTTATCAAATAAATAATCATGCTTTTTTATTCAATTGAATTAATTTAATTCGACACGTTTTAAATAAATGAAATCCCTATCTTAAAAATAAAAAGAGAATGCAGTGCAAATGAAAGTATTATGAACATAATAAGTAAAGGATCATTGAGATGGTTTGAACACACGGAAAGAATGAATGAAGAAAGAATGGTAATATACTCGTATAAACGGTAAATGGTAATTAAACATTAAATGTCGGTCTAGTGAGGAGTAAGGGAAATCGACGGGCTCGCATGACACCAAGAATGTTGAGAAAGCGAGAAAAGTATTATATTTCAGGAAAGAACAGTGTAGTGGTATATAATATCTGCTTTTAAAAACACGGTTTGATGGTTTATTAGTTAGGTAACCAAATCAAAACAATACCACTCCATGTTCAAACCATTTTATATATTTCATTGTTTTGTTTTATAACATTTTCATTCGCACTGCATTTATTTCCTATATTTGAAACTTTATCATATGCACATTTACCAAACTCTTGTCTAAGAGATCTCATTTCTACTGCGTCATCCTTCTTTTGCCAGTTCCATGCTACACTTCAATACGCAATGAATAATTATAAATACATAATATAATGTTAAATTTAAATAAATTTATACCTTAAGCGTTACATTGAAGTTTATATGTAAACAATGAACTTAAAATTTAAGATAATCAAATGATTTTACTGAAATCTCTTGATGGAAGTTCATTTTAAATAATAATTAAATAAAACGATGTTTTTTAACTACTTCCACTTTTGTCTTTATTTAGACAGCTGTCTAAATAAAGACAAAAGTGGAAGTAGTTAAAAAACATCGTTTTATTTAATTATTATTTAAAATTTAAATTTGGTAGAGTTTTTTTTTTTTACCAGAAATAATATTTTAATCGAAACAGGTAAACAATGTGGTTGTTTGAGGATACGAAGTGTTGGGTAGTGAGATATGTATTATTTACCTTTTGATTTCCGCGTTCTTGTATGTAAACATGTAGATCGTTAATATTTGTTGAAAAACGAAAATGTAAAAAAAATGTTACTGCCACATTTTCCGTTTAAACAAAACAAAGAAAAACTATTTCCCGCAAATAGTGGCCGCTGCGCCGCCCGCCGGCCCCCAGGGACAGGGCTGGCGCGGCGTTTATAAAGCGCCCAAATAAATCTCGTTTGTTTTGCCTTCGGTTGCACGTTTGTTTGAATTATTATTACATAACGTATGAAGAGTGAGTCAACAGAGACGGGTCGATAGTCGCTGGGAGGGAATTTGGATGGACTTCGAAGGAGGGCGGTAAATATTTGAAAGCTGGATTAACAAACTGATCTAAGTGTCGAAATACGATATCGTTTTTTTTTGTAATATTCCAAAAAAAAAATATGTACATTATTTAGTCGAATTATATTTTCACTTACGATATTATTCTTCGTCTTCTTCTTCCTCGTGTAGTATTAGTATATTTAAATCGTTGGTCGTTGGTTGGTGATGCTTGAGTCAGGTCCTTTACGGTGCAGGTTACTGGGCAGTTTGGAAAGTGGGTTTTATACAGCATAGATTGCTCTGCACTGTATATGCAGTGTATCCCTTCGCCCAGATGAATCCCCTATCTTGTCAAGCTCTCCCCTATTAACGAAACTTGGCGTTTCTAGAATTAAAAAAAAATAAGAAAACTGAAATCGATCAAACCAAAAATAACACTCGGTGCCAATCTGCTTAATCTTTTACCAAAATAGTGAAATTGATTCATTGGTTTATTATTTTGATTTTTGGTTGTTGAATTGTTTCTTATTTCAATATCAATTTTATTTTTATTTTTCAAAGATTGCTTTTCTTCAAAATAGCATATGGTTACTTCGACATGAAAATCTCCATCTCTACTTTAGTCTCTTCTCCTCCTCTTACGCTTTTTTACTATTTTGGTGAAAGATTTGGGCATTTTCGTGCGGTTTCCAGGGGGCGTATGGTGTTACAGAAATAGTTACGGAAACACCACACGCTGAGGTAAATTTTTACCCCCTTTTCAATAAATCAATGATATAAATTAATATTCTTCTTCTTCTTCTTCCGTTGCTCCTGTGAATTTCTAGCTGTCCTTCCATATTTTAAGAGGACTCCTACGAGGACGAATGCCGTGAGGCTGATTATGTAGTGCAATATAGAGGAGTCTGGAGGTGTCGATTTTCTTCATCTCGAAAGTCCCCAAAACTTGTTTGGTCCTGATTGTGCCTGCCCTAGCTTCAAAGCCATCAGAGCTTATCCTCTGTAAGTCATAAGATAACTAACTAACCATCATGCCGTCTGTCCGAAGGGGTACAAAGGAAGAATAAACTACAATACTTTTCTTTTCTGACATATTTCTATCGCTTCCTCAACATTCAAACATCGTGTCATGTTTGCGTATCGATTTCTCTAACTCCTCACGTGGCCGACATTCAATATTTGATTTATTTGATCGTGCCACGTTTTCCTCGGTTTTCAAGTCAAAAGATTCAAATCAATAACTCTAAAAACCATATGCATAATTTATTTCGATATTTTTTCCACATAAAATAACGTTTTCAAATTTGGCACTTCGATCCTTTGATTTCTTCAGTCTTCATTAGTCCCGTTAGCCTCCCGCGTACGGTATTACGAATGTTCCGGTAATGACCAAAATTTTGCGCATTAAAGCATGTTCTCCGTATAAATTCGTATTGATTAAGTGGTTTATTTGTCTTAACTAAACAATAGATTGTGAGTTATTACATTTGTGTGTGAAGTTCCGAATAACTCTGAATTATGATTGTACTTCATCTTCAACCGAATTGATTTAATACCGATTAATTACTGTGGCGTATGACTTATACTAACAATCATTATCTCTTTATTGGTGATTTTGAAAATTAAAAATAAAATAGAACATAACTTATTTAGTAATATACTGCTCTTGGGTCCAAGTGAAACAAGTTGGCATCAAATATAATAGCTGTACTATGGTTAAATACAAAGTGTTTTATTTATTTTCTATTTTTTTAAATGTATAACCACAAAGTGAGTGCTTCATTTGAAAATGTATTCTATTCTTTTCATTACTTTTTTTATTGGGAAAACCCGATTGGGTTATAAAATACAACGATATTTACATTTTACATGCTGATACATGATTTTTGAGGTTTATTCTTTAGTCTCCCGCAGGACGAAAAGCAAAGGATAGAGTGCTCCATCAGTTAAGGTGTGGCAGTCCATTTTTTCTGCCTATCCCTTCGAAGAGACGGCGTGATTTTTAGTTAATTAGTTAGTTATTTTTAGTTAAGTCTTTTATTTTAGAAAAAAAATTACAATCTACGTAAAAAATAGAATAGGATAGAATTTTATTTAATGGTAATATGAGGCAGCTCATCGAAGAATTTTTATATTTTACGCGTAAAAAACATATGGACATATTATTAGACGATGGCAGCGAGCTATAACAAGTTAAATAAAGCTTACGATACATTATATAATATAAATTTTATAGTTTTTATTGAGAATACATACACATTAAAATTTTCAAAACAGTTTAAAATTGTATATAATATTTAACAAAATATGTTCTTAAATATTTTCGGATAAAAAAATATATCCCCTTCATCCTTTAAAATCTAAATATTTTTTTTTTGTAAAATATAAAAAGTGAGTTTGACTGTATTCAAGTGTTTTTAACATGAAATTTATGACTCGGGGTCCATTGCGCGCTCTTCAAATTAACTGACTAACCATCAGGTAGTCTCCACGATGGGGTAGGCAGAAATAATGGACTGCTACACTTTTATTTCCTGCAATACTTCTCTCAATTCTATAACACACATTCTGTCATGCACGCACGTCGATCTCCGACTAAGTGGCTGACATTGAAATATTAGATTAATTGATAGGGCCGCGTTTTCCTCTATCTTTCTTAATTTTTAGTTCCATTTACATCATTAAAATATAATTTTTTTACCATTATTTCTTCATTCAATCTTACCATGGGTCCAAACCATTCTGGTCATAACACTTTCATTTGCACTGCATTTACTTCTCGTATTAATAAAACAAATAAAACCGTCTAAAAGGTAAATAGCTGTTAAAATTAAAAAAAAATGACTCAGAGTTCAACAACGTTTTAAAAATAAAGAAAATAAACAAGATTTATTTATAATCAAGTTTAAATGATCGTTCATACTATTTTTCTTAAGAATTGACGTGCGTGTATGACTTGCTGCATGAATATTGAGGAAACTAAAAAAATCTAAGGATAATGAAGTGTGGTGGTAATTTCCCTCTGTGTAAACCTTTGAGCAAAAGGCATTATATTTTGCTTTATTTAAAAAAAAACTGTTATATTTGTAATAGTTTTTTCTCGTTTTCATTGACTGCGTTAGTACACAATATAAAGTAGGGTAACAATGATTTATTACCAATGTAAGAACTTGAAAGTACCTACGTAGGCACTTGAGAGTACCTAAATCAGTTGATGACAAGATTATATAAATATTAGATTTGTTAGACGTATATTGCAGTGAAAGCGGTGGAGAAACAGCATCAACCGTCTACCACGTTAAAGGGGTATAGGTCATAAATAATCACTATATTTGGTCCATTCCACCCCACTCGGAATTAAAAGCCCCGCCCGTTAGGCGGCCCACCGGCGCAGTCAGGTGCGAGGGTCGCCGCGTAAATGGTCGCGTTTACAAGATAATGCAATTATTTCATTATGCGGACGGCAATCGTGGAAGTATGACGCGTGGAGCGTTGTGCAGTTGTGGGCCTGAATTCAAAACCAGCTATTGAATAATGTTTTTAATGCCTGGTGTTTTAAAAGGGTTCTTACCGATAGTAGGTCTACGATGGAATGTGCTCTACCGGAAAGTATGCCTCTATAAAATGTTATGTCCCATGTTACAATGATACTGGTAACACTGACAAGTCCAACTCTCTAGCACCCAAGAGTGGTCTCTTAGACCACGCAAACCACGGGCAATATGACCATTCACTTTATATTGTAAATTTCAGGTCCAGAAAACTTAAATCACCCGGCTAAGAGAAGGCAACCCCTTTAAAAAATCCTCCAGAGAAGGCAAGAGAAAATCACTCCAGATACCATTCTCCAGATCATTAATTTGCGGAGGAATCAAGCCATAGCCCCTAGTCCTGGGCGACCCTTTAATAGGTCAGAGGTGTTCGTCCAGGACAACGATGCACACTCTCAAGTGATAGTCAACGTCGGAAGGACCTGAGATGATACCAGGACAAGATGGAGAATGGTTGTTAATGTACGAGTACTAACAGATTTGGTTAAGCGCTGTCGTTAGATAAACTGTGAACCTCATATAATGGTTCTTATAACGTGTATGGTTCTCATGTATCTGTATCTATACAATCCTTTACTCAACTATTAAATTAAAAAAATGAGAAACGACGGAAGATTTAAGTGTAATCGCGGATTGCCGTTCACACGTTTTTGCGTGATCGCCAATCCGCGCGATCTCTAATTACGCGCAAACGCGTGATCGGCGGTCAACCTGTTAAGTTAACAAAAATAATGTATAAAGACATCAAAAATATGACCTGTATTGTTTTTATTAAATAATTCGTTTTAATTTAATAAATAAATAAAGGGTTTAAATCAACGAGCGGAAAATAGCTCAGTATTATAAAGAAGGAATCTGGTCGTATCCAGGCTTGAATCCTAGTCTCCTGGATCAGGAGCCAAGCTTTCTGTCCCTTAAACTACCACTCTTCCAATGTAGTTGTAATACGCTTATTAGTAGTAAATATAGCGGTTAAATAAAAAAAAACATATAAAAAAAAACATTGTAATTACAAAGAAATCCTTATATATAAATTGGAGATGAAGTATGTTAATTTTTTACATAAAAAAATTTACGTAATCATTTTTTTAATTACTCGAATAAAGGTATGGTTTTGCAATTCAAAATATAGTGATCATGCAATAACCGAGTAAAGCGTGTTTTGGACCCAAAATGCTGGTAAATTAACCCATTCGCAATTCACGCTAGGGCTATAATGAGCATTAATCAAGGCCATTGTTTTTGTACTCCAAATTAAACAAACCTACCTGTGTAAGCAAATTACTATAGTAAATTTCAAAATAAATTGTAGTGATTTTCATTAAATCGTTTAGGCATAAACGATTTTTTTAGTATAATTTTAAGATTAATAAAATTTTTTTAAAAATCAAAATTTGAATGAACAGTATTTTCTTGGCTTTTAGTTTATCGTTTGTCTAAACTTTAAAATGATTTTGTTATTTTCTGATGATAAAAATATCACTCCATTCGAAACATGATCAGTTAAATAATTAAACTAAAAAAAACATGTTTTAATTCATAAACATTTTTTTTTAATGTTGTAGTTTTTTAAATGTATGCAAATTTAAAAAAAAATGTATATACTCGTAGATAAAATATAATATATAATTTAATTTTGGTGAATCAAATTTCATTCATTTGAAGAGCACTTAGGAAAGCGAAACGTGTCCACCCCACGAAATGTGATAGAGCTTCTAGAAAATATATGTTTGCATTCATTATAATTTTAAATTGTTGTTTTGTGTGACTGAAAGGTTTAAATTCTCTTGTACGAAAGCTTCATCAGGGCAATATAACATATAATATAACAATATAACAGTTATTGTTTTGTTTCACGAATCTTGGTACAAGCGAAACAAGTAAGCATCAATAATTATAACCATATTGTGGTTAAATACAAAGTGATTTATTATTTTATATTTTCTTCTTCTACTGAATGTAGATCATGCAATCTGTTTATGCAGAATATCAACTTTCTTCCTGTGATGAAGACGACCAGCCTTCCCTCCATCTCTTTGGTGGTCAACGGCCCTCTGCAGTTTCGTGCATTCACGATCTTAGGAATGTTTTCGACTTTATACTATCCATTCGATTTCGATCGATTTTATATATATCGGTTGAAATAAAAAATACATTAGAAATAAACATTTTACAAACAGATTTTTTTTATATATCTTATAAGTCAGAAATATTTTTAAAATACTATTCAATAATTACAACAAATAATGGACAATAATAAATTTAGCAATTGAATTAAGTGCCAATACCAGTTAGTCAGATGCATATTCGAGAGTTTCCAAGTGACAAATTAGAAGAAAGCATCGGTGCATTGAATTCCAGCCATTCAATCCAATTCCAATTACAGGAGTGGCGCTCTCCCGAAGTTCTCCGTCACTTCCAACTTCCGAACTAATAATCGATTCGCTAATTCTTAAACTCGAGTGCATTGGGGGATCCTTGCACTTTTCGAGAACCCCTCAAAGATAAAACTTTAGTGTCTAATTAAAGGTGTCTTTCCCATTAGCTTTGCGCTTTCAAATTCACAGGTTCTTCGTGTCGCGGAGCTTAATGAGTAATAAGCGTTTACATCTCGGAGGTTTTCAATTTGCTTTCAAAGGTACCGTGGAATTTGTAAGGCATTAATGACGCGACTTTTACGCGGATGAAAGATGCAAGTTCTTCATTAGCTAAACGAGATTTAGCGCTTTTATTTATTAATGAACTTTCAAGTGTATTTGAATGCTTAAATTAAAATTTAATATTATGAATATGGGAGTGACATTTGTTCGCCATGTGAAGGTTTAATTAAATGTTAGTTGATATTACTTTCATTAGATGTAAATAAAATTATGTATGATTTTAATATTTTACTTAAAGAAATATTTAAATTCGATAAGTGGATGGAGTTTTAATTCGTTAATGTTGTACAATTTCAAAATGTGAATGACGTAACATTCAATAAACAAATAATGTTATTTATAATATATTAATTTTTCATTATTACATTAATAAATCGTTTTATTTTATCGTTCCACTTCTTATTTTTCGTGTTGATAACAAATCTTTGTCTCTCCTCTTTCTCTTGCTTTTGTGGTGGAGGGTTTGCCCGACATTAAGTTTGAGCAAAACTTCTAAATATTATCCTTTTATCTTTGAAAACGTTCTTATTTATAAGAACTATGAACAATGAATAACAGATAATTTAATATATTAAAAAACAATTAATGTTATTTTCTTTTTGTATTACATCATATTTTATAATCATATCATTAGCATAATTTTATAATCATAGGCAAAATTATTATTTTCAGACAATCTAATGAATTTTCTAAAATCAATGGATGGAAGTTAATTTAAAAAAAAAATGAAAATAATTCATTATATGTAATTAATTATTATTTATTATTTTTAGTTTGTGTGATGAAAAGAATATTTTACTTTTTAGTAGATGCGATTCAATTAAAAATATCTTTATATTTTATGAGTTAAACTGCACATAAAATATTCATAAGAATAAAAAGCACAATATTAAGATGTGATATAAATATTTAAATTTATAAAACGATTGTTTTTTTTAATTCGGTGCCAAGCTGCTGAATGTAACTTTAGGTTATTTCTGTACTTTACGTTCGAATTTGAACGTTGCTTTTGCTTCTCCCCCGAGTCCAAAATCCCAAATCCATTACGCTTCTTTATTTGACTTGCTTTCCTAGTCTGTAGAAACAACATTGTTTTTGCGACCGGTAAGAGTCGCCGATGGTAGCGATTGGATTGGTAAAACACGAAGTCTACTGAATTGGGACATATCGGGAAATTTCATCCTAGATTGAATTAGTAGCGAACTGTATAAAATTGAAGTTTGTTTGCTATGTTGTACGTAATGGCACAAACGAACTGTCGTTGGTAAATTGATTCAAAGGGAATTAAAAACGATTTAAAGTTTTTTTTATATTAAACCAACTACAGTCAAACTCGGTTATTACAACTACGGAAATAACGAGATCTCGCATGTAACCAGGAAACATTCGTTGACATTTTAGTTTATGATTTTTTCCATACTTACATTTATTCACTATTGTAACGAGCTACTCTCTAATTGTGTATTTTTGTCTGAATTGCAACTTTGTGTGTTAAGTGGCCGCTAACAGATACTTCATGTTTTCATATAAATCTAAAATACCTATTCTCTGATATATGTAACATGGAGTGCTCATTAAATCGGTCCAATTTTCCATGTAATCACCAAGTTCGACGTATTTTTTTATTATTTAAAGCATAAGTTTCCAATCTTTTCTGGGCCACCGCCCCCTTTATAAGAAAAATAAACGTTCAACGCCCCCCTCCCATAAAAGTTATTAAAAACATGGGAAAATGATTACAATACATACATATTAGTACCTACGTGATAAACGTGTTTTTTTTTTCTTTTTAGACTATATTTTTTTATATGCCCACGCTCTCTATTTTTTCTGTGTATTCTACTGCCCCCTGAAAGTCTCAAACGCCCTCAAGGGGGCGTTATCGCTCACTTTGAGAACGTAGGATTTAAAGTATTTATTAAGTTAGCCTGGCAAAACCAGTCGCTTTCGAATTAAAGACCAAGTGGAAGCAGTTATTAAAAAAATATATATATTGCAAATTTAATTTGTGTTATTATATCATTAAACGATTATGTATATCTAATATAACAATACATCTATCGATATTAACTATGTTATCACATAAGTATTAAAATAACAACTCATGTAAGACAAGTATTTTATCGATATTAAATAATGCATATGGCATTGAACATCAAGAAACGATAAATAATGGATGTCGGTCTTAGGGTCAGAAATCTTTAATTCAGGGGTCGGGCTAAAAATAAATTCGTGTTTATGTTGATATTTGTTGTTATTATGCTATATTTACCTTTAATTGATACCGTGGATACACGCGGTATTTTTTGCCATATTTATTTTAAAATGATCCATGTTTTGATATAATGGAAAATTCATACCCTGTGATTTTTGTTATAAAATTTTCATTTTAAAATGAAAAAAATGGTGGCCAAAAAACGCCTGATATTAAGAGGCGAACACCATAAAGTCCGAATTAGTCGAGTCGGCCGAAAACTCACGGTAAAAAAACGTCGCCCGCAACCAGTTTTCGCGGCTTTAATTTTGCTAAACGACCCATTTTTCCAGATTTCCAAACAACATTTTCAGCGTTTTTGTAGAGTGAATAAGTAACCGAAACTCCGCCTAATCAACCCGCTGTACCAAACAAGATTATGAATGTGGAGCGACTGAAACGCAAACATTTCATGACAGAAAAGTGCCGCGAGGGACGAAATTCGGTAAACGAAATATTTGCTTAGCTTTCCATTTTTTCAGTCCTGAAGTACTATCTTGATGGTTTCTGCGCGATAGCATCTCAAAGGGTTTTTATTCGTAATTAATTGAAATCGGTCAATTCATTTTTTGCGTTTTCAGATTTTGGTTTTGTACTAAAAAATATTCGAAATTCCGCCAATAAAGAAAAATGAATCGTGTTTTTCAGAAGTAGCACACATCCAGTAACCTCATCTTTACAGGACGGACAAAAAACTGTCTCGTACAAAATTTTCCTACAAAATATATATTTTTTTCAATACACATTTGTCTATTTTACTCCCTATGACAAATGTGTATTGAAAAAAAATATATATTGTAGGAAATTTTTTTACCAGACAGTTTTTTGTCCGTCCTGTAAAGTTGGGGTTACTGGATGTGTGCTACTTCTGAAAAAAACGATTCAAATATGCTTCTTCTTCTTGTTTCTCTTATATTTGAAGTGTGATTAATATGATAGCGTCGTTAAGATGGTATGGACACACGGAAAGAATGAATAAAACATATAAACTATATGAATGGAGCTAGAAATAGAGAAAGGCTGGGGAAAATGTGGCACAATCCAAACAATTAAATATTAAATATCGGTCACGTAAGACGGAGAAATCGACGTGCGCGCATGACATGATGTATGAATGTAGAGGAAGCGGGAGAAGTATGTCTGGAGAGAACAGTCATTGGTCCATTATTTCTGCGATAAAAAATTAATGGGTTAAAAAAAAATCCATCACGCCGTCTCTCCGAAAGGGTAGGCAGAAAGAATTACACTTTAACCCAACTATACTCAACCTGCGGCCCGCCAAGCTTTTTTGTGCGGCCCTAAACACATTTATTATCGGTGACATGATTTACAAAATCTGGCATTCTACATTTCGTATATCTTGAGATTAATTTCGACTTAGACGTACAGATAGTGACACCCGAAAATGGTTGTCGTTGGCGTGTCAACATCAAATCTGGTATAAGAGTGTTGCTATTGCACACGCTAGATTTATTCCCAAAAAACAAACATTTGACAGAAGTATGCGCGCAAATAATTTTTCCAAATAAATGAGGGGGGGGTTCTTGATTTTTTTCGTCATACCAGTATAGTGTTGCGGCCCGCGTAGCTTTACAATATATGTATGTGGCCCGAAGAAAAAAAAGGTTGAGTATCATTGCTTTAACCGATGCGTCACTCCATCCTTCTCATTTCGCCCCGCGGCGCGGGTGACGCGGTGTGAAGGGTTGCGAACCTCATCGCCATCAATAGGCATCTCCCGCGCACACTTCGATCGTCCAACATCCACAAAATAAATCAAAAACAAATAATATAAAATACAATGATATAAAACAAAATAAAAAAATAAAAAAAAATTTACTCATAATGTTTGATTTCTTTTCAGATGGTGCACAAATCGTCTATTTAATTTATGTTTCACGTATCCATCGTTTTTTTTTAATAAGACACTTAAACCAAAAAAAAACACTAGCAAGAACTTTAAAATATTATTGAAGAAATTATTCAAATTGTCATTGGAACAAATGAAAAAAATATTTTTACACCTGTCAAAATTCTTTATATAAACGAAAAAACTTGTATAATTTAAACGTGTTACAATTAACTACTATAAAGTGCGGCAACAATCTAATTGACCAAAACTATTCTCTTATATACGAAATATCTCTAAATTACGGGAACACCACATGTAAGTTAGTAAGTTAGTTAGTTACGATTTAATACTTTAAAGTAATGAGCGGGATCCTACACTAAAACAATTTAAAAATAAATATGATATCGGGGACCGATTACGTATTTTCGAAGCCATATGAATATTCCAATTCATTTCGTCATAATACAAAAGAGTTCAAAGCGTTGTCAAACACGCGATTAACTATAGATTTTCGGGTAATTTGGCTATTGTAGGGTGTGCCTGGCACTGCCTATTAGCAGGGACCATAATCGGATATTAGCCGATGGCTAATTCCTTGATAATGACCTCTGACCCTCGCGTGTGTAGTTAACGCATGGAAATTTCCATACGGGTATTTTCATATTTCAAAGGGATCACGGATCTAATCCCAGCCTCCCTTAATGCATTATATGACGTCAGGCTAATGATGCGACATGTGCGTTAACGATGATATTGGATTTTGGGATTTTAGTACGTTAAACAAATTAAATGTTTGATGTACAAAGTGTTCATAATTAAAAGATACTTATCTCTATATTCAATCAATATTTATCAAATCTATATTCAATGTGTTTTTTAAGAAGAGTTAAAACTAACTAACTAACTAACTAACCATCACGCCGTTTCCCCGAAAGGGTAGGCAGAAATAATGGACGGTCACACTTTTACTGATGCGGCACTCCATCCTTCTCTTTGCGCCCCGCGGGAGACGCGGTGTGATGGGTTGCGAACCTCATCGCCACCAATAGGCATCTCCCGCGCACACTTCGATCGTCCAACACCCACAAAACAAATCTAAAACTACCTAATAAAATTTCTGGTGAAACTTTACAGAAGCTTTCAATAAGAAAAAAATATTATACATATATTTTTAACTTCATATAAGCTTTTAATATTTATAAATTAGTTAGTTAAAAGTATTTACTCATTTCAATTTTTTTTTTTTTTTAATTTCCCACAGTTTTTTTTGTATACACCAGACCAAATACCACTGTCTGATTAACACACTTTGCTAATCAGACTGCCATCGCCGGGAAACGGAACCAGAACCTTCGGTATGGTAGTCAGAGCTCTCACCACTCTGCACGAAGGCCGTCATGAGATACCATGAGTAGATTTTTCCTGATATATTTATCTCGCTTCCTCTACATGTATACATCGTGTTATGCACGTACTTAGGCAAGAAATATCTTATATGTGAGTGTATTTATTTGATAACCTTTGTGGCCAAATGGTAAGTGCCTTGACTGCCACCCCGAAGGTTCCGGGTTCGATTCCCGGCGAGGGCAGTGTGATTGTCACACTGTCTTTAGTCTGGTGTAGAATTTACGTGACAATAAAATGGCGATAAATTAGCTACCTGTCGCATGTCACGAGAATCACTATGATAGCTATAATACCTATATGCTGTCATAATGTAAAGAGCGATTCAACAAAATAATAATAATTATAATTATTTAAACGAAACTTTTTAATAACTCTTAATTAATGTAAAATCAAAATCGCTCTCCAAAATTAACATTACTCTTTTTTGACCATATTCCTATCTTACGCCCTTCGTACTCAGTTATCAGCAATCTTTCTTATGTCATCAAATCATCGTATGTAAATGAAAATATAGAATATGTTATATCTTATATTACGTTATATATTAAATCTGAAAATGATTTTTCGAGGACAAATACATCACAATTAAACGTCAAAGTCAATAAATATATACCATATTTAGGGTATAAGTACCGTCTAGTTACCGTTCACAATGACGCTTCATCTCCAAGGGGTAGTAAAACAAATAACAAAGTTCCTTTATCAGATATAAATCGTCATCAGACATTGCGAATTTCCAACCCTTCTGGCCACGCGTGTATTTATTGCTTCCCTGTCCGTTTATTTGTTCGTGGGGGATGAACCCGTGATGCACCGTTGCTACCCCTACGAGATACAATGTTAATTGAGATCATTAATTCCACTGTCACTCTTCGTTTCAAATTGGACGGACTACGTGGATACGAGAACACGTGTTTTGTGTCAACTGTGTAAATGTTTATTTAGTGCATGTTCTAAAAATTGTATTGTCGATTGCCAGTATTTAAACAGAGATGTGAGATATTCCGTATTTTATTATTAAATCGTTAACAAGTTTCATTTCTTAATTTATAAATAATAAGTTTTTTCGATAATCAAATGCTTTTTTTTAAATATCTTGATGTAAGTTCATTTTAAATAATAATTAAATAAAACGATGTTCTTTAACTAGTTCCACTTTTGTCTTCATTTCGACAGCGACCGGTTTCGGTCACACAAACAGGTCGCTGTTGAAATAAATACCAAAGTGGAAGTAGTTAAAAAAAAAACATCGTTTTATTTAATTATTATATTATGTAAGTTTTTTCATTTATGTTGTCTATCAAAAAGAGATATAAATTAAAATAGGGATGATAATTTAAGAATAACCGTGGATACCAGTATAGAAATTAATGATATCATTATATTTTCACATACGATCACAAAATCATGGCTTTTCCTGGAAAGGATAGGCAAAGAAGGTGGACCGTTACACTTTTATATCGTGATGATACCTCTTGAGTTTCCTTCATACACGTATTCCCGTCGGTCATTCCGACTTTGAACGTAACTGCCTATAAGTAATTGATTAATTTGGTCATGTCAAGTTATCTCGGCCATACTCGGCTTCTTTTTTCACTCACCATATTATATACAACGTTTTTTTATCATGCTTATTTTATCCATTTATCCATATGTCCAAACCATCTATGTGATATTTTTTGAATTTTACTTGATAAACAAAATTTAAAAAAAAAATCCCTGAGATGGTTTGGACAAATGAAACGAATGGACGAGAGAAGAATGGTTGAAATACGAGTATTATATACAAGTAGTGTGAGTTGAAAGAGAAGCCGTGGAAGATTAAGGAAAGTGTGGCATTTGAAAAATAATCAAATACTAAAAAGCGGCCACATTTGAAGTCGCAAAAATCAACGAGCATGCACGTTACGATGCGTGAATGTAGTGAAGCTAGAGAGGTATGTCAGGAAAGAGCAGCAGGCCGGTCCATCATCTCTACCTACCCTTTGGAAACGGCGTGATGGTTTGTTAGTTAGTTAGTTAAAAAAAACGTTTATTTTTTTGATATTAAATAAACCTATAATATAATAATTTTCTCCGTTTCTGAAATATTTCACATTCTATTAGACCACCCAGAGATTCGGTAGATGAAACACTAAACGAACAAGATTATACAAAATAAACAAATAATAATACGCCTATGATACCATCACAAAACTAAGATAATGGAAGGCTTTACTTAGTCCAGGTTTAACAGTATATTACTGCATCCCTTTCGGGTCCGGAGGCTGCACAGGGGTGAATAAATTGATCTTCCTGGTCCCCTATCGGACTCGGAGTACCCTCTAGATTAATGACATCGGATGTACGTCGAGACATCAAAGGCTTTTAGGACCTCAGAGCGATGTGGATGAAACGAAGCTTTTTCGATTGTTGAAAAATGTTTTTGTTTCGGTTCTATGCAAGTTGAAACGTTTCTAGATAACAGCGATTTCAAAAGACTTTCCGAAATTTTAATTAAAAATATTAAAGTAAGAAAAAAACATCATTTTTAGTAAAAGTACAATTAAATGTTTTTGCGAAAGTATGTTTTATTTTATAACTAACTAGATGCAAACATTTTAAAGCACCGTTTTCGTGATTTAATCACATCGAGGGCGCATTGAGAAGTGTTTAAATAAACAAAATTAACGCTGTATCTGGTATCCGCTATCAGTTAGATAATAATACAAAAAAACAAATATACAGTATACAAATGTATAAGTGAAAGTGTTTGAAATATATGAAGTTAAAATTATGGGTTTCTTTCAGATGAAATAAAAAAACAATGTTGCTTTAAGACGCCTTGGAAATAATTATTTAATGAGTATATAAGTATTAAAGTAAGCATAAATTAGTGTATTATGATATCAGAAAATTAAATATTTATCGATCGAGTTTTGCTGGTGGCATTAGTGACTTTTTCAAGCACTTTTGAATATTTGTAGTTATACTAACTAACTAACTAACTAACCATCACGCCGTCTCGCCGAAGGGGTAGGCAGAAAGAATGAACTGCCCCACTTTTCCTTCCTGACATATTTCTCACAACATTCATACATCGTATCATGCACGCGCGTTGATTTCTCTGACTCCTCACATGGCCGACATTCAATATTTGATTTATTTGGTCGTGCCACGTCTTCCTCTATTTCTGGTTCCATTTACGTCGTTAACATATATATTTTTTACCATTCTTTATCCATTCATTCTTTACATATGTCCAAACCATCTTAATGATCCTTTCATTATTTTGTTCATAGCACCATCATTCGCAAAGCATTCACTTTTTATATTTTCATTCGACACTCTATCACACACATTCGTCTAAGAGATCTAATTTCTACTGCATTTATTATATTTTCATCCTTCTTTTGCCAGTTCCATGCTTCGCTTCCATACATAAATGATATTATAAATATATTATATCACTTTTACTATAAATGATATTATATCACACCAATAAAGGGAATTATTGAAAATTGTATTTTTTATATTACAATTAACTCAAATATAAAAACACACTGCTACGAGTATTTTATAATATCGTAAGATTTTAATGAAAAAAAAAACATGTTATTTAATTTTTTATGAATTTTATTGAAAGACAACACCTTCATCATAGAGAGAACAATTCTAACAAGTTTATATCAGTCTTTCTATTATATATTCGATGTAAAATTCATTAAAAATGTATCGAAATAAATAAATTTGTTAATATTGTAATAAAAATAATTAGGTACTAGAAAATTTCTCAAGAAAAATAATTATAGTTTTCATGTTTTAGTAAGAAAAAACAAACTATTCGTTTTGCATACGCGGAAGTATGATAAACGGCGAAATTTTATTTTATTTTTCAGCAAACTCGGAGCGTTCTTCGGCCGGCTGGAAACAATAAATTTGCATATCTGCTTCTAACTGATAAAACTTCTCGGGTTTTAAAAGAATTACAGCCCGAACTTTTTGCGGGTGGGGATTTTTTTTTATTAAGAAAGCGCACGCTAGCTGGCAAATTTGTAACCAGAAACTATGTTCCGCCAAATGAAGACAGTCGTATTGTCTCGGGGGAACTAACAGTAAGTACTGGGGGAATGGGGAAGGAATGGTGCAGGTGCTATAGAGAAGAGGAAGTAGCGGGAAGAACAAAGCAGGAATTATTCCAAACGGAATCTCGCTCTCGTCTTAACTACACCTACACTCGAAGGATGCAATATTCTTATTCTTACAATTATTTCCTGAGAAAGTTTTACAACATGACTCTGTATGGTGTTAAGCAATTAGGCGCGACAGTCTTATTAATTTTATTATTAAAATTAATTTTAAAAAAGTTGAAAATCGGTTTTTACTGTCTAATTACAAACAAAACCGGTGACTGTGTTAATTATTTCTTGAAAAATTGTGTCAAATCTATTGTAAATATTTGTCATTACAAAAAAAATCAATTTTCAATAAGTTTTATTAATATGTCTGGTTTTACTAAGTTTTACTAATATGTGGGAGTGGTAATCAGCCTCAAAGAACTCGTCCTTGTGAAAGACTTCCTAAATGATAAAAGGACATGTAAATTGAAATCCACTGCACAGCAATAGTAGCTGTCTAGAGAACAGATAATAAAGGTCTACAGCAAGGCAGAAAAAAAAAATAATGTACGACAATAATAATTGAAAACGATTTTTAAAACAACAACATTGTTTCTAGAACAATTATTTAAAACTCAAAATTCAATATTATTTAGAACGTCTGTTTTCCAGAAGACTTTATATTAGAGATTACTGTACGTAATTGAACAATTACTTGTTTGAATATCTCTACATTTGATATATAAACATATGCCAAGGGCAATGGAGCAAAATAATGAATTTTTACCGTTTATTCATGAGTAATATAGCAGTCATAGCATATTCATAGCAGTCAGCATAGGACAGAATAACTTGGAAGCAAATGGAGGAGGCCTTTGTCCAGGAGTGGCCGGGAATAGGCTGAGGAAGAGAAGAGAAGAGAGAGAGAGAGAGAGAGAGAGAGAGAGAGAGAGAGAGAGAGAGAGAGAGAGAGAGAGAGAGAGAGAGAGAGAGAGAGAGAGAGAGAGAGAGAGAGAGAGAGAGAGAGAGAGAGAGAGAGAGAGAGAGAGAGAGAGAGAGAGAGAGAGAGAGAGAGAGAGAGAGAGAGAGAGAGAGAGTAATAACCTTAAGTACCTCATTGTGTTCCAATTATATAACAAGTTATGCTTTTGAATCTCGCTACATTTGATGACGTATTTGTTTTGAACATGTCTTCACATTAATAATATAAAGCAAGTAATATTAAACAATTGTTTTCATCCTAAATAAATATTATATTATATAATATCTTTTTAATAGTGAAATGGAATCTAGTTTTACAGAAAATTACTTTCTAATCCGTATGTTTCAAAATGAAGCTTTTCCAAAATACTGGAAAAAAAGACGTCGCCTTGTTGCACGCTATTGTTTGATTTAATACAGAACCATTCAATTAAAAACATGTTATCTTATAATAAATTACTTAACTCTCAAGAAAACAATTATATTCCATCGTGGCGTTTGGTGGAAAGCAAGTATTTACGTGTTAAGTATGTGTTAACAAATACTCATTAATTGTGAAAAGTTAACACGCCACTGATACTATGTGACGTAGAGTACCTTAACTATTATATCAGCAAACACATTTTCATGGCCCTCGTATTAACGCATAAAAAACTGTTTAGAGGCCAACCATTTTGAATTTGCTAACTATAGTATGAATACTGCTTTTGATATTGCCTTACGTTAACTTTCGCTTCTTCTTTTACTACAATATTACTACTTTATAATAGTTAATTGTGACACGTAATACGATTGTACGGTTTTAATGTTGAAATTATACAAGTTTTTTCGTTTATGTAAAGAATTTTGACAGGTTGGTGAAAAAATAAAATTTTCGTTTGTTCCAATGACAACTTAAATAATTTCTTCAAAATTATTTTAATGTTCTTGCTGGTATAAGTTTGTTTTAAGTGACTAATTGCAGCTAATTTAAAAAAAAACGGTGCATGCGTGTAACATAAATTAAATAAACACAAAAGTCCGGATCGTCCATGTCAACAAGTGCAACATCTAAATTGAACATTATGTGTTAATTTTTTTTTATTTTGTTATTTTTTTTAATTTTATATGGTTTGTTTCAGATTATTTTGTGGATGTTGGACGATCGAAGTGTGCGCGGGAGATGCCTATTGGTGGCGATGAGGTTTGCAACCCATCACACCGCGTCTCCCGCGGGGCGAAAAGAGAAGGATGGAGTGACGCATCGCTTAAAGTGTGGCAGTCCATTATTTCTGCCTACCCTTTCGGGGAGACGGCGTGATGGTTAGGTAGGTAGGTTCTTTCATAAAAAAAAATGTTTGGTTCATGTGGTGCACCCGTAAATTTTGAGATATTTCGTGTATAAGTGAAGTATTTTGGTCTCATTTGATTGTTGCCGCACTTTATAAAAGTCAATTGGGACACGTTAAACGTTTGTACTGTTTCGATGTTAAAATTATACAAGTTTTTTCGTTTGTCTCAAGAATTTCGACAGGTGTTAAATAAATGTTTCATTTGTTCTAATGATAATTTGAATAATTTTTTTGATAATAAGTTTTTGCTGGTGCTGGATTGCTTAAATGCCTAATAACAGTTAATTTAAAAAAAATGGATAATTCGAGTAAAAAAATACATAAAATTTAATTAAATATTTGATAATATTTGAAAGTTTTTGCTACAGTTGGATAATTTATGTGGCTAATTACAGTTATTTTAAAGAAGAGTGGATACGTAGAATACAAATGGAAAAAACCCACTAAAGTCCGGATCGTCCAGCCTACAATATGTGCTCCATCTCTCCATCTAAAATAACATTATGGGTTATTTTATTTTTATTTTGCTTTTATTTTTTATATCATTGTATTGTACATTATTTATTTTAGATTTATTTTCTGGACGTTGGACGACCGACGCGTGCGCGGGAGATACCTATTGGTGGCGATGAGGCGAAAAGAGAAGGATGGAGTGCCGCATCAGTTAAAGTGTGACAGTTCATTCTTTCTGCCTACCCCTTCGGGAAGACTGCATGATGGTTAGCTAGTTAGTTTTCTTTCATCCACTGCTGTATATAGGCATTTTCCATTTTTCTGTACTCATCCCTGACATGTTCCTTCCGCATCCAGGTCGTCCCAGCTATTTGGGCAAAGTCAATCTTTAAAGTGGTATCCTGGTGGTTGCACTCTATTTCTTTGTCTAAGGCTTCCTTGGAGTATTCTGGGTGTCCATATGGTACTTACTGCCATGCCAGGGTAAATATCCAGCCTATTGATTATCATTTGACAAAAACACATTTTTACCATTTGTTATGCGAAATACCTACATGTATTTATGAATTTATTGTACCTGTATTTATTTTACATTTCAGATGCAGAAGAGAAGAAAATACCGATTGGATCTGCGCACGCAGGAAGATGATTTTAAATATAATATTATACTTAGAATCATAAGTCACCTTCGAATATAAAAACAATTTGTAAAAAATTTATTTTCTTAGAAACACTTTATTTCATCCTATCTCAAATATTTTTTTTTCATTTATATAATATCATTTAGTATTCCCTAACTATGGAATCATTGTCATTAAAATTTCTTAAAAAGTTCCAAGAAACACCTTCCAGTATTTCTGAGCCTACCCAAATAATTATTTGTTAAAAATGTATAAAGTCACATCAATGTTCGGTGATTACTATATAATTTACTATTTACTCTATTTACTAGTGTATATACAGCAACGGGATGAAATTTTGTCACACTTAACCTGTCCGGTAGTGAGCTTAAAAAAAAAAATCGGTCCCGCTGGAGTGAGGTTTTTTTTTTATTGAAAAAAAATCAAATAATAATGTCAATGTGTAGAATATGAAAAAAAAAATTGTATTTTCATAGAAACTAGCTCAAAAAAATCAGTAATAAGCAATTTAGAACAAAAAAACAAAAATTCTTTCCCAGAAATCCCAAACCATCGGTCAGTCAAAAGAGATAACATTTTTTCTTGTAAAAATAATTTTTCTTTCGGCGGTTTGAATTATTCCAAGATGAATGTATATTTCAACTTTTTTGCACCCACTTACACATAATATTACACTATTTACACTTAAACTTTTTACATTATTTTTATTATAAAATCTCAATATAGGTATCTTTTCACACATATCAATTACAAACAATATTCTGATTATTATATATACAATCGAAGCAATACAATCGTCTTCTCTAATTAATTTTTTTTGTATGGTAGTCCTCAAAACACGGATACACACAAAGCGCAACATTGCAGTCGGTGCACATATTTTGTGTCACTTCTTTTTTGAGGCCGAACTGCTGTATGTGTACACACATGACATCGTCGTTGAGTTCGTCTTCCTTGGGCTGCAGTTTGTGGTACGGGGTGAATAAAATGTTTCCCTGAAAGGCGAGTTGGATGATCCACTACTCGCTTTCCACCAGATGATGTCGGCCTGTTTGTATGATATTTTTCGACCATCTGGGCTATTAAATTTTCACGAAATTCGCTGAATGATTGAACCTTTTGCGTTTTTAAACGATACAAAAATGAAGCATTTAGTGTTCCAACATCAATCAATCTGAAGAAAAAATTTGTGTACCATTTTAGAGACTTACGGGAACTATCCGCGAAGCCCAATATGCGATCCACTTTATCGACAGCTCCCATATGTTTTGAATACTCTAAAACCGCCTCTGGTTTTATTTTATTTTCTCCCGTAGAATAATCGATTTTATTAGTTGTTTCCAAAACAATTATATTGATTATATGAAGCGAGAAAAATACTTCAAAAAAATCAATTTCCAAAGAATTTTCGGTAACAGGAATATTCGATTGTAAACCCGAGTTACTGGAATCGAATTCATGAATAATAGGCGTAAATTCACCATAATGCCATTTACGGTGATCAACTTTTTTCTGTTTAGCTGCCGAACAACTAGGGACAGTTTCTTCTTCATCGGATATATCGGATTCACCGGATGAGCTATCTGAATGTATTGGTAAATCGTCGATATTTTCGTATAGATCCTCATCTTCACTCTCGATCAAAATACTTGTAATGTCTTGTTCACTCATAGGGTTAACCATTTTCATAAATTTAAAATAAATGTAAAATAAATCAAATGTTCCAGAACCAAAAACACTGTCTAATTACGGTAAAACAGATGTACTCGTTACTTATAATATAAATAACTCACGTAACAAATACAGTTTAGTAATATTACACTTCGCAATACAAAAAAAAAACTATTGAATTTAGTTTCAACTTCAATTCAAGTTGTCAAAAAAACAAAGTCTAATCACTGTAAAACAGATGTCTATTTGTCTTATAACACAAAATAATAACTCACAGAATATATAAAGTCAAATAATATAACAGTATTTAGTTCGCAATACGTAAAATAAACTGTTGAATTTTGTTACGAAACTGTCAAAAATTGAATTCAAACCATACTAAATCACAGTCGGTACATTCAAATATAATGAATATACACAAAGCATAACGGATAAACAATTAAAAAAGCAAAACAAATAAGATATTTAATGTAAATGTCACTGAACAATCACTGTTTTATTTCGTCTGACACTGTGTTAAAACCGTTCGCGAAACAATAGTTGCGATTTACCGCCAATCGATCTGTGACGTCACGGAATATTTGACTAGGTCATAACTCCGTCGGTATCATAAATAGATCGCTAAAATCTTCGATAAGTTGTGTTAAACTGTCCATAGATGTCAATGACCTTCAGTTTTGAGAAATAAATTTAACAATATTTAATTTGTAGGCGAAATCGTACAGGTACGGCCATACTCCTTCTGGGGAAAAAAATTCTTGCCGTACAGTTACGGCCATACCACCGGACAGGTTAATAATGCATTAGAAGGGCGAAACATGTCCTTCCCATAAAATATAATAAAACTTCTAGAAAACTGACGTTTTCATTCGTATTGTAATATGGAGTTTTACATCATTGTTCAAGAAACAATAAATTAATCGTAATTGTTTACGAAATTAACTTAAAATAATCATGCCGTTTCCAGGTAAGTAGAGAAGATGAATCCGCACGTGCACATCTATATATATACCTCTATCCATCATCAGATTTATCTTCGATTCTATACACAAGGATTGGCACTAAACATTTCCTTATATTACATTATTATACCACAGATGACTTTTTTTTTAAGCGACTGAAACCATCTGTCAATGCTTTTAAGCTTAGATGTATTACACATAAAGCTTCTACCATACTAGAAAGATGCCCTGTGTTGCCAGTAAAAGCATATTATTATTATAAAACAAAGTTTACCTCACAACCGGACATCCGTCAATTGCCGACCCATAAATCCTGTGTTTGTCACTTTTCACACTATGGCAATACTTTCAACTTAAAGCTATGAACCCCGCTGCGGGAGAAAATGACACAATCATAAAAAAGGTATTATTCAATGAATTAATGTACATTGTTTTTTGTTATTGTGAAATTGAGCTTTTCGATTAAAGGGGAGCTTTAAGTTGCTGTTACTTGAGATGTCGGAATGACTTTAAGGCGGGAAATCATATAACAGACGAGGTGACTACAACACGCGATCGCATTTTCTCGGAATAATAATTTTCATTTTAGCTTTGTTTTTTAAATGGCGTGCAAGGACCGCGTACACGAGGTTTTCCTGCTGCTAGATGTCGGAAAATATTTGCATTGTACACTTTATCACTAAATTCATTTACAGAGGAAAACGTTATTCAACCGGTCTGGTGTAAATTACTCTGGACGTGGTTACGATTGCAGCGGTTTCAATACAAGTGTTTCCCAACGAGCTGCACTTGATTACGACAAGCTTAATCCCTAAATGCAATTTAGAAAACGCGATCTTAAGGACTAACGGCTAGCTAAGGTTTAACTATCATTGTCTTATATCATTTGAAGAATTGTTATTTGATAAACTTTAAAAATGGAATTGTGTAATTTGGAAATTTCATTGATCAAAACTTTATTTATTGTTTCTTGAACAATGGTGTAAAACTCCTTATTAAATAATACATACAAATGAAAACATCTGCTTTCTAGAAGTTTTATTGTAATTTTTTTAATTATAATTTTTTTTTTACACATCAGAGGCATCACAGAATTACATTCCAATTTACTAAAGATATATATTAATAAGAATAATAATTTTTTTTTTTTTAATTAAAACAATGTTTCTTTTTTCACTTTTGAAAGGCAGTGAATACTGCGGAATTCATTTCAACTTCTAAAATGAAAAATAAAACAGTGTTTAAATTCATAATTTAGTTATTCCACGGAGTTAAAGCCTTAAGTTATTTTAAAAAAATACATAATATTATTAATAAAAGGTTTGAGACACAAGAATATAAAAAATACATTTAAAAAATATATGACGAATTCACAATTACATCAACGACAGCGCCTCCCTAAAATGAGCTACACTATCACTAAAAACGTCGACCGCACAGGTGACACGATTTGGCAAAGATATTGCTCTACTTATCGGCATAACTATTAACAGGTTGGTTCTGCATCGTGGGAGATAATACAATATGTGACCCCTTTAATCCAAAATAATTATCCGGACCGAACAGACCTACATCACTCAGGATTTCTGAGTTTTGTAAACAGCCGCCTATCAGTCAAACAATGAACACCCAAATATAAACAATTACAAATGAACACCCGATTATAAATTTTTCACACTTAAGGAGTACATTTGGTAATGCCTAAGACAGGCGAAAAGTGACATAAAAATAATAAAACAGACGTTTTTATTGGTTTTTATTTTATTAATTTTCAAAACTCTGTTTTTTCATTAATATTTTGTAAAATAGCTGTTTAAAACAGTAAAGGGTAAATCCATAATATAAGGGTGCAGCTTATCCCTGTCACTCTCGAAATAAAGCCATAAGGGAGCCATTAAAAATCACATTTAAAAAAAAATATTATTTAAAATCTGGAGATATCCGTTATATGATTAAATTTACTCAAATTCATATTTATTATGAATGATAAATCCAAAATTATTATTAAATACTCCTCTTTTAATTTATATGAAGCTTACTTAATTTTTAATATATTTGATAAAAATGTTATGCGAATACATTATAATATCGAGTTTGATAAGAAAAGCACGGCACAGATAAACTTTGTGCTTTGAATATGTTCTATTTTGTCAAAATCATTTCACCTACTTGGCACAATGTATGAATGAATATGATAAACTTGACGAAAAACGATATGATGGTTAGATTACTAATTATGCACACATAAACTATTTAATTTTAGAAATCTACTATAAATACCACAGGTTATTGAAACATAATATTTCATACAAGTGAAAATCTCACAAGTCAAACTCCTGAATATACACGCCTTCCCTCAACTTCCTACTTGATAATCTTAGACCTTTCTCATAGGTGATGTAATGTACACAGATATTCTTATCTGTTTACCCTCAGACAACCCCTGCAGCGGGGTTAGAGTAAACATATTTTGGTGGGCAATATTTACCCCAGGTAGCTGCTGCTACTTAGCCACATCTTACTTTGTCCAAACCATCAGATTGCGGATCGGGCGGTAGCACCGTAACACCCTCGAGAGAGGGAGGCTCTGGAGAGGGGATGTAAGATGAAGTGAGGAGGAGTGGGGTGTAGTGTACCCACATTACGGCGGAGGTTGCAGGAAGATTAGTGGCATCACTTTGGGGTCGATCTAACCCCCAGACGGCTGGACGTGACTTGGTCATGGAATGCCGTGTCTCGGAGATAACGAATGTGTTTTTTTTTCACTTGTCCAGTAATGTTTTTTGTACCAACTATACACATTTACAGTTAATGTTTAAGTTCGCAATTATATTAATCTGCTTAAAGTTCAGGTTCCGATATGTCAATAAATACTTTTAATTTAATTTATCTAAATATGTAAGTACATTAGCAACTCTTTAACACATAATATTCAAGTCGTTTTGAATTATTTATTTAAAAAAAACGAGGTTTTAATAACTACTCCACCCGGAGAACCCGGACATTTTTCAGTGATATATTCTAAAGATATTTAAATATTATATTTATTTTTACAAATATGATCAGTTTTGACAGATGTTATAAAGATTTATTTTGGAACGTTTATGCTTTTGTTATTACAAATATTATGAATCAATTTAAAATTTAAAATAATAATTAAAGTTCTTTTTGGGGTTCAGATAATTACTTACAACAAAGGAAATAAATCAAAGATTGGACTTGACGTTACATTTATTTAATTATTTATAAAATTACTTATTATATTAGAAAATATTATAAATAAATGTTGTAAATTTAACAGTTAATAATGTTAAAGTGTCATAGTATTTCGGTAAAAACAAAGATTTAAATTTTTTTTGACAGGATTGACTTTCTATTATTGTATTATACAAAATTGATATGTTCAAGAAAAATTGTTAATCTATAGAATTCATTGATTCTTTATTAAACAGTATTTAATTTACACATTTATTAGTAATTCTTAAAATTTTGGCACAATTGTATTACCAATGTATTGGCAGCTCGATGGGAGAGAGTATTGTTCAAATTATTTTTTTAATTCATTTTTACGTATGGTTCAAATAATATTTTAAACTGCATTTTATTCATCGTAGTAGATAGAAACGTAGAAAAGAATATATAAAATAACTTGTGGGGAAATGAAAAATCTGTACAGCCCCAGGATGTATGAGGAATGAGTTATAGGGTTCCAGAATAAAACGGATAAATTTATATAAAGTGCATGGGAGGTTCGCTATCCGAATATCTTGCGTATCTCGCGGGAATTGGGCACGGGCAGTGCATCAAGATGGGGCCGGTAACCGCCGAGACTGTTGACAAATTGCTTCACCGGACTCCGTATAGCGAAGGTGTTGCGCACTTTGGGGGATCAAAGCGAATATTCTAGACCGCTCATACATTTCAATGGAATAACCGATGCGTTCGGTTTGCACGTGGAATGTAATATGTGTTTGTAACACGTGTTTGCGAAGACTTGTGGTGCGAGTATGTGTGAAATGATCGAATATTATTTCTGACTCTCAATACTTAACTTAAAAGTCTTCCAATGCCATTAAACCTGGCGAAACCGGTCGCTGTCGAAACAAAGACAAAAAGTATTTTCATTCACGACAACTTTACATTGAAATATCAGCTATTTAATGTTAAGTAGATGATTGTTAATGAAACAATAAATCACTTTGCTCGACATTTTAAAAACATTTCCGTTAAATGCAACCTACATAAACAAAGACTTCATATTTTTGTATTATTACTTGTAAAGAAAACAGATGAATGTTTCCAAACAATTGGCAACGCGATGGTGCTCACTTCAAGGAGATTTTCCTGACTCATTGTAAAAGTGGACAAGTCACTTTTAACTCTGAAACTCGAAAATACTGATTTTTGATAAAACAAAACCAATATGTATCGCCTTATTTAAATGTATTTTTTTATTTCAATAAAAATCTGAATGGAGTTTTTGTGCCGACCCGTGTAGAAGAAAAAAATGGAACTGGCAATGGTATGAAGACATACCTCTCGAGCTTCCTTTACATTAATATATCATTACATACACGCTTGTCGATTTTTCCGGTTTCGAAATTGGCTTTTAATTGGGTTTGGCTTTCAGTATTTGATTAATTTGGTCATGCTATGCTTTCCTCTGTCTTCAACGGGTTATTTTTCCACTAACGCTGCTTATATACAATATCCTAACCGTTCTTAACTATTCTGATCTCGTATTTTCGTTCGAAATGTCTAAACAATCTCAGTTATCCAGTTTTTATTTTACTTGTGATGCATTCATCTGCCTTACATATATTCATTATTTCGTCGTTCGGTATTCTATGATATGGTATATCGTTTTCGTATTCACTAAGTATCTCGGTTCTACTGCAGTTATCCTATTTTCATCCTTATTTTGCCAGATCCAAGCTACACTTCCATACATATGGTAAGGCTTGGCCCAGAACTCTTTTATGTACTGCCATATTAGCTTCAGTGTATGATGTATCATATTATACATATGAGGTTATTTTTATTTGATGATTTATCTTAACATGTATTTAGACTTACGCTTTTGCATCTGGAATCTGAACATTTCCTTTTGCGCAGCCATTTAATAACGCCTGCTTCCAGTGAACAGACTTACAATATTTTTATTTAAAAAGGAATACTTACAAAAAGGCAAACATACAAATCCTTACTCTCCTTAGCTTTTTTCCAATATTCCTACGTGTTAACACCGTCTTTGATGTTAGTCGTTCCTGCTTTGTACTCCTGAAAGTGGTAATACAAGACCATTCCCAGACAGCACTCGGTGTTCGAGAGTGTTTTCAAGTATTTACTCATGCTGAAAGAGCATCAACCTGAACAATGTGAGACGTTTCTTGTGCTCGCTTTTGAAAAGCTGTTACGATGCTTGTAAAATTATCTGGGATGTGTTAGGTGTGAGAATCATTTTGGTGAAAATGGTCAATTTATTGGTTGTCAATATGCCATTTAAGCCGAAAACCAAAAAACCATGCCCAAGATTTGACGCTTGGGCCGTTTTTCACAGTAAAAATATACTTCTTCTTCTTCTTCTTCCTCTTAGTTTAGGTCGTATGACCTGTTTGTGACGGTGGGCTGTCCTGGGATGATGACGTCCAGCCATCTCTCCATCTCTTTGGCGGCCTTCCTGGTAATCTCTTGCTGCTTGGGTTTTCATCTTTAACAATTTTCGCAATTGTCGTATTCTCCATGCGGTCCACGTGGTCTCTCCAAAAGCGCCTTCTGCTTCTTTCCTATATCACTATGTTTTCAACACCACATACAGACTTTATCGTTTAATTTCTGATCCGATCTCTGAGGGTTTTGCCTGCGATGGAACGTAGGGTTCGCATTTCTGTCATTCTAAGAAGGTTCTTAGTTCTATTGTTATCATATACACAGTTTGATTATTAACAATACATTATTTTCACTAAAAAATAAGCAAACATGTTTTTGGCATTTGTTAGAATACAAAAATAAAAACCAAATCCCCAAAATTCACTTGTAAATACAGCACTGAAAATGTATGAGGGTATTTTGGAAAAAATCAGAATTGGAAATGTTATACTCGTATAAATAGATTTTAATGAATATTAAATAAGATATATATACAATATTAAATAAAGTACATAATCATCTGAAAAGAACATTTTGTGTTAAATTATTTTTATTTCGTTATTTTATGTTGTATCATTGTATTTTAAAAAAAGAAAAAAACGGGGCGAAAAGAGAAGGATAGAGTGCCGCATCAGTAAAAGTGTGACAGTCCATTCTTTCTGCCTATCCTTTCAGGGAGACGGCGTGATGGTTAGTTAGTTAGTTTTGTATTTTAAATTATTTGTTATAGATTTATTTTGTGGTTGTTGGACGATCTAAATGTGCACGGGAGAAGCCTATTGGTGGCGATGAGGTTTGCAACCCATTATATAGAGAATGATGGAGTGCCGCATCGGTTAAAGTGTGACAGTCCATTCTTTCTCCCTACCCTTTCGGCGAGACGGCGTGAGTCAGTTAGTTAAATAAGAATGTAGTTACTTTATAGCCTTATGACTTATGAATTCATATTTTGTATTTTCTTCTTATAATTTGAGGCTAGTTTACATCGTTCACCCAATGATGAAGGTGTAAAATCTTTAAAACGTTTAGAGAACATTAAATCAGAAATGGAAAGAACAGTGTTTTCTCACGAAATAAATCTATTAATATTTTAATACTTATATGGACTTGGCTTGCGATATAATGAGATAAAGTTGAAGCGTATAAATTCAAATAAGATTTCATCATAATCCAAACACCGAAGACACTACTAGGTACCAGACTGAAATCTCAATATAGACTACGGAAATGTCTTGTTTCAAAAACATATGGTTTTCAAGGAATATCTCCATATATTGCCTTCAGTTTGATGAAGGTTTCAGCGTTACCGTTAATAAATTAAGAGAATATTACTGTTCACGTTGTAATAACACAGATTGTTTGCTTATGTAGAATTGAAATGTATACCTAAATAAGATAATAAAGCAATGTTTACATTATTCTAAACTAGGATCGGGTATTTATTTTATTAACATACGTTCATGCGTAAATTCAACAAATCTAAAAATATACAAAGAAGGATAACTATAACTTATATATATGTATATAAACAAAACACGTTATTTTATCTTTAATAAGGGTATGTTTATTTTCGGTTTACTGTTTAAATATTTGGGGAAAAATACATACTGCTTTCATGTTTAATTTTCTACAAAAAATGATTTTATGTTTAATTTCCTTACGTAACAGGTTTTCATCTACGAGGTATAGCCTCATTGGCAAAATATTATATTTGGTTCAAGATGTTTTGTAAACATTAAATAAACAAGTTGTAGAATTAAAATAATAAAAAAATAAAAATGTTGTGATTCTTACGCATTTTTGATAGATTAATCAAATTCATATTTTAATAAAATGTTTAACAAAAATTTTAATAACAGAAATAACGAACTTGTGAAATAACTTTTGAAAAATATCATTGACAACGACAACAACAAACCATCACGCCATTTCACCGCAGAGTAAAGCAGAGAGAATAGACCGCCACACTACTCTGTCCTGACATACTTCTCTAGATTCCTCCACATTCATACAACGAGTCATAACATGCACGTCGATTTCTCCGACTTCTAACATGACTAACAATTAAAATTTGATAATTTGGTCATTCCTTGTTTTCCTAGGTCTAGTAAGACTCCGTACTCCATTCACATTGTTAACGTAAACTTTCTTAACCATTATTCATCCATCGATGTGCTCCATATGTCCAAACCCTTCATTATTTTGTTCATAATACTTTCTTCCGCTCTGCATTCCTTTTTGTATAAGCGTTTGATATTCTGTAGTATAAACTTTTACACACATACGTCTAAGGGATCTCAATGATTGTGAAAATGTTAAATCAAATTTACGTAGGTATGCAGTCTGAAAACTTTGTGAATAATAATCATAATAACTTAATATGTTATTTTTCACACTGCTTGTTAAATCTCAAATGCATGATATCGATTAATAAACAAACTTAACCGTCGCGTTGCCATGTGGTAAATTGAGTTTCCACTGCCAATTTAAAGTTGATTTTCTTAAAACCTATGGACCCTAATATTATAAAAAAAATTGTAATCCTCCATTGAAGTGTTTTCAATATTTCGTAATAAAAAAAAAGCAAAAAATTACTTCCTTTATCCCAAAAAAAAATATTTTCTAAGACTGCCCTCACCTTCATTCGTGTTAAGGTAGAATTTGTTTTGCTAATATTTACAACTTTATCAAAAGTGACAAATACTTACTCGCTGTTTTGAACGTATTATAAATTATATGTCTGACCTTTTCAATAGGTACGTAATAATACCGACTGTGGATGAAAACGCAGCACGCAACTTAATAATATCAGAACTGTGAAAATATTAACACTTTACCAAAAGGGACAAATATTAATACGCACTCGTTGTCTTGAACGTACTATACATTTTGCCTAGGTGCCTTTATCCTCGCCCCGCCGGCCGCGGCGCGCAGACAAGTTTATACCCGATGTCCAGTCGCCCGTATGCTGTGACGCATTACATATCAGAAATCGCATGGTTCCAGAAAAAAATTAATAATGATATGTTTTTCAAATAATCCATGTGTGTTATAGATATCGATCTATTCCTAATGAAATTCCCTACAAGATGACATAAATTAAATTTTGGTTCATCTAGTCATATGCTTGATATTTAGATAAAGTTAGCGGTAAACTGAACATACCACATGGGAGCGAGCGTTTTGTTTTGAACACGGTACGTTAAGGGTTAATTAAAAATGGATCCCTGCAAACACGAAAAACGTATGTTTTCATCGTTCAAAATATGTTCAAAGTAGTAATAGTTAACCAATCTCGTGGCAATTGGTCTATCAAAGCCTTCCCATTTGCTTTTTAATTATGTAAAGTAAACATTTCCTAGTTTTCACATTCATTCAAAATGATTCATCAATTCCCTTCGCATACCTTTGCAATTTGGCTTTTTTTTAACAAATAGTACGGAATAAATCTGACGGGCATGGGTAATGGAATATTATTTTTATTTAATTTCTTTATTTATATACGCCACAAGAGGTTTTATAAAATATATTTGCACAGGAATCAGATTCAATTCAAAATTAGAAACAAAATATTAGAATCAATGAAAGGGAAACAAAGCAAAATAATTAAAAAACGAAAATGTCTGTATTCTATAACATCATCAAATGTAACAATATAATAATGAGAAAATATAATATTTTAAATAAATGAGACTTAAATATACATGAATAAGATCGGAGGTATATTATAAGGTATATTGCATTTAAAAGAAACAATCCAATTTTAAATATTACGTATCTGTATGATGTTTACAATTATTGCATTTATCATTATTGCACAATTTAAAAAAAAAATAAACAATGCCTTTTATTATGTGAATTAATTAAACAAATGAAAAAAACAGTTATAGCATATATACTATAGCAGAATAACAATATTTTTCATATTTTTAGTTTATTTTCTCGACATGTTTCAAAGGTTTTACACCTACATGATCTGGTGAACGTTTTTGAACGGTGAATTTGATTTTCAAAAAAAGAAAAAGACAAACATCTACAACACAAAGTATGGCGAAATTGGAAGGAACAAAAAATGTATATTATGCATACTGGATAGATATTACGTATTGCTAAAACAATATCAAATTATCAGCGTCTACCCTGTCTGGCGAAAATTTGTGGAGAGCAGAAGTTTGTAATTCGGGTTCTTGAAATATTATTTCTACTGGGACAGCGTTGTCCCCCAGTTGGTTAGAATGTCACAGCAATTTGCTAATAAACACAGATTTTAGTGAGCAATGAGAAGTACCCACCTACGATGAGGTATTCATAAAGGTCTACCCACACAGGGAGGGTGAAAAGGGTTGGGCAGACACGGGAGACCGAAGAGCTTATATTGAAAGAAAGGTATAGTTTACGTGATATAGTGAAACATCCCAAATGCCGAAAATAGCAATTGAAATATGAGTCGTATAATTTTCTCTATAAAAAATATAATGTCGTTGCTATTTTTTTTCACTGTTTAATTAAATCTGAAAAAAGAACTTCGTATTTTTAATTTTAAAAAAAATCACTTTTTCGAATAATATAAAACTCTTATTATTTCTAAGCAAATAAAAAAGTTACATTTTCATATTTAAAACATTTATAAAACTAACTAACTAACTAACTAACCATCACGCCGTCTCCACGAAGAGGTAGGCAGAAAGAATGGACTGCCGCACTTTTCTATCCTGACATATTTCTCTCGCTTCCTCAACATTCATACATCGTGTCATGCACGTGCGTCGATTTCTCTGACTCCTCACATGACCGACATTCAGTATTTGATTTATTTGATCGTGCCACGTTTTCCTTGGTCTTCCTCTATTTCTGGTTCCATTTACATCGTTAATACATAATTATTTTACCATTATTTCTTCATTCATTCTTTCCGTATGTCCAAACCATCATTTATAAAAAAAACATATATGTGTTATCAATAATAAGATAGTTATTTTCACAACATTAAACAAATTGAATTAAGAATTGCAATAAAACAGATTTTTATTAAATATTGTTTGATACGAAAATATCTTATTTTAAATTATTCGTATATAATAATTTTGAAGATAGGGAATACTTATGTTTAATATAGTTGTCGGGTTCGTTTAGATTTTTCTTGCAAGTGCGATGGTGAGTTTAACTTTAAGATAACGGCTTCATAACATTCCATACGAATATGGTCTAAAGCTCCCTAATTTGGTCCCGTGGGTCGAGGGACCGACGTGTCACGGTGTAGCGCCCATTAACAGCGGAGCTTGCGGGCGATATTAAATTGAGATATTGTAAAGGAAAGGGCTGGTATTATGTGGAATGTATCCATTTTTAAAGTGGGTACCGGAATCATGATGTAACGTAACTTTTTTATTACCTAAGAGCCAGAAAATTTTATGATTTGGTCCCAAAAATATTCTGATCAGTTAGAGCGGGTGTGGGAAAATTGCCCCGTTTTAAGGCGCCTTAAAAATGTGAAAAGCTCCAAACGCGTGTTACGGTTCTTCTTGTATATTAATGTTTTCAGAATACTTTTACTTTTGGTCTCGTGTAAGTAGACCGTTGAATGAGAACTACTTTGACACATATCGGCAGGCTTGTTGGAACACATAGAAGAGCAAAAACATTTATATCCCTAATGATACAGAAATGTTTGAAAAATGTTAATTTGATCACTGGTACTGAAAAACTTAACCTATTCCTGAAAAACAGAAACTGGTGAAGATATGTTTTTTATTTGTCAAAAATTTATTTAAATTAGAGGGTAATACTTTTTTTTTACAAATAATGTAACTTAAACGGGAGATGCCTATTGGTGGTAATGAGGTTCGCAACCCATTACACCGCATCTCCCACGGGGGCGAAAAGAGAAGGATAGAGTGCCGCATCTGTTAAAGTGTGGCAGTCCATTCTTCCTGCCTACCCCTTCGGGGAGATGGCGTGATGGTTAATTAGTTAGTTAGTTTATAATGTAACTTTTTCCTTGCATAATGTGATCATAATATTATAAAATCATAATTTTTTTGTGATACATAACGTGGCATGTCCAAATTAATCATTTTTTTAAGGTTGGTCATGTTAGAAGCCGGAAGAATCGACGTGCGTGTATGACTCGCTATATGAATGTGGAGGATAAAACGTTGTTTTTTTTTTTAATTGGCCCAAACCGACATTAGACATTAATATAAATAAAAATGTCTTTTTTCTAGAAATTTTATTATAGTTTATGGGAACGACATGCTCAGCCTTTCAAGGGTATTGTCAAATTTTTAAATATTTGTCATCATTGTTTAAGAAACAATCAATATAAAATGAAATACTTTTATAATATTTCCTGTTTTATTTAACAGGTCTCTTCAATCAAGTAGGACAATTATAAGGGAGACCAATAATTAAAATTATGAAATGGGTCCATTGGTTTCCTGGTACGAAAACAACCAGATACGTATTATATAATCCTGTTAACTCGCCTATCATTTTATAAGTGCCCTTCTATCAACCCGCTCTATGGAAGTAAAACCATTACTGAAACATTAATAATAACCTAAAATTGTACATCATTCGTTCAATAAATATATATAAAGTCTTCTTTATTATTCCTCTTTTTGTCCTGTTACACTTCAGTAGTCCACTGGCTTTGGTGATTCTTAATAACTTGACTCTATCATGCCCCTTATATAAAATTATACAACCTTATGTAAAACCCTTCTCCTTAACCGCTTCCTGAAGGAATGTTGAGGCGGCATCTCTTCTCCATGCGGATCGCAATCTGCATTTCTTCATCTTCTTGTAGCCCGCAACAGACCCGTTCAGTTGAGTTCCGACAACCATATGCAACCAGTGCCATATGCTCAAAACAACGTGTTTATCATTGTCTTCAGAGAAGACATTTTACTTCTCATGGCCAGAGGAGAGCATTAGAAATTGTTCATGGTCAGAAAATAATAATATATTGTATCTGGAGTATTTCTGTTATGTCCGTGGTGTTTTTAAGACACACATCTGTTTAGTGACACTTTTCCAATACCTCTTCTATACATTTGATTTCTTCCATGCGCTCTGTATATATCAATTCTCATACTCTGTTTTGGTACTTTTTTTCGCGTTTCGATTGCAATTTCAAAATAAAATTCCAAAATTGGTTGGTTAAAATGATCTTGGACCGACCACTCCGATCGTAAAAATCCTCGTAAAGCGCGTTAGGAGTATACCTTTTGATGGGTACCTTTGCCCCCGGTTTATTGCGGCTGAGCCATTAAGGACCCTCTTTTACTATTAAACATGTCTCACCGTATTCAAGGACCTCCGCTGAGGTTAAAGGATCAGCCCGGTGCGTAACACGATCCTTCCAAAGGAAATCCGCAAAGACGATGTTCATATTAGACACGTTAATGTAAGAAGTTATAGTATCGTGAGAGAGAGGTTAGTAGGCACACGATGCTTCCTGTTAATAATATCTACTGAACAGATCTGAAGGTTTGCCATAAATAAACCGTATATCCATTAACGCCTGTAGTACGTAAGCGAATACAGGCATTGAATGGGATTATGTGATGTATTCTTTATTTAAAAAAATATATTATATTTTTAAAGAATTTTTTGTTCCCATTTTAAATTACTTAAAATAAATTGAATTTTATTAAATTGGTTTTACAAGCTTAACCTTGGAGAATATTTTATTTTTATTTTAAAACTGTTAAATTAAAAAACTTTGTTTTTTATATCATAATTGTACTATATTTTACGCGACAGCTGTTTCATCAAACCGATGTTGACATCATCAGGTGTTACAATAACATATCAAATTTCAAATTATTGTTTATCGTTTTTACTTTATTATGTTTCATCGTTTTTGACTTCATACTATGTGTAATTGTTCCTACTTATTACTGTTTTCTTTTTATTATTTTATTATTATATTTTCCACCTTTAATATTTTCTCCTATAAAAAAGTAACTAACCTTTCTTTTAATTAAAATATTTAGGTACCAAACTCAATTTCAGCAAGAACTTCAAAATTACATCAAAGAAATTATTCAATTACATAGGAACAACACATAAAGATTCGAAAATCACGAAAATTTGACATTTGATATATCATTGTAACACCTGATGATGTCAACATAGGTTGATGAAACAGCTGTCGCGTAAAATATAATACAATTGTGATACAAATATAAAGTTATTTAATTTAACAGTTTTTAAATGTTAAGGTATCATAGTGTTTCGGCCAAAACAATGGATTTTTTTATTATTATTAATCTTTCCTTCTCAATGTACGTATTGTGGCCTATTTATTAAGAGAGATTTGCCTCCTGCGAAGTCGATTCCCAGCTGCCGATCCATCTTTTTGGTGGACTGCCCGGGGGTCGTCTACCTTGGAGTTGGGTGTGCAACACAATGAGAGGTAGACTGGATGGATCTATTCTTCTCACGCGTAGGTACCAATATCTTCTCTTTCGCCTCCCCACCCTAACGATATCTTCGACCTCGCATATATCCCTTATCTTTGAGTTCCTTAATTATACATGATATAATATTCACATGAAGCTCTCGTTTTTAATCGAAACTAATTAATTTCGCTTGTACCAAAGCATCATCAGGGTAATCAGGTAAAGTGAGCTCTTATATTGCGTTAATATAGTTTGGGTATATGCGGAAAGAGTTGACTTCAATTATAAATTACATTGTAGTATTTAAATAAATATTTAATAATGATTCTGACAATAATATACGAGTATAAACCACCAGAATTTTAGTTGTTTTTAACCCTTAACGTACCGTGTTCAAAACAAAACGCTCGCTCCCATGTGGTAAGTTCAGTTTACCGCTAACTTTATCTAAATATCAAGCATATGACTCGATGAATCAAAATTTAATTTATGTCATCTTGTAGGGAATTTCATTAGGAATAGATCGATATCTATAACATACATGGATTATTTGAAAAACATATAATTATTAATTTTTTTCTGGAACCATGCGATTTCTGATATGGAACGCGTCACAGCATACGAGCAACTGGTCGCCAAGTATAAACTTGTCTGCACGCCACAGCCGGCGGGGCGAGATTTTACGTATGATAAAGGCACCCAGGCAAATGTATAGTACGTTCAAGACAACGAGTACGTATTAATATTTGTCCCTTTTGGTAAAGTGTTAATATTTTCACAGTTCTGATATTATTAAGTTGCGTTCTGCGTTTCCATCCACAGTCGGTATTAGTACGTACCTATTGAAAAAGCCAAAGATATAATTTATAATACGTTCAAAACAGCGAGTAAGTATTTGTCACTTTTGATAAAGTTGTAAATATTAGCAAAACAAATTCTACCTTAACACGATTGAAGGTGAGGGCAGTCTTAGAAAATATTTTTTTTTGGGATGAAGGAAGTAATTTTTTGCTTTTTTTTTTATTACGAAATATTGAGAACACTTCAATGGAGGATTACAATTTTTTTTATAATATTAGGGTCCATAGAGGTTTTAAGAAAATCAACTTTAAATTGGCAGTGGAAACTCAATTGACCACATGGCAACGCGACGGTTAAAATCACGTTTGTCACTCTTCATCTTTCTTATCCTTTCTATGATTGTTCTGCCCATAGTCTTGACACTCGAATTACTAAGCTTTGTGGTAAGCATATTACATACGCGACCCTTTTCCTTTGTATAAAGGCATGACAACATTGAGAAAGCGAGATAAGTAAGTCAGAAAAAGAAACAGTGTGGCGGTCTATTATTTATGTCTACCCGTTTGCGGAGAATGTGTTATGGTAAGTTTTTTTTTTTAAATCACGTTTTTTATCTATATAAAATTATTTAAAACACAATTTGCAGTAAACTTACTTCCGTAAGCAAATGACAAAAAAATGCTGTTAAAACATAGGTCCCGTCAACATGCTCCTATTTAACGACACCTGTAGCCGGATCGCGGGCAAATAGTAAATTCTTGCATACATTATGCAGGACGGGCTCTAGGGAAATCACCGCCGCTCCGGGGCCGGTCCTCGCCACCCGACCTCCGCCAAATCACTTCTGATTGTTGGCCATTGTTTGGAGGATATAGTTCTGAAGTTACCTTACAATTTGTGAACAGATTTTTTATAACTTAACAATTTAGCAAAATATTCGATTGGTATGGACAGAAGTCAAAAGTCTCGCGAAATCGAATATATCGAACCTTTGCCTACTGCAGATATTGCATCCACTCTATCTGTCCTAAGCCACCGTTTCTTCAATTCTTCATCTGAGAAGTCTACTCACTTCATCCTTCCATATCAGCCGGGATCTTCATTAAAAATTACAATACCTAAATCTAATTCTAAAAGAAGCATTACTAATGAAACAATACAATTAAAATAAACAATAAAATTCCACTATTATTTTTAGAGCTATTAGCATTCATAACAATGTGAATTTTATCATACAATAAAGAATTAGAAATATTCATAAGGACGTTGTGAAATCCGAGGGCAAATTTAGATTTAGATTTATTCTTATAATTCGCCGTTTCAATCAAAGGCGTCGGTTTGCAGAAAAATTTTGCACCTCGGCCTTCTATAGGTCTGTTCTTGTCTCGTTCTGTACCATTTCTTGCTATTTGTGATCTGGTATAATTCATTTGACAATAAAAATGGCGATTGACTAACTATTCGTAATTATCACGTGTTAAGAGAATCAATAGCTAAAAAGTCGTATACAGGAATTTGGCTTTAAATAACCTGTTGTGTATAAAGGAGGTAGAAAGTAACTACCACATTAAGGGGTTAGGGGCAGTCAGAGATATGAAAAAACAAGTATTTTTAATACTATTTTTTTGTTAGTAATTTAGTTTATTTTATATACGAGTATACCAACAATATCATTTTATGTTTTAACTAGATTTGATTCAAATTTAAAAAATATATATAAACTGTATAAGAAGTTATCGCCATATTTGTTGAACCCTGTTCCATAAATAGTGCTTTGCGGTGACCATTATAACGTCTTACAGGTTTATCTAAAATCATTAAAATAATTTTTTTAATATATTTAATAATAGTTAAACTAGTGCCTGGATGTCGGCCAACAAAATGCCGGCCTTTGATAATTTACTTACCGGTTTTCAAGGATAAATACAACAGTTAATTGTTTATACAAAATATAAGTTTTTAAAAAGAAAAGAAAAAATCCTTTGAACAAGCACTAGATTTACTATTAAAATTATATACGATTTAAGATGAACCTGTAAGAAGTTATAAAGGTCACTGCATTATGGAACAGGGTCCAACAAATATGACGATAATTTCATATATAATTTATATATTTTTTGAAATTTGGGTCAAATAAAGTTCAAACATAATATAATAATTTAATATTGTTGGTTTTATAAATTAAATTAAATAACTGTCAATTTTTATTATTTAAAATACTTGTTTTTATACCTCTGACTGCCCTTAACCCTTTAAAGGCTTAATTGGCATCTCAAGAACCACCAAAGTTGTTAGTCTAAGAATATTACTGCAAACCAATCCCAAGGATTTAAAATATGTCAGATACTCCATAGATATTCATTACATGATAAAAAATGTGAACCATTCTTTTCTTAAAATAAATCCTAGATTAGATGATGAAAATTCTCTTACAAAATAGATGCAACTCTATTACCAACAAGACAGGGCATATTTATATATACATATTTCAGGAGGCTATTTCTGTTCCACTCATATTAAATTTAGTTAGGTCTGGCACTTAAGTTATACCTGAATAGCCGCTCCCTAGCTCTAACTTTCCTAAAGCAATTTTTACCAGTTGTAAATTTTTAAAGACAAACCCACCCAGACGCGACGGTATGAAGAATGCACTATGGAGCTTTATATTGCTGGTTTTGTTTGAGTAGGGTAGGGTTTTATTTGTTGTTTTAAAACTTTTGGGAGTTTGGGGTATTTTTTATCTTCTAAGAATCGTGTTTAATACTCTTTGAGATCGATAATACACTGACACACATAATTATATATTTCATGAAAAGTAATGAATTAAACGCAAAATTATTTCCCGGCTATCTTATTAGGTTCATTATGAATTTAAAAAATCTTTTCATCCACTTTGACCCGCATTTTTATAAACATTAAAATAAATATCGATTGAACATAATTGGAAAGCGTTATTTAAAACAGCAAAATTATTATTTGTCTTTTAACCTTTTTTTATATACTTTGTATGAAAAACACTAACTTCAAAAAAAAAATTATTAAATATCAGACATGTTTCGAACAACCCGGTCCTTCTTCAGTTATATTATAAATATATTTAAAATTTTATAAAATTATTTACAAATCAACAACACAAAGTATGGTGAACATAGAAGAAAAAGCAAAATAATTATTCACTTATCATAAATTATCGTTATGATTATTTGTATATTTTTCCTTATTTAATATCTTATATTACCTAAAAAGTTAATAATTACACTGAAGGGTGGTGCATAACAATTACACTGCCAGTATATAACTTGGTGTATACATCTGTGTACATCAGTTGTCTTGGCTGCAGAATAGAAGGAAGTGGACCGAAATGAACAGGTCAAAAACTGTTTCTGAAAACTGACACGGCACTAGAAGATGAAATGTTTCTCCCTCGGTTAACACAGAGAGCATGGTTTTTATCCTCAGGGTGGTAATCGTGAGATTCCTTTCGTGTTATCATTATTCGACTAAGGACGGGTGTAAATAAAGACGCAGATTATATAGGATGGATGGAAGTTTATTACATACTCGTATTACAATTATTACAGTATTAAGGGGCTAGGGATGTCTTACACAGTATAACAAACAAAACACCTGATGGAAGAATGAAGAGGCGGTTTGAGACGATTCCTCGATGACGTGCTCCTCAGGACATCGACCAGCGACGTCGTCCGTCGACGTTGTCAGCGACGCTGACCAGTAGATGGTGGTTCAGCAAATAAATATATAGAGCGTCACCTGGCAGACACGAGGTTCCATAAGCTGGTGGTGCTGTATGGAGTGAAGAAGTGGTCCCCGCAGTTCCGCATGGTGGTGTGGTCCTTGACACGGAGCCTCGAACGCGGTCACGTCGATGTCCGACAGAGCCATCGAAACTAGCCGCAGACACGCGGACACATGATGCATATGTGTGACCGATGCGCGATCCTTGATGTATAAATTTATCATTTATATGATATCCAACGCTTATCATTCTAATGAAGAAAGGCTGAACCATTGCTGGTCCAGCCCGATGGCAACGGATTTCCAATTCTGCTAGATTTTGGCGGGATCGAGGCACAGGCGACGCGAAGTAAGATGGCGGCCTACTCGCAAAGCTGACTGGGGAGAAGTGGGCAACTTCTAGCCTCGGAGCATAGAGTACAAAAAACATTGTTACCAACCGGGAAGGCGGCGGTTGCTCACACGGTGGAAACAGGAGAAGTTGGAAATAAATTTCGAAGAGGTACTTAACTGGGGAGAATTGGGGCGAATACAGTGGCCGAAGAAATCGTAATGGTATGTAACATTACAAAGAAGGAGAAGAAGAATAAAGAGTAGTTACTTTTTTGTATGAACTAACCATTGAACTCAAATGAGAATAATTCGATGGTACGTGCTACCTCTTAGATTCTACGATATGGAAACTTGGACCTTGACAAAAACTAGAGGTTTTTTGTGGATATATCGTAGAATATTTGCATTATCATGGATAGAGAAAGTTACGGACGAGGAAATACTGCAGAAAATAAATATCATCAAAACCATAAAGCGCAGAAAATTGGAATACTTTCTATAATAAAAAAAAAGTACTCATTATAATAAAATAATAATTTAATGTGCTAATTATCCAAGGTAAAATTAACTGAAACATACTCTCATAACATAAACCTGGCTATAAAACCTTTGAGCTTAGTTTAGGCCTTGTGGAATGTTTCTTAAGAAGTGGTTTCCGCCCTGCATTCAATCTAAGTCTTGTGAATTTATTTATTGTTTCTTGAACAATGATGTAAAACTCCATATTAAATCATTAATATGCATGAAAAAACGATAGTTTTCAGGTAGTTTTATTATGTTGTCATTTTTCGCCCTTCTAAGGCATTATCAAATGATAATGCCTTAGAAGGGCGAAACATGTCATACATACTTTAATAAAATTCCTTGAAAACTATCGTTTTTTCATACATATTAATAAACTTGTGAATTTTTACCTTGCTACTGATCTTCATGTAAGGGTTTTTCCAAATTGAATTTTTTTGATATCCTGAGATGAATCAAATGTATAAATAGCGTAGATGTTGTCCAAACCTCCAAAAGCAGAGGAACTCCCAGAAACAGAAGTTGAACATAAAAAAATTGGACTTAAGTTTTGATGTATTTGATTATATAACCCTACCAATTCATTTTGCTTCTTTGTTTACCATGAGATCGAAAATTCGATGTATTTGGTATATTTTGAATTATCTCTTTTTGAGTGTTATCTTTACTTTACATCGAATGATTTGTTTCGCCCAAAGGATTAGACAAAATCGATTGACGCCATACTTTATTGGCTCGTAAACTGTGTTATTACGGAACCGTCAGGCATAATTTCCCAAAGGTATTGAAACACCACTGACGTGTGCCATAACATCGCATCTCATTGCACAACCGGTCGATTCTACAACAAAGGCAAAAGTCCCTATTCGATATAATTGATTGAAAATATTGTTCACAAATAAATTGAATACCCCATTATCTCGTATATAATATCTAGTAAATTCACCATATAGGTAAATCTTAGTCTACAATCTAAAAAAACATAAAAGTTGAAAAATATTCACGTTTATATTTACAGTATGATTTGAAATAAGTTGTTGTATCACAACATCTTTATATATAACTTTTCTGTACAGGCGTATGTAGTTGGACTCCTCCTAAACGGCTGGACTGATTTTAATGATTTTTTTGTGTGTATTTGAGTGGGTCCCTGGATAGTTAAGATTTACAATTGGACCTGGTCGGTGACCGTATAAAGCTTCTGGGAAGTTAATGAATAATTGACCTTCTGAGAATAATTCATAGTTATGTTTGTTTACCGTAGATGGCGCTGATGTCGAGTTCTTATTTGATAAGCATGCGCAAATCACTTGCTTTGTAGCGTGGTGCAGATTTAAAATTCTATGTGCTGTGTTTCTATATTCCGTGTATGGCATGTATCACAATTACGTGCATATTATGTGTATTATTCATCGACAAAACGTATTAAAAAACCGTTTTAAATATTAAATCAAGTGTATTTAAACACATACATAGTGCAAATGAATAAGGTGGAGTGTAGAAGTGAATATTTTACACGATTTTCCAAGAATTTAAATTATATATCTTACATGTGCATCATACAAGCTTATCATTGAGTATATAGTTTATAGAAAATTCGAATAATGAAAAAAACGATTGCTGAACTCGTCCTTCATCTATCTCGTGTAATTGTGGTGGAAGGTTTGGCCGACTTTTGTCAGGTGTTAAAGTATAGTAATACCACACATAGATGTACCTTTGTTGCGCCCTATTGTAATCCTTTCTTTGAAAAAAATGAAGGAATTGCATATTGATGAAAACACAAGTTTAATTTTACGTTTCTCCTAAGTAAACTAGTTAGAACCTCCGAGATCCGTTTACCCCAACAGACAGCCCGAGTTAAAGTGGTGCATGACACTCGGAGCTGCTGCAGGTAAAGTTGTCCCGTGAATAATTTAACACCCCCTCTCGGTTTCGGGGTTAAAATTACAATTTGTTCAGCATTACAGATGCGACTGCCTACCAAACCGGCTTGTCTGTTAGGGTAGGGAGAATAGCATTAATAAATTATGGTATACATGTTTACTGTTTCCTTAGAGTGAAGAAAGAAATAATTGTTTTGGGGCAATTGCTTTTTCTTAAACTGGATTAAGAGTGATCGAGCATGTCATATTTTGAAGTTTACCATGAATGCGCTCGAAAACTGATCATGTTAAATAAAAAGACCTTCGTAGCAGAGTGGCACGAGGTTTGACTGTCACACCGAAGGTTCCGGGTTCGATTCCCAGCGATTCTCAGTGATTCTCACACTGTCTTTGATCTGGTTAGGATTCACGTGACAGTAAAAATGGCGATAAATTAGCTACCTATCACATATGAGAAACAGCATAATAGCTAAAAAATAAATATACAAAATTTTATGCACAATTACTTCGAGTTTATTATAATTTTAATTCTGGTATGTTCATTTTATTTATATATTATAGCATATCGTGGATAATGTGAAGCTTTGCCTAGAGCAAGCTACAAGCCTTAAAGTTTGGTCTCGTTAGAAGCTGGAGGAATCGACGTGCGTGTATGACTCGCTGTATGAATGTGGAGGAAGCTAGAGAGGTGTGTCAGGATAGAGTAGTGTGGGGGTCCATCCTCTCTATCTACCCCTGCGGCAAAACGGTGTGAAGTTTTTTTGTAGTCGGCGGGCCGGATTTGTCCCGCGGCCGCGGGACAAATCCGGCCCGCCAGTATCATCAATCCGGCCAGCGACAGCTAATGACCAGTGTCATCAATCAGGGTAGACTATTCTAGAAATTATAGATAATGTCTGGAAAATTATAACGGTTTCGGCTATAAGTATAGCTCTAAGGTAGAAAAGTTTGGAGACCTCTGGTCTAGAGGAACGTGGATATAATCACGTGGAAAATATTTTTTCCATAAATCCGCAGATGATAAATAAATATTAAAACTTTAGGTCTTATGTACTTCATAAACCCCTTTAACACATTTGTTAGTTTAAACATGAAACGCACAATGAGCGAGCGCAACCGAATATACGCGCGTACCTTTATTTCAAAGGGAAAATACCCCAAAAGTGATAGCAGCATGTTGACTAAAGCCAGACTAACACGAAGTTTTACCGTTCCTTTGCTAATTACAGGTGTTTGCTCATAATTTTTGCCGAGCGGAGTTACAAGTTGTCGGGTCGTGGCAGTCCGGCTTAACAGCGAGCTTGAACTTGCTCGGGGACTTAATAACTACCTCATATTATACGCGGTGTAAACTTTACACGTAAATATGGGTAAGCTTCCAGATTAGGAACTCAAAATTACGATAGGTTCCGACCTTACGTGGAACAAATGCAGTACTTATTGTACATAAATAAAAAACTTGCTCAAAGTCCTTGAGGTGCTATGTAAATTACCACTATAAAAATAATGTAATTTGCTTCATACTAAAATATATCGCGTCACAAGCTTTCAATCTGTATCGAGCTTCATCAGTTTGTGTATAGCCCTGATGAAGATCGTTACAGAATGAAACCGGTTAGCGCTCCTTACTCAAAATAAAGTGGTTTCATAAGTGTTAAATTCAATTTTTAATTATGTCAAACCACCAAGTATCGTTTTCTTACCAATTTTTTAAAACAATTTTAAGCTATCTGGAATACAAGTAATCAAATAGTTTTAGATTATTTTTTTAAGGGAATAATGCAAAAAATCGATATTTGTAGAAATATTCGCAAATAATTAAAAGTATCCAAATCAATTCCCTGTTACCATTTACAATACAAAATAGGTCTGCTATGTTTTGTTAAATAAATGCGTCATTTCTGGAGTGGTGTGGACAGAGAGAATATATTGTTTCAATAATGAGATTTTATTTCATATAATTGTTTTCTTAAAAGTTAAGGTGTTAACACTGTGAAATTCCACTGTAAAAACACTGGATTTTTTCAAAAGAAAACACTGCTTAATATTAAACTATACTATATTTATAGACTACACAACATGTTTTGGAGTTACCTCCATCTTTGGGTGTAAATATACGACTAAAACTACCTAACCTAACTTAACCTAACCTAACATAACCTTTATAATAATTGTATTTTATATTATTTGTTTTAAATATATTTTGTGAACGTTAGACGATCGAAGTATGCGCGGGAGATGCCTATTGGTGGCGAAGAGGTTCGCAACGCATCACATCGCGTCTCCCGCCGGCGCCGGGGCGAAAATAAAATAATGGAGTACCGCATCGTTAAAGTGTGGCAGTCGGGGAGTCCTTCCTCAGGGAGACGGCGTGATGGTTAGTTAGTTAGTCATCATGAGATTTTTTCATTTATTTGTTTATGATAACCAATAGCGATTTTAATACATACATAAAAATACATAAAAGCAATAAAATAAGGCAAATGATATGCTTTCAAAATTATAAATAAATTGAATAATTAACAGTACAGACAAATAAAATAAAATCTAATTAAACTAATATAAACAAAATATCTTCTATGTTCGCCATACTTTGTATTGTAGATGTTTTATTTTTTTTTAACTTTTATAAACATTGTTTACAACACTAACATTAAAAAAAAAATACTATCAGACATGTTTCGGACAACCCGGTCTTTCCTCAGTGATATTATAAAGATATTTAAAATATTATAAAATTGTTAAATATATTGACTATTTACTATGATTATATTTATATCTTCTATTTTCTATATTGTTTACTATTTACTCAATTTTATAATTAAAATATTAATGAGGAAGGACCGGGTTGTCCAAAACATGTCTGATTCTAATTTAATTTTTTTTAATGTTAGTCTTGTAAACAAAGTATATAAAAAAGAAAAAGAAAAACAAGCATTTAATAGAAATAAAAATAGTAAAAATACTTGAAAACAAAAAACGTTATTTATACGTTTATTTACACAAATGGGACAGGGCTCTATATGTGATAAAGTATCGATTTTATCAAACCATCAAGAAACTATTTACGATTTGATTACGCTACCTTGTTTCAAAGTAATATTTGATTACGTGAGAGTTCACACTTGGCGCTCTCTCAATACGAGCGATTCCCCGATCCACTGCAATCTACTGCAAATTTCCTCCGGCGCAGAGATTTGCAGCGATTAATAAGGAAATAATAGTTTGATGGGTGCATGTGCATTGTGCGCCCGTCTTTGCTAATTGAGTTGCCCGTTGTAGGATATTGCGATTCTCGGGTTTTGATGCCCCGGCCTAACAGCCTTCGTAACATGCGGGTTAATTCCACAAGACTTGCTTCACCGCTGTCAGTTTCATCAAATGCTATAATTTTAATTACCAAGCACCGCATTACAATGTAATAAAAGCGGTTCTCTTCAGTTCACTCGTACTAAAAAGCTGTAGACGCAATCTATGGTGGCACTTCAACCATTATCTAGAAATACCCATAGAAACGATTAACCAGCATGACAGGTTTAATACTATTTATTTATTTATTTATTGATCATTTACCAAGTACATGGTTTTAATACCTCCCAACTGGGGTAACCCGTTCTAGGGAGCCATTTTCATATTATATTTAACCGTTTTAGTGCTAAGCAATTTTTGCAAAAATGTGTCAATTGCTATACATATGTTGATTAATTAAGAGGAAAAAATAATGGTGTCAAATAAAACACTCTAATTTACACAAATATCAATCAATTTTAATAATTATTTAATTAGCACAAAAAACACACTGAAACTCGCAGCGTTTTTGCGCTGCGCCGCAATTTTCGATACAAATGATCGCATAACTATTATTTAATACCACCTCCTTAGGCTGATAATCATGGGTATTCAGATCAAATCAAATCAAATCAGTTTATTTTTTTTTTCAAAAGATTTTACAAACAACAATTATAGTTTAAGGCATCTATTGAAAACAGGTAAAACATAAAATAATATACAATACTAGGAACGCATGAAAGATGGTTCGACACTAGGAATACATAATACTCTCCAAAGTCAAGAGTATCTGTCTTCTGAACGTACTTTTACGAATATGAAAGACGTCGATCTCCGAAGCGATCATGTTCAGCAGTTTGATTTCTCTCCCCACCGGCATCACCAGAGGCAGGTTGGTTCTGCATGCTGGGAAATAAAACAGTCTGATAGAGTGACGGTGGGGAGTTGGCAGAAAGCAGTTGTCCTAGAGGCAGAATATAAAGAATGGACAGGAATGAGTATAGTTGAAAATCTGTTCCAAATAGCGCAGGACAGAGATGCTTTCGCCGCAGTAATCGCCAACGTTGGAGGGACCTGATAGGACACCAGAAAAAGAAGAATAATTAATAGTTAAAATTGAATTAAACGCTTTTTAAAACACTGTGTTTAAAACCACATTATTTTGAGTAAGGAGCGTCAACCGTGTATAGACCTGATGAAGCTTGTTATAGAATAAAACCGGTTGGCGCTCCTTACTCAAAATAAAGTCGTTTTATACAAAGTCTTTTAGAAAATGTTTAATTCAATTTCTAAATATGTCAAACCACCAAGTATTGGCTCCTTAACAAAAAATATTATAATAAATACATTATTTTTGATAAACTTAAGATGTTTACACTGCCTTCTGATAAACTTTAGGCGTTAATGTTGCGTTTTAGTCAACTTATTTTTTTTGAAAATCATAAGGCGTTAAAATTAAATTTGATAAACTAAAGGCGTTACAGCTATAAGATACCAGATTATTTTATCATAATATCTTTCGAATTTATTGTATTATTTGTTAAGTGAGAATACAATTATATTTTTGCGTAATAATTTTACTTTCAAATAGTAGCATTGACCTGTTGTAATTTTTGGATAGGGAACGCAAAATGGAGAGCCGTTTAAATTTTTCCCTCCGAATAAAAAATCGGCGCCAGTTGTTCGAAAAATCGTTTGCAGCTGCCGAGGGGGGATGGGATTTAATTAATTTGTCATTAACACGAGACTACACTAAATTATATTCAATAATCTAAACATGGGGTGGATAAAAAAAAACGATACTTACGTTATTAATGTAAATTTGAAACAAGGAAAACGAAAAATGGCTTACGTTTCAATATATTTAATATTTAAATTTTGTAAATTAAATTTCTTAATTAGAAGATAAGGAGGGATGTGTGCAGACTTACCCATTTCTTCAAAATTATGAGGGGATACTTTGAGAATTCCGTCATCTTGGAGGCTATCTATCTTTATCTTCTGAATGGTTATCTTCGACAGCGTCAGCACAGACTGTTTAATCTTCCAGCATGCAGAACTAACCAGCCTTTGGTGATGCCGGTGGGGAGAGCAATCAAACTGCTGAACACGATCGCTTCGGAGATCGAAATCTTTCATATTCGTGGAAGTACGTTCAATAGACAAACACTCTTGACTTTGGAGAGTACCTCGTATTCCTAATGACGAACCATCTCTCATGCGTTCCTGGTATTATATATTTATTATACAACATTTTACATGTTATTTTCTGGAGCCCCCCAAAAGAGTGTTGTATGACAATCCAGCAGGGCGAAGAAGCATCGGTAGGCCGAGACTGCGATGGCTGGATGGTGCCGTGGCAGATTGTCGGGTCCTGGAGCAGCAAGACTGGGAGGTGGCGGCCAGATATAGGACGGGATGGAGACGTTTCTTGGAGGAGGCCAAGACCCACCAAGGGTTGTAGCGCCGGAGAAGAAGAAGACATGTTCTGTGTAGCCTTAAATTATAATTATGTTTGCAATGACTTTTGATAAAATAAATTGTTTTGATTGTATTTAATTTAATATTGGACTATAATCGTTTTTGGTAAATGCGTATCAATTATTTTAAAAAAAAATTTGCAGCAGAGGGAATTACATAATTTATTGCCACTAAATTGTTTATAGTTTTTAATATTTATTTTAAGATGGTTTTAAAATGTGATAATAAATTAATTTAAACTTGAGGTAATAACGCAAATTAAGATGGAGTCAGTGAGTTGCTAATGGACTTCTAATTATTTATAATTATGCCTTAGCAAGGCAAAAATGTCATTCCCGTAAAATAGTATAAAACTTCTTGAAAAACTTTGGTGTGATGGTAATCCTTCAGGAAGCTTTGCAGCTGGGACTTGGAGCAATCCGTGCTGCACATAATGGAGTGCCCTTGCTGCCCTATGTCATGCACGGGGGAGGATCTGGTTCGGACGTCCGGCAGTGCCAATTATTTATTAAGTATTATAACGATATTAAGAGGTTAATGAAACAATATTTGTACAATTCATCCAATATTCATACCTTTACGTTAGTGAATTATTATATAAGAGAAAGCATGTGAGCCAAGTGAAATAATTATATTTATAGACATGCGTATAAAAATAAAAATAAAACTAGTCATTTGCATTGAGTCCATAATAAAGTTTCATAACTTTAATTCAATCTTATACTTTGTCTTTTAATTAAAACGTTTCTGTGTTTTACAAGCAGACTACTTTAAATGAAGTCTGCAGACTACTCGAAGGCTGAAGTTTCTCGCCGTTTACAAAACTCAACAGAAACAAAGGAAAACTCTTTCGGGAAATTGGCTGAACTGATTCGATCGATTGTAAGAAACTAAAAGTGATTTGCGGAGATGGCATTTGTTATCTCCCCCAAATCTGTTCCTTTACAAAGGTTTCCCGCCTGAACACTGCAACACACTGATCACATTAGTATCTTCTTCTTCATTTTCTTCAGTATGTTGTGACCGTCTGCTTCTGGACGTAAGCCTCCTCTCCCTTCTATCCTGAGCAATCTGAATCTAGGCCCTTCCAGACACATAAGTATTAAATTAGAGAAACATCGTGATTTGAAAAACCATTTTATGCACTTGAATAACTTATTGAAAACAAATTTTAAACGAATATTCACTACACTTTTTTGCACTTTTCACAAACATGTTTCGGAACACAGACGCCCTTCCATAGTGTAGATTTTTTTAATTAGAAATATTATTTTAAATAACCTTGAAATTTTAGAAATTAAAGAAGCAATTCAAAATAAAGGAGATATTATAAACATCCAAATATACTTACCTTCACCTATATTTGATTTATTTCCCTTCTTCCATAAATCTAATTAAATTACAACTAACCCTATCCTTAGACTTAAATCAACCCCGCCCCTTTATTTCTTGTTTCTATAAGTAGATGAGTAACGATTTTGTTTTATTACATTTTTACAATTTCTAAAAAGCATAAAGTGAGGGCGAATACAGAAAAAACTTTTTTACACTTTATAAAAAAAATTGTTTCGAAACACAGTCATACTCGTATTTTAGTTCCTTAATATGAATTTTGAAAAATTGAATAGTCAACAAATAACGGTGATTTAATTCATTAAAAATTCGTAGTGTAATTTACTTTACTATTATATAAATCGCATAATCACGTTTTGTCCAGTTTTACTCAATAATAAACATGTTATTAAAAAAAAACTTAAATTCTTTTTTTTTCATTATGTGATCATCACAGGTCATGAGAATTAATAATTCATTAAAAAATAGTAATAAGCAATAATATAATTTAAAAAAATGTCGTATTATAGTAACTCTATAGTTGTAGTAAAACAAAATCTAGATGAAGATACTATCTCCAGTATTACGTTCTGCTGCGGATATTTTGAGAGCCTTCTAAATATCTTAAAGGACATCACATCCTCATTGATATCAAACTTGCGATTTAATTAACACTACAGGTGGTTTATGAATTGAAAAGCAAGTGGCGTCATGTGTGTAATAATGTGTTTTGATTACGTTAAAGTTTTCAAAAACCCCCGTGAGCGGAGTGGTGATAATTCGAAAGTAAACATCACCCAAGTTTGGTGAGTTCCTACAACATTATGCAATATGGAGCAAGCCGCGCCTCGGGGAAGCAAACTATTTTAATATTAATAATGCATCGCATCAAAGTTACACGCGATAACTTTAACCCCGCGCCACCGCGGAATGCCAAAGGGTTTAATACTGTATATTAATTAAACATTTTATTTATTGTAAGTTCGTATTACATGTTTAAAACGCAGGTTCTCAAACTTTTTTTGGTCAAACGCCCACAACAAAGTATATACGGAAATTGGTTTAATATATACGAATAAAAACGTTTGATTTGTATAAGTTTTATAATACATATTTTATGGGAATGACATGTTTCGCCATTCTAGGGCATTATCAAATTTGATAGGGCCTTAGAAAGTCGAAATAAATTATAGCAAAACTTCTAGAAAACAGACGATTCCATTCGTATTAATAATTTAATATAGAAAATTTAAAGTAACTTTGTTTAATTTACTAATTATTAAAAAATGCACAACGTGTTTCCATCTTCAGGTGTAAAAATATAATAAAAACTAAACAAAAAAAGACTAATATAAAAACCCATTTAAAATTCGATACAATAATTCAAATTTAAAAATTAACCTGGGCTATTTGTTATAAGTACTAAAAAAAAATTATCAGCAAGAACTAATATATAATATTAAATATTAATAAAACATGATAAAATTTAAAAAAAATTAATTAGGAAAAAAACAAACATTTAAAAAGACATTATTTATGTAGAAATTAATAAATGATTAATTTGGATTTGATTGGGAATGGGAGATTGGGAGATTGAATGTAGACAGAGTATTAAAGGAGAAAGTAGTAGGAGGAGGAATCTGATTATTAATTATGTTTTCACCCAATTGAATTTCCTAAGTATATTACTATGGAATTCCACAGTGTTAATGCCTTAACGTTCAATTTAATATAGAGTTTGACATCATTAATTATTCATTAAAAATTATTATTCGTATTTAAAAAAACTCACTTCGTATATTGATTAAACATAGATTTTGATACTTAATTGTTTTGGGGATACAGTTTATACCGGGCAGACTGTCACAAGGCGAGGGCAGCTCGTGGCGGGTAGCGGATAGCGGATACCAACCTATGCCATATACAGAGCCCAGTAAGTAGACCGCACATACTGAATGTACTAATACCCACTGTTTTCCGATTCAATCGAAAGAAACAAAGAGGCGCACTGCGCCATGCTACACATTCAATAAACATTTAACACCTTCGAGACCAGAATATGTTTTTAATTGTCGGCATCCAAAACTTTCATTATTTGAAAATATATATTTTGAATACCGTTTGTATAATAATACAAAATATACATAACCATGTATTAACATCTTGTTCTTCCTTGTTGTATACCTATGTGGTCTGTTCTCTAGAGTGTTGCTGTGAGGTAGATTCCCAGCTGTCCTTCCATATTTTAGGAGGTATTCCACGAGGACGAGTCCCATGAGGCTGATTATGCTATGCAATATAAGGGAGTCTGGTAGGGTCGATTCTTTGAATATGACCGTACCAGTCCTTTTTTCGCTGTCTGCTCCATCTTATAATATCCTCAACCTCACATATCTCTCTTATTCTGGTGTTCCTCACGCGATCTCTCAGTGTCTTGCCTGCTATCGTCCTCAGTGTCTTCATTTCGGAAGTCCTCAAAACTTGTTTGGCCTTACTGTGTCTGCCCTTGCTTCGACGCCATATGTTATTATTGGTGTAACTATATCATTTTACGAAATTTTATTGAACATTTTTTAACAAGGATCTTATAAGTTATTACATGAAAGGTGCCCCCCACGTGTGATATTGCTAAAGAAGAGGAATTTTGGAGGTTGTCCGTCTTTATGTTTCGAATGGTTATTTTCGACTGCGTCAGCACAGACTGTTTTATCACCCAAACTGCCAACCTGCCTATGGTGATACCGGTGGCGAGAGCAATCAAAATGCTGAGCATTGTCGAAAATGACTTTTATATAAGTGAAAGTAAGTTCAGAAGACAAATACTCTTGATTTTAGAGATTATCTTGTATTCCTAAAGTCGAACCATGCGTTACTTGTATATAATTATGTTTTACCTGTTATTTAACCTGTTCTCAATAAATGCCTTAAACTTTGATATTGGTTTATATTATAATATATTTAAGAAATAAACTGATTTGATTAAAAAAATAGTGTGACACCCAAACAACAAAATGTGGACTGAATATTTTAGCGCAATACCAAGAAAAATAAGAGAATTGAGATATTTTAGGGTAGTTCCGACGAAACAAAATACCTGCTTTGATTTTGGGACAAAGAAGAGTATAGTTATAGAACTAGTTTAAGATATATATTTTAGTTAAAATAAACATTTTTGTTAAGAATAAACATTTTGTTAAAAATAAACACTTAGTTAAAAATCATTAGTGATGTTATTGCCGTGATCAGTTTTGTGCTTATTCCATGACGCTTAAAGGGACATATTTATTATTTTTTTCTCGCAATTGTGGTGAAAGGTTTGGCCGACTTTTTACTGTTTCCAGGGGCGATACCTTACTTGTCCTTTTCACATTTGGTAGCCTTGCTAAGGCATCATCAAACATGACATCTGATATTCTTATAATTTATTTATTATTTCTTGAATAATGCTGTAAAAAATAAATAATTAATACGAATGAAATCTTATATTTTCTATAAGTTTGATTTTATCGTATGGAATTTTTTTTTAAAGGAACATAGAAGTTCCCGCCACATACCCGAGGCTGTTATAGGGCGTAGCGGCGCCCTTTTATCAGCCTCGCTCGTACACTCCCTGGGCCTGTCCCCGGTCCATCCGGGACTTACATTTAAATACGGCAACAACAAGGGGGTGCCAGACCACATTTAATCTACTCAATTTCACTTCTATGCTCCGCTGTACTTTATTGAATAAATAAATAAGCATAATATATAATACATGAACATTTCATAAAAGATAAAATATACACCGCAGGAATATACAGCGGGAAGAACAGGAGAGGCAGAAGAGACAAATGCGGGATGGGGAAAAAAATAATAATAATAACGTAGAGTACAGTTTTTGGCATGTAGGACAAAGGATGAGGTTTAGGAAGCATTTCATAATATTAAATAAATAAATAAAACCACTGCACAAATTATTATTATGGCCAACAGGGAGAGGAACGAGACCCGTCACAGAGGGGCAACCTTCCTCTCCCAGCTGGAAAACAGCGCACCCTCAGAGGGCAAGAAACAGCACAAATTCCGGTGAATTCCGGTGGGGTAGACAACCATAAAAACCCCTCTATCCAGGAGCAGTAGCCCCAGCATCCTTATATACTTGGAGGCCGGCTAAGTGTCGGCCTCGGCAAATGCATTAATCCACGCTCTCACGAATACTTTCAAACACCCAAAGTTATGTTGACTCTCCGTCAGATCTGAGTTCCAGACCGGGCGGACAGCCACTTTTACATCATCTATCATCCGATTCCGCGCGCTCACCAGGGAACTACACTCCCAGAGGATGTGGAAGGCCGTCTGGGGCCCCCCGCCGCACGTACACTCCGGGTCCGGCACCAGACCAAAATCATGGAGCCTGGCACGGAAGTTTCCGTGGCCCGAGAGCATCTGCACAACGTGGTGATCCAAGGCGATCCACTCACTGCTCATCCTTCTTCTCAAGGAGGGAAAGAAAGAGTGGGTCCACCTCCCTCTGGGCGATTCGTCCCATCTCTTTTGCCAATCACACATGGAAGCCTCCCTTATCCTTCCGCGCAAGGCTGTAAGTCCGTCCTCCTCAGGGTCAAGAGTGAGGCCCAGATGGGTCACCCTCTCGCCCCGCTTGAGGCGTCTCCTGGCAACCGCCTCCAGCACCTCCAGATCGGCAGGGAGAACCCCTCCAATTACCGGAAGCGCCACCGAGGCGGCAGTCCTGTAGGCACCGGTCAGAGCTAAGAGGGGCACGCGTTGGCCCCTCAGCAGTGCGGAGGACACCGTCCGAACCGCTAGACGACCCGACCACACACCCGCCGCGTACGTGATTCGGGGCACATTCACGGCTTTGTATAGTAACCGAGTCGCCGGCGCCCGAAGGCCCCACGCCGCAGTGCTGAGGCGCCTGACCTGCATGAGCAGATCGTATGGAAATGACATGGATCGCCTTGCTTGGGTATTATTAAATGTGACATATGTGTAACATGTCAGTACCATTAAATTCAATAAAAGATCTATAAGCCAGACGTTTTCAATCGCATTATCAAATAAATTCGATTCATAGTTTTCGTAAAAAAAAAAAACTGTGTTTATTTTTGTTTAATATAATTTAATTTAGCAAAAAAAACGTTACGTTACCGTGTTATATAGTATGAAGGATAGCTGTAAGCTGGAAACAAAGTCATTACCGTAAACAGAAATATATCGACTGAAGCAAATATGTCACTAAAAAGAATGTGTGAAAAAACAATGTATGATAGAATGTCTAATGATGAAGTAAGAAAGGAATGTAAGGCGGATGAATGTGTAATAAATAAAATTAAAAAAGGGTCACTAAGATGGTTTGGACATGTGGAACGAATGAATGAGGAAAGAATGCTTAAAAAGGTTTATACAAGTAGTGTGAATGGAAAAAGAAGTCGATGAAGGTCAGGGAAGACATGGTATGACCAAATTAATCAATTACTGAAAGGCGGCCATATTCGAAGAAGTAACATTGACAAACTAATGTCAGGGTAAAATGTGGCGATCCATCCTATATGCATACCCCTTCGGAGAAATGACGTAAAGGTAGGTAAGTTAATTAAGTAAGTTGATATCATAACTGTATCTCAACGTGTTGATTGCGATAGGGAAAGTCTCCAGTGCCGGCCCTGGAGAAGGATCCCACCGCAAATTGTACCCGAGCACACAACCACTCGGGTAACTTTGTAAATTGAGTTTTCTTGTTTCCAGCTCCTAATACTTTCGGCACACGTCCACCCCTAAGAAGCTCGCACGCGTAACACGGTGCGCAAGGGCGGCAATGTACACTTAACTCAATTTCAACATCATACTTTATTTTTTAAAGATAAAATATTTCACAACGATACAACACTACGCATTTTCGATAAAACTACATTGTTGCAACAGCACATCGAACACGGTAAAAATAGGCTGTAAGAAATTCGTACACCGTGTAGAATACTGAAACGGTATAGTCAACTTAACGAAAACCATGCATCGCATATAAAGGATTTTAATTAATATTTTGGTTTTTCTTTTATTTGCAATGTGGTTTTGTCAAGCGAAATTTTCCGCAACAGCATATCGCAATCTTTATGAATGGGTAGAATTACCAGGGTGGTAGTGCAACCCTCCTTGGTCCGGATGTGCCGTGTTTACAACGTGTATGGAGTCGATGATATGTGGATCCACCCTTGGGCCTGGGTTAGTTACAGTTAGAATACTTTTTGAATATCTTTTATAGTGCAGAATATTCCAGAACTTTTTTATTCGAATTTTGAAATTCGGAGGCCTAAGCGTGTTTATAAGATGTATATATTTAATCTGTTCGGTAAATTAATAACACGGTTATTAATTTTCTGTGGAAATCCATAATGCCGAATTTTTTGGATAAATTTATATTTTGTTCATTTTATATCATTGAAAAAAAGCTGTTGAATACATTAATTTTTATCTGATTTTTAATAAATATATAACCGCGATTTTCTATAAAAACATTAACTGTGAACATTTCTTTAATACAACACAAATATTTCAGTAACTTAAAAAATACCTCAAATAATTTTTATATATTTTAAAATGAGAAGTAAATCAAAAGTTATTTACAAGTTTTTGATGAAATAAAGGCGTTTAAACTGGAATTCCACCGATACGTTCATTTATGAAAAAACACAGTTTTTTTTCTCACTTTTGCGCTTATTTTTCTCGACATATTTCAAAAATATAATCATATCTTCATTGTTTTGGGAGAAAAATATTAACTAGTTCATATCACTCTTCTGTTGATGAAGATATAGGTATTTTCGAAACATCTAGAGAAAATATATTTCTTTATTACCTACGTCGTGTTTTTAAAATATAAAACATTCATGCAATACAATATAGTGTATTTGTAGTGATATTTTTGATAATATAAAGGTGTGATCTATGTTTAACGAAAAATTTAAAAAACATTCATAAATAAATATAAAATTTTGTTTTTTTTATTTATTATACTGTTTTTTATTCTTAATCCTGTTATTGGGAAAACGTATATGACATTGCTTTTTTGTGTACTCTTATCAAAGGGCTGCACCTGCACCTGCACCTGCACATGTATTAAAATTAATAATTTATGTAATAAGATCTAGTAGGATCATAAACTTAATAAGATTTTAAGTACCATAAAGAATTCATTCCCCCACCTGATGCTTTTTCCGAAAATAAACTGTCGTCTTAACCACTGTTTGTTTGGGGTATAAAACCTGTGTTCCTCCTATATCTTGCCAAACGATTGTTTAGATTTCTATTTAATAACATTTGTATTCCGTTGCAGTACTCCCGTACGAGGATCCCCCCGTCGTTAGGTGCGGCATGACATGCTGTATGTATCTCTGCACGGAGTAACGTGCAGACTTCATTTATCATATACGAGGCTGTGTCAGACGAAAGTATGAACCGCTATAGTGCAATAGAATATTATTTTAACTCGTTGAGGCATAGTGGTATTTAAATTGCCCCACCTTGTTAATGAATATGCACGGTGGGACATATTTTGACAGAAGTGCTACATGCACAAGGTTTATTTTTAGTCTCACTTAAGTAAAGAAGATGGCAATACCATAAAAAAAATTAAAAATGGGTTCGCTTGTGTTAACAAGTTTCGACATGGTATCAAAGCTTCATTAGCTGTTACAAGCTTATGTTTTTATTGTCAGTTATTGCAAGAGACAATATTTTTTTTTGTTTTATGTAAAAAATCGTAAATAGTAAGTTTATTTTCATTTTAAACTAGCAGAGCTATCCATTCTTAGATGGGGATGTGTAATATTTTTATTCGTAATTCTTGTTAGGCCTTATCAAATGTTTTAAATTTTTATTATTATTTATATTTAGAACAAAATAGAAATAAAAACACTGCATTTTGTTTTTCACCAATATGCGGTTATTTTAATTGCCGACTAGTTTAGTAGGGCTTCGTAATAACAGGAAATGTTTTAAATTTAGATTTTTTTTATTTGTTACATATTTTTCATTAACGATTTAAAATAATAAGATTTACATTTAGTTTAATCAATGGTCTTGTAGCTAAAACGACTATTTATGTATTTTTTTAAGCTATAATTGTTTTCTTCATTAAAAAAAATGGTGTAATTTATTATTATTAAAAGAAATGCGATTTCTGTGCAACATGGGTCTTTTTATTTTCGAAAATTCCGTAACTTAAAGAGTTAAACAATAGAGATTTAACCGATTTGAAACTACCACTATAGGTAGACAATAAGAAAATACATTATTCTTCTTCATATCAATGATAAGATATTTATTATTTAAAAAATCTGAAAAGAACTTAACATTTCCTTTTATTTATATTTTATTAATTTGGAAAAGTATTAATAATACAGTCTTCAATCTACTTTTATTTATTAGAACACATGTATTAATCACGACATGTTTCGGAAGTGACCTTCTCCATTCTCAGATGTAAATATATAACTAGATATTTACACATAAGGACCTCCGTAACATGTGATTAATATTTTTGTTCAATAAAAATATTCAATCAATAAAAATGGAATAAACACAGTGTTATTTATTTAATTCCAAATTACATTGGAATTCTGAAGTGTTAACGTCTTAAATTCATTATAAACTGTTAAATTAAATAACCTTGTTTTTTGTATCACAATTGTATTTTGTTTTACGCGACAGCTACAATAATATATAAAATGTAAATTTTTTTGTGATTTTCGAATCTTTATGTGTTATGTATTATGTTAACAGTTTAAAATGTTAAGGTATGACAGTGTTTCGGCCAAAAACAATGGACTATTAAATTTTATTATGTTTTATTAATTGAAAACACTGTTAATGGTTTTGTTTTAATCATTCCACAGCTATACATTTCAGTGCTAAAGTAAATATTTTAAGGTGTTTCGACTGATGTTTTCTTTGAAAATATTTTCAAATATTTGTTTTCAAAGTCTGGATAAATCTCGACATTTTGATGTACTCACGTTTGAGCGATGAAATTTTAAATCGTTTCAGATCTGTTTTGCGAGCGGAGAAAAATTTCGCAAACAAAAATACTCTCTTTGTCGTCTCCTGTGGGTAATACAAAGTAAACCTAACAGCTTCACTGTGAAATGCACTTTGTGCGATTGGATTGTGTCAATCATAAATGCCAGATTTATTCCGTTTTATTGCAAGGGTTGAAATTCCCCCGACAAAGCAAACGTATTTCTCAATGGGCTGGAATAAATCTCATCCGTACAGATGTTTCGTTACACCTTCCTATAGTTTTATTGTTACTCAAATATTATCATTCTTTATTATTGACCATATCTCGGCACGTGAAAGGTTTGAAAGATTTTATTAAAGTCCTAATTTATAGTTAAAAACACCTGCTATATCGAATTATCGTACTTGCTCAGGATTCATTGAACAAGTCTCCAATGATAAAAATTACTAGTTGAAAACCATGAAATATTCACGGCAGTAAATCATATTTTACATTAAATTTCATGGTTTATTTGTTTGTATAATGCCAAACAACAATAATCATAACTAAATTCAAAATAATCCAGAAACGTTTTCGGGTATGCGCGCTGCATGCATTTCGAATTTCTTTTGCAGATAATCATTCCTCTCTTGCTCTCTCGTATTCAAAATATGCTCATGTTCTTTTTTTGACGACATACCTGTTTTTGTCTATTAATAATATGATTTGTTTATGTTCTTATTGAAACTTGAACAATGATGTTAAACTCCGTATAAAATAATTAATACGAATGAAAACGTCTAATTTCTTAAAGTTTTTTGATAATGGCTTAGACAGGCGAAACACGTAACTCACCTTAAATATTATAAGACTTTAAAAAAATATATGATTTCATTCGTATTAATAATCTGCATAAGGATTCGTTAATGGGAGGGAAATAAAGGGTCGACGAGGTATTAGACACCACGACAAAATATGGGTGCGTCAAGGAGCTGTTTCGAGCTACCAGGGACAGAGAGACCTACTCTCGGGTGATAGTCGACGTCGAGAAGACGTGACATGACAATGGAAGAATGTGAGCAAAAATATCTCATGATTGTGATGAAGGAACCATATGCTTTCCAGACCGATATCCAAGTTCCCTGAATCAGGAGCCAGCCAAGCATACTGTACCCTAAACCAACACCTGGAAAGATAATTACTTAGTTAAACTGTAAACAATCAGTAATATTTATTTCTTTTTAAAATAATACATTTGTTACAAAATAGAGAATGATATAAGCCCTGAGTTATAATTTCAATAAATATTTCTTAAAATATCGTAGTATTTAAATAACGAAAACAAAAAAAAAAATCACAAAAAGTGTTTCTTATTATATATTTAGTGTGCTTACACTTTTGTTTAAAGACGACCGGTTTCGGCAGCTTGCTGCCATTTTCTGGTACCAATATCATTTATTTAGTTTATATAACAAATGCTAGTGTTGGGGGATAATTTTTTTTACTGATCTTAAATAAGCAATTATTGTTATTGAGTTGAAAGTGTTGTTGTTTTTTTATATAATTAACCGTCGCGTTGCCATGTGGTCAATTGAGTTTCCACTGCCAATTTAAAGTTGATTTTCTTAAAACCTATGGACCCTAATATTATAAAAAAAATTGTAATCCTCCATTGAAGTGTTCTCAATATTTCGTAATAAAAAAAAAAGCAAAAAATTACTTCCTTCATCCCAAAAAAAAATATTTTCTAAGACTGCCCTCACCTTCATTCGTGTTAAGGTAGAATTTGTTTTGCTAATATTTACAACTTTATCAAAAGTGACAAATACTTATTCGCTGTTTTGAACGTATTATAAATTATATCTTTGGCCTTTTCAATAGGTACGTAATAATATCGACTGTAGATGGAAACGCAGCACGCAATTTAATAATATCAGAACTGTGAAAATATTAACACTTTACCAAAAGGGACAAATATTAATACGTCCTCGTTGTCTTGAACGTACTATACATTTTGCCTAGGTGCCTTTATCATACGTAAAATCTCGTAAGTCTCGCCCCGCCGGCCGCGGCGCGTAGACAAGTTTATACTTGGGTGTCCAGTTGCTCGTATGCTGTGACGCATTCCATATCAGAAATCGCATGGTTCCAGAAAAAAATTAATAATGATATGTTTTTCAAATAATCCATGTATGTTATAGATATCGATCTATTCCTAATGAAATTCCCTACAAGATGACATAAATTAAATTTTGATTCATCGAGTCATATGCTTGATATTTAGATAAAGTTAGCGGTAAACTGAATTTACCACATGGGAGCGAGCGTTTTGTTTTGAACACGGTACGTTAAGGGTTAACAAACAAACAAACATAGGTGACTTATTTTTTAAATGATTCCATATAATGTAAACTTATTGTGTTTTAGATTAGTTTGTTTACTTTATATTTAAAAAGCAATTACAAGGGTGGCTAATTATCGGAATGATTATATATAATGTAATTTTTTGTGTTTGAATTTGTTTAGTATAAATACATTTTGATGTAGGTACCAGAAGACGGCAGCAAGCTGCCGAAACCGGTCGACGTTAAACACAAGTGAAAGCATACTAAATATATATTAATAAAGATTTTTTCTAATATTTTTTTTTGTTTTCATTATATAAAATTATCTTCTACCAAGAGATTTCAACCTAAAATATTAATTACAGTAGTATTTTTTTTACGTCTCCATATTTATTTCAAGATAAATAAATTTAATTAGTATTTTTAAAATTTTGTATTTTTATAAAAAATGATTTTCATAATTTAATATAAGAACAGGTCAATATCTGTAGTTAGTTGGGAAATAATTGGCATAAACCAATATTCTAATATATTTTTTACTCATACGAGTACACTAGAGAATAAAAAAAACTTAGAAAGCCTTGAAATTTTTCTTTTTCCCTACAGCAGTAGTTTAGAAACGCATAAATCAAATTGGATGCAGCAGACAGCGCCTGGAAAATTCGTTGTTTTAGAAATACCCAATAAAGTTGGGCAGAATGAGAAAATATTCCCAACTTTCGAGAAGGGCGGCCAGCGCCAGCGGTGCAAAAACTGCACACGTCCATATTTTGGGAACTTTCCCCCCCCCGATTTGTTTGTCGCATATGCGTGGGGAAGATCACAGGTCGGGTAATTTACTGAGGAAACAAACTTTCCCCAACTTTCCCAGCTTTCCAAGGATTCGGAACTTTTCCACTGCAGGAAAATTTGAGGAAACGCAGAGCCTAAGGATATAGCGTCGTGCCTAAAGTAAATCTCGTTGGATTAAATTTTGAATTTAAACTTCTGGGGAAACGTAATAAACTAATTTTATTTGTCTTAACTCTGACTGGATTTAACATCAAACGATTATTTCTGGTTACTTTAGGCATATTATTCCAAACAGTTTATGTTTTCTAGTTAACAGAGAAATATAACGGTCGTATTTAGGGGTGTTTGATCAAATTACTCATACACGAATGTATTACTAGAGAATTTGTAATGGGAAATTCCAGGCCTAGAACTCCTTAAATACGACCATAAATATGATTCTGGGAAATATTCCGACATGTAAGCTTTTATTATAAGTAAATCAGTATTAAAGCAATATGCAAAAAGATAAAATATTTATTACGTACTATAATATATGTTCAAATCTCCTTTTTCTTTTATAGGATATGCGCTATTTTGAATAAGTGTATATTTATAACTGAACATCGTAACGTTATTTCAGTTGACATTTCGTGTATTGACAATTGCCTAGAAAAGCGATTCAATTACAGAGCATTTAAAATGCTAATAATTTTGTTTTTCAAGTAAATTGTAATGTTTGTACGTCAAAATTTTTCTCTATAAACTAGTCTAGAGAGCAAAGTCTAGAAGCTAGTAAAACTTTCGTATCTTCTCGTTAGATATCGACAGACGCAGCGTGAATAGCTGATTTCTTTATGACGGGAGCGCCTAGGGAAGTTTTTAAGATGGACATTGAGGGGCATAACTTTTAATATTAAATTCTCGAGACGAAAAATATTCCGAGTGAATTACGGGAACTTTTCAAATTGACTCGAGAGCGCGTCTGGAAACCGGTTTGACGGGTAATTCTGGATTTTTAAAAACACTCGAAAAAAATTTCCCGCGGATACTCGTTCATTATGGAAAACTTATTTTAAAAGTTTAGGGATGCTTCCGAAAGTATTGATAATTTTAAAGGACGAATCTTAAATTTATATTCTAATCTCTCAAGCTTTGTTTGCTTCATTTTAAAAGCAGACTCAATTATTTATTATCGTTATGGGCTGTAGTCTATCATCTAAAAGATTCTCCGCGAATGTATTTGGTAGGCGGTGATCTTGTTTAGATTTATACGAAATCAAAGGAGCGGATTATAATATTTTGAAAACTCAATCTCACGCGTTTCATAATATGAATAAATAAGGGAACATCAAATGTAAAGCATGTAGGCAGGCACGGAATCCTCATTCTTCGCTATTTGATTTATACCCCGACGAAAATACTCACATATTTCGAAACTCACCTGTCAGTCGTCTTGATAAACTGCGCTACATATTTCCTTATGTGAGTTGCATTTCTTCTCTTGTCGGATGCCGAATGGGCTCTTCTGAGTAGAGACATGAAATATTCCCTGTGAATATGTAAATTGTTCGTTTCTTCTTAATATTTCAGCACTTAGGTATGGAATGCTTTTATACTAAAAGCACGTCGAGAGTACCCCCCAACAGAATCCATATTTCCATCTCTGTAGAAAAATCTCCACTGCCATGCAAATTTCAATTATACGGCCCAAAGAAATTCCGATAATTCAGAAGTCTTTGAGCTTTGATAAGGTTATCATGTATTTGCATATTTCTAATGATGAATTATTTTATACGGCATTCAATTATAATCATTATGTTTATTACGTATAATGTATTATTAAATTATTTATAAAAAAAAATCGGGGAAATTTTGCTATATTTGAATTCTTCTTTTAATAGATCTGACGATCTGTGACACATATATCATGTCTTCTAGGATGATGAGGTCCACCTGTCCCTCCATCTCTTGGTGGTTTTCCAGGTGGACAGTGTACGGAGGTGGATTATTTCATAAATTATATTTTCTTATAATTAAACTGGCTACTTTAAATCAAAAGGGACATCTTAAACAAAATCAAATATATTGATTTGAATTTGTAGGACATAAAATATAAAAATTAAATTAGATTTAAAAAGTACAAAAGACTATTAAAATTTATTATTAATTCATGTCCATTTACAAAAATAAAGTATTCGAATTATATTTAAAATAATTTCAGTCGATAAGCCCTTATTCCACAAATATGTAACTATTTAATACTATGGAATATTCTAAAACCTCATTTATAAATATTTAAAATAATATAGTGCACAATGGTGTTCTTGTATCGACCATTTTGTATGGAATCGAAGAATGGAATTGGCAAAAGATGGAAGAAAGTAGAATGCATGCAGTTGAAATAAGATCTCTTAGACGAATGTGCGTAAATCTGTATATGATAATATAAGAACTGAATGCAGTGTGAATGAAAGTGTTATTATCATAATAATGGAAGGAAGACATTTGGACACGTGGAAAGAATGAACGAAGAAAGAATTGTAAAAAAATATATATGATAACAATGTAAATGGAACTAGAAATAGAGAAAGACCGAGGAAAACGTAAAATATTGAATGTCCGCTACGTGCGCGATGTTTGAATGTTGAGGAAGCGAGAGAGGTATGTCGGGAATAAAAAGTACTTTCAGGGGACAAATACTCTTGACTTTGGAAAGTATCTTGTCTTTCTAATGTCTGTGGTGAAATCGATTTACACACGTGAAGAATTAATTACTCCTGGTCACGGCACCAAATGTGGTGGATCGTCCTGGTCCGTGAGGAACACCTAGCGTGGAAGGATTCCTCTCCTTCTCCAGTCCTCTCCTGGTCACGGCACCAAATGTGGAGGTTTGAGCTGGTCCCTGTTCGTAACCCAGCCTTCAACCTTCCTGGTCATCATCACTGTGATGACCCATCCTGGTCACGGCACCGAATGTGATGAATCTTCCTGTCCGCGAGGAACACCTAGCGTGGAAGGATTCCTCTCCTTCTCCAGTCCTCTCCTGGTCACGGGACCAAATGTGGTGATTCGAGCTGGTCCCCGAAAGGAACCTGGCCTTCATCCTTCCTGGTCATCATCACTGTGATGACCCGTCCTGGACACGGCGCCGAATGTGATGGAATGCCCTTGTCCGTGAGGAACCTAAGCAGAATCCCTCCTAACCTTCCTCCGCGAATGGTGGAGCTTCCTCCAGTCATTCCTTCTTTATCCACCTGTATGAGCTTACAGGTGTTTTACCTTACGCGAGTTGGCCTTCGTGATCGTCTAGAAATAATACCGTATGACCCTTCGTTATAACCGATGTAATCCAAGCCCTTTTATTTGGCGAATACTGATAATTTCATTCTAAAGCTAATCGTTCCTAACCCTTCCGAATATTCTAAGCAATCCTGACAAACCCACGTGTAATCAAACTATATGTCACTCAATATTTCCTAGGAACATCTAAACCAAACAACCTAAAATATCTCTAAGTTTACAGAATATAAATTCAAAATATTATTTCTAGAAAATGTGGTAGCCCTGAAATGAATGTTTACAAATAATATGAAATAATAGCGAACAGAAATAAAATTCGTACAGTTGTTTAAATCCGAGCGTAACGAAATAATAATGCAATGAAGTACAGTTTCCTGAAAGGTACAAGTTATATAGCAATTCAATGTCAAAATATAATATATTAAGTATATAAGGATTTGTGGAAACTGGGATATAATAGTGTTAGTATCGCGGGGAACCAGTCTTTTCGTCAGACTGATGATTTTTCTCCACTGCTCCACAGCAGGATCGTCTGGTAACCAGACGACCTACTTCCCAACCCTTAATCAGTGGACCTGGGGATTCAAACCCATGAACCTGGCCATCACCCTATTAGGGGTTTTCGAAGTTCGGTCCACTCACCTTCGAGACAACCTCCACCAATAGACAGATAGCAGGGTCTTTCACCATACTACCTTATATTTCGTCTTTCGATGGGGTCCCGAAGTGCGCGATCCCAACCTCTCCTAGCTGTCTTCATTCATCAGCAGTCGGTCCACTCACCCTCGAGACAACCTCCACCAATAGACAGATAGCAGGGTCTTTCACCATACTACCCCATATTTCGTCTTTCGATGGGGTCCCGAAGCGCGCGATCCCAACCTCTCCTAACTGTCTTCATTCATCAGCAGTCAACCATATTTATGTAGCATAATTTGCATGGGTCGAAGTTTATACGTTTATTTATATAGAAGATTGCAAATTTTGTTAGAACGCTACATGCCCATAACTAAGATTTCAGTATTCGATGAGTTAGTGAATACCCGTTTCGGGCGCGAGGCGTTGGCCCGAGTGTTAGTGAACTATATTACGTGCAGTATAGGAAAGGTATCGATATATCATATATATATATATATTTAGGTACATGTATGTAATATATAAACGTAAGCATAGTATAATCATGGAGTAAGCCGAACGCATACGTTCCAATTTCCTGAAATATAAATTCTTAATTCTAGACTTAGCTTTCCGTCGTAAAACAGCTCAGGAAAACTGATTCTACTCTAGAATTTTTAAATCTGCAAATGCCGCGCCCCTCGTACCACTATACTTGTATACAAAATAAAATGATAATCAAAACAACAAACACCCACTGAATTTAATACCAAAAGCGACCGCTTCCCGTCAGGTCAAAAGTCAACTGCCCCGAGCTACCTCTCTCCCTGGCCCACTACCCTCCCCGCTCCCCGCTCCCCGCGCCCCAAACCCATCCCCAAATCTTCCCCCTCGTCCCCCTCTGCTTCCCGCACCACTACATCCATCCCACTTGGTTAGGTGTTATATTTTCTAGTCATTTGAATTTATTTTCGTACATCTGAATTCACGTATCTCTCTCTACGATGGTTCAATACCATCACATGTCGAACCATCACTAATGCGTTCCTGGTATTATGTGTTGTATTTTTATAATATTTTACCTGTTCTTAATAGATGCCTTAAACATTTGTACTGTTTGTAATGTCTTTTGAGTAAATAAACTGATTTGATTTGATTTGAAAAAATGTGAGAGTCTATTAGTTCTGCCTACCCTTTCGAAGGCGTGAAGATTATATAGTAAGTTAGTCTTGAGTTTGGTATTCTTCATTTTTCGGTGCCGTGTCAGGTCCCCCCAACGTTGGCGACCACTGCAGCAAAGGCATCTCTACCCTGCGCCACTTGGAACAGGTTCTGAACTCTTCTTATTCCTGTCCACTCTTTGATGTTCCACAGCCAGGACAGCAGCCTTCTTCCAACTTCCCGACGTCTCTCCACTCCATTAATATCAGCCGATGAAGGTGGTATTTTTATCCCCTTAGCACGTGACCAAAATATGAGACCTTTGAGTTTGGTATAATTAATAAAAGGTCGAAAATAATATAATCAAATAATATAGACCTAAAACTGAAAATACTCCTCATCAAGACCTATGTATGGAGTATCTTGATGTACGGCTGCGAGAAATGGTGCCTATCCGAAAGAGATAAACGGAGACTAGAGGCTTTTGAGATGTGGTCCTATAGAAGACTATTAGGAATTTCCTGGAGAGACCACATTACGAATGAGGAGGTTCTTCAAAGAATCGAAGGCGGAAGGCACCTGCTCAGGACCTTGTCCGAAAGGGGTGCAAAATATTCATCTTACGTAATACGTCAAGAAGGTCTCTTGCATGCCATAATGGAGGGTATGACCGATGAGACAAACTCTAGGGGACGCCCACGCCGAGAGTACCTGGAGCACCTGTTGGTGGACGTGCGCTGCTCATCATATCGCACGTTGAAAACAAAAGTGACACTATACAAAAATCTCAATTTTTCAGTACGGTCATTTAAACTTTTGCCTGCTTATTATAATAACTTAATTAAAATCAACTAGATTCTGATAGAATAATATCTAAACTAATATATAAAACAACGACATTAGATATATTTCTACTCTCAGTCAAGTTATTGACCTCACAAAAACTTTAAATGACCGTACTGAAAAATTGAGATTTTTGTATAGTGTCACTTTTGTTTTCAACGTGCGATATGCAGATTTCAAAAGAGTCGCATAAGACAGGGATGAATGGAAGAGAAAAATAGAAGAAATTGCTGCAAACCAATTCCAAGATTGAAACTTTCTAACTAACTCCTAAAATATGAATATTCTAAGTAAAATACTTAAGTAAGTAAACGACTAAATTTTATAAATGATTTTTTTCGAATTCAAATATTTTCCCGAACATTTATGAATACTTAAAGAAGAGAACAACGCCTTTAAAACAACGAAAGTAATTTTAATTGATTAATCTTATCAGCGGGGCGAACAATGCTTTTCTAATTACAAGTCCTGAATTTTTTTCCATAGATTCCACTTAGCGCCGGATTTATTCAGGTTCCGCCTACGACCTAATAATATTTTTTAATTAAATATTCCCCCAAAAGTAAATGAGAACGCGTAATTTCATTTGTTTACCAAACATCTAATTATCGCCCGGAGCTTTTTTCTAGTTTATGGCGCTGTTCCATTCTTCTTCAGTTCCTCCAGCGAGCCGAAGGGTGAATAAATTATTGTAAAATACAACCGGAGATGGCCATATTTCTCTGTTGTTCTTAGACTCTAAGCGGGGACTTTACCGCTCGGAAAATCTGGCGGAAGGAGCGGAAAACCCAGCGGAAGTGCGAAAAAGGCTTCAATGATGACTTATTTCAACCGGAAAGTATCTGAGCGGTTTTGTACCAGGATTCATTTGAATATTTCAAACATTTCCACTCGACTATTTTATTGTACTAAACGATTATTTCGGTTACTTTATTATTGCCTTCTTAAATGGAATACATTTAAGAGTTATTTGTTACCTTTAATTTTTTATTCATGTTCTATTGTTTATTTTGTGTTTTTAAAAGTTTTTATTACCTAATTACAATGAAAAAAATGTATTAATTATATTTAGTAGTATATTCGTATAAATTACTTAATTTGTGATATTTCTAGATTTTTTTATATAATACTAATAAATTTTGATTCCATATCACTTTATTTCATTTATTAACACGACCAACTGCTTTCGGTGCCACTGAACAAAGATGGATCTTGGGACCAAGCGAAAATAGTTAGTATCAATCATAATAATCAAACCTCTTCTTCTTCTTCTTCTTCTCCTTATATACCTTTGGTCTGTTCCTGAAATCAGGCTGGCCTCTCTTGGGAGGTTGATTCCCAACTATCTCTACATATCTTCGGCGGTCCTCCGGATCCCGGTAGCCTGCCAACATTATATGTATCAAATGCGCTAAACCATTTAAGGAAAGTCTAAATACTTAATATGTATTAAATAAATTTGAGTTAAAACATTTCATCAAAATCGCTCATTATCTGCACTGCTAATTATCATTTTTAATTCACATGAAAATCATTTTTGATAACGAATGCTAAAATTTTCATCCTGTTTAAAATCATTTTAATATTCGTCCCGCGTTTTATGAGTCCCGCAGGTAAAACTTAACGCCCCAAATTAACTCCCCCCCGAATGATGTTCGGTTAACTTCGGGTGGTTTCGGTTAATAGTGTACGAATAGTTTCTCTGTTTCCTTAAATAATCGATAAAATGTAAACAAGCTTAACATTAAGTAGTTTGGAATGAATGTAAGTAAAGGGTTTATAAGGGCTCGTGTTGAGTAAGTTTCCTTTGTAGTAGGGTAAGTACCTTCGTAATATTCGGGAGAAACTTGAATAACATGCGGGTTTACTTGATTTTTGGAAGTGGGCATTACTGCGAACAATTTTAGATCAGCAACGGGATCGTATAATACATATATCTCTAATGTAATACGTATGAAGAAATTTGTTTCAGTACATGTTCTTATTAAACCAATAAAACAAAGAAACACAACGGCAATGTTTTGTTTAAAATAATGATGGAAGAAAACAGAATATTAAGACAATACACTGTAAAGTCTCCGTTACAACAATTCAAAAATTTCGAATCTCAATAAATCTACACATCAAACGAACAATGCATATGAATATGTCAGACAGATAAAACTATATTATATAATAATTTAAATTAAATAGATTAATTAAATTGGATTAAATAATTAAATTGGCCGAAACACAATTATACCTTAACATTTTAAACTGTCAATTAATAAACTTTGTTTTTTGTATCACAATTGTATTTTATTTTACGCGACAGCTGTTTCATCAACCAATGAATGTTGACATCATCAGGTTATACAATAATATTATTGTAACACCTGATGATGTCAACATTGGTTGATGAAACAGCTGTCGCGTAAAATAAAATACAATTGTGATACAAAAAAACAAGTTTATTTATTAACAGTTTTAATTTAAATTTGTTTTACTCTTTTGAAATGGATCGGCAAACCTGAAACTTAATCTAATCCGTTTTGTTTTATGTATTAATACAGGGATGTTTTAAATTTATTACTTCATTTTCTAATTAACACCGTATTTTAAATAAAGACAGGATACGTTCTTGGTAATTAAGGGTACCCAGAAGCCAGGACTTTTAGCTCCCTAAACTAAATTCCAAAACAAAAGATTGCAGTAATTTACATCACTTTTATCCGAGGGATTTGGAGTTTCCGCATAATTTGATTTGATTTAACAAGAAATTCGGTTTTAGGCTCATAGTGCGAGGGCTTAAGGCGCGCGGGAGTGGATTTCATTATCTAACAGTAGCGTGTCTACCAATTGGGCTCCACAATGGAGTCAAAAATATACGAAATTAATATTCAAGAGCGACGAATGATAATATGATAAAAAAACACCTTCCAAAACTCTCTTCAAGTATGCAAGGTGGGTATTTTTTTATTAAGAGAGTTTCCAAAATCTTCTAGGTAGTCTTGTCTTGAGAAGTGATCGTGTTCGTTTTGTAACACTGACAAAGCTTTAGCGGGAGTGAAACCGGTTGGTTTGACAAAACAAAAATAATGTGGTGAAAAAGCTAGTAGCAAATAATTTCAAAATAATTTTTAATAATGCTATATCTCAAACTAAGTGATTCATACAAAAGTAAAGTTAAAATTATTTAGTATTTTAAATATCTTCGTCATTTTTGTTATTTTTAATGGCTAATTTTATTTCCAAAATTATATCACACTCAATAGATCACAACTGAAACATGTTTGCAAAAGTGTTATTCTTTTTTTAATTTTAGATAAACTTAAGGCGTTAACACAGTGGAATTCCATAATGACGAATTTTTATGAATTAAAACACTGTTGTTTCAACTTTTGAGTTGTTTTTTTTTTCGAGATTTTTCTAAGGCTTTACACCTTCATCACCGGGAGAACGATATAAACTAACTTAAAAGTGGAAAAAACAGTGTTTTAATTCATAAAAATTCGTAAATAAAAGTGTTTTTCTATTTATTCAAACCCCAACTTAGTTAATGAAAAATTAGGATGGTATGAAAAATTATGTATATAGAAATTCATATTTTGTATTCTTTGTTCTCTCTTATAATATTTTTTATGATTTTGCTAACCACCTGATTGAAAAAGATCATTCATTTTATGAAGATAATGGCGATGAAATTTTGCATGTTAATAATATAAATATAGCTTAATTAAAAAGCAATTATAAAAAAAGAAAATATTAAAAATAATCAAATAAATTCCACATCAAGTCCAATCTTTAATTTATTTCCTGTGTTGTAAGTAATTACTTAAACCCCAATAAGAACTTTAAATCATTATTTTAAATTGATACATAATATTTGTTATAACAAAACCATAAATGTTCCAAAATAATTCTTTATATTTGTCAAAACTGATCATATTTGTAAACAATTTTGTAATATTATAAACATCTTTAAAATATCACTGAGGAAGGTCTGGGTTGTCCAAAACATGTCTGATATTGAATTGATTTTTTTTAAAGTGACAAAAAACTCATCATTTTTATTTAATCCTAGGGTTTAATTTGCAGCAAAGTGTATTATCTTTGTGGGTTCTAAAAATCATCATAAATTAAGTATTCCATACGAATTTCAGAAGAAAAAAAAACTTTTAACCTAGTTATACTATACATGGTTCAACAAAATATTAGTTAATATTGCAGGAATTTAAAGGACTCGAATAACATAAGTTCAGGTTCTTTGAGAATATCTATTGAATAGAAATACAGGGGGAAATATTCTTATGCTAATATAGTAAATTTAATTAGTCCCCCTTTCCATACAATGGTATTCAGTTGCGCCACTGTTTTTGCCAACGCCAGGGCGTAAATAATAGCTCAAGATTAGAACTGATACAGTTAGCTCAGAGGGAAACGGTTAATTTATAAACAAGGGAATCTGCATTACTTTCCTAGTCAGGTAGGGTGAGATAGAGAAGGTGACTTAAACGATTGAGATAAAGGAGTGCGTCGCTAGTGTTTTGTTTTTATTTGTATTATATAATAATACGTAGTATTTTTAAAACAAGTAACCTGGTTATAGAAAATCAACCCATAGAACAGGTCAGGACCTTCAAGTATCTAGGGCATAGACCTGATGGGGGGAACTGATGTGTGGGAAGAAATACAAGCCCAAGTAAACAAGGCAGCTGCAATCTCCGGGGCTCTAAAATCCACAATATGGAAAAACAAGATAAGCCATTAAGAGTAAGGTGAGAATCTATAAAGCATGCCTAAGACCAATAATATTAAAACATATGGCGTCGAAGCAAGGGCAGACACAAAGACCAAACAAGTTTTGAGGACTTCCGAAATGAAGACACTGAGAGATCGGGTGAGGTACACCAGACTAATAGAGGTATGTGAGGTTGAGGGGACTGGTACGGTCATGTTCAAAGAATGGACACCACCAGACTCCCCTATATCGCATTGCATAAACAGCCTCATGGGACTCGTCCTCGTGGAAGAGCTCCTAAAAGATGGAAGGACAGCTGGGAATCTAACTCACAGGAGGAGCAACACTCTGGAGAACAGACCACATAGATCTACAATAAGGAAGAAGAAGAAGTTTAAAAGTAATATTATTTACTCTATTTGAGTATAATTAAGTATTTTAGTAGAATAGTTTACTTGGTAGAAATTCATAATAAATATTTAAGAGGAACTAAATTCTTTACAATTTAAAACTATGCAGTTTCATACATCTTGTCCTTTTTCATCAGAGTTCCGAATGGTTTTGCAACCCGATGCCGTCTTCTGTAAAAATATGAGATGAAAATGATCCCGGAAGATGGTAGCGTGTTTACAAAACCAATTGACGTTAGAGGCATAAAAATTGAATTTAACCAAATTTAGTGACGTTACATAATACGTTAAGTTTTATTAATACCTATACGTATAGTTATATTATTATCGTTTATAAACATTATTATTTGGTTTAAAATTCTATATAAACTATTCTAACAAATATAATATAAGACTAAAGATAAAATAAAAATTATACAAAGAAAAATTTTCATGCAATGTAAATATGATTTTTTTCCCGTTTCACACTAATCAAATGAAGTTTCATGAAATTAAATAAAAAAATATAATGTAAATATAAATTCATTCAATCGCTATTGAGTTCTTAAGGCCAATATCACATTTGTTTTATTAAATTAATAAAAAATGATACATGTTTATACATGCTTTACATGTTTTATAATATTTTAATATGAAGCATTCACTTTGGAGTAAGACATTTTAAATTATAACATTTATAAAATAAAATATACATTTTTTGTATTCACCACGGAATTGCAAATACCTGTTCCAAAATAATAATAATATCGTGGATAACAAGTGTGAGTTTATTTTATTTTGCATGCAAAGTATATGTAATAATAAAAAAAAACGTAAACGACGTAAATGGAACTTTAAAAGAGGAAGACCAAGAAAAACGTGGCAAGATCAAATGAATCACATATTAAATTTCGGCTACGTAAAGAGTCGGAGAAATCGATATGCGTGCATGTACACGTGGGAAAAGTATGTCAGGAAAGAACCGTGTGGTGGTCCATTATAACTGGCCACCCCTTCGGGGAGACGGCGTAATGGTTAAATATGGCCGAGCCATAGAGGGCTCCCTCCGCTTACCCGAAGCTGTTATAGGCGCAGCGGTGCCTTTCGTTAGCTTCACTGGTGCACTCCCTAGGCCCGTCCCCCGTCCATGCGGGACTTACGTTAAAAAAAATAATTATATATTTATATATTTGCAACCAAGGGGGACCCAGACCACATTTAAGCTACGCTACTCTCCCTCGATGTCCCGCCGTACACACATAGCAATACAAAAGCAAAAGAAAATACACAATTGATACATAAATAACAAAGGTATGTTAGAGAAAGAATAAAAAAGAATTAATGCACAGCATAATGGACGATCGAAGTGTGCGCGGGAGATGCCTATTGGTGGCGATGAGGTTCGCAACCCATCACACCGCGTATCCCGCGGAACGAAAAGAGAAGGATGGAGTGCCGCATCAGTAAAAACGTGACAGTCAATTCTTTCTGCCTACCCTTTCGGGGAGACGGCGTGATGGTTAGTTAGTTAGTTAGTTAGTTATAATGGTTAGTTGGTTAGTAAGTTATACTACTACTACTTGGCGCTACTCTGGCCATCTCTCAGCCTTCTCCCAAGCAGTCAGTAAATTATTTATGAAATAATTTTGAATTTCGTAAGCATATGCTTAAATAAAATAAACAATTTATTTGATTTCTGAATACGGTACACGTACATGATTTTAAACCTTTGAATCCATTTATAGATTTACATAAAACATGCACATAATAATTTATTATTATAATATTTATTTTATTATTCTTCGAATACAATAAAGCATTGGCAAGGCAACAGCGGAATAACTTTGGCTCCGTGGTTGTAATTCACTTCAAATCAATGCGGTTCCATCAGCGGGCTGGCAGTTAACTGCGCTGACCCCCGACCTTCACTGCATTAACAGATGTCGCCTGGTGCCTTTACAAACAATGTTTAACGCCTTTATTCCAAAACTCGTTTATCTGAGAAACCGAAGATATTTACACGAGACTGTACAAGTTATTATATAGTTAGTGGAAATTCACACAAAACAATAAATATTTTGTGTCTGTATTCTTAAACCAATTCCTCAGCCTGACAAGTGTTCCGATTATGTTAAACGTTCATTTCAAGATTGTTTAAATTTATGTAAAAACAGTTTTTTGAGAAGTTTTTTCTTATATTCTAATGCAAATTATAATATAAGAAAATTTTTCAAAAGCACACATTTTATTTATTTACATACATTTTATTGGTAATAATGTGTTTGTTTCAAATTTACTACAAAGCTAAATTTGATAATATTTCGTAATGTATTTATGTATAACATAGAATTAATTATTGATTTTATTTTTTGAATTTTCTTAGTAGAAGTTTGTTTTTAATAATGAAAGTAGAAATAAAAATTGAACGTTTATTTATTTAATGTTTCTTGAACAGTGGTGTAAAACTCCATATTAAATAATTAATACGAAAACAATTTGTAAAAATATGTTTTTTCTTAAAAACACTTTATTTCGTCCTACCTCAAATAACTTATTTTTGATTTAAACAATATCATTTAGTATCCCCTTACTATGTTATCTTTGTCATAAAAATTCTTCACGAGCTCCAAGAAACACTTTCCAATATTTCTGGACCTACCCAAATAATTTTTTGTTAAAAATTTATGAAGTCCATTTCGTTAATTACCATATTCTGTTCTATTAACTAGGGTATATAAACTACAACGAGTTGAAGTTTCGTAACATTTGATAAAACCTTAGAAGGGCGAAACATGTCATTCCCATAAAATATATTAAAACTTCTAGAAAACTGACGTTTTCATTCGTATTAATTAAATGTTTATTTAGTTAATATCTACATTTGTTTATGGCTTCGACCAGAAAACCAGAAATGGAGCAGAAAAAGCACAACCAGAAGATGGCAGCGAACTGTCAAAACCGGTCAAAGCCATAAACGTAAGTGAATTTAACTAAATATGCATTTAAACATAGATTTTATTTTCATTACATACACTACAATAAATGATTGTATGGAAACATAAAATATATTACGAAATCACCATAAGAGAAAAGAAAGATTGAGGGTAGTTGTGGTATGGAAAGACTTTCTCTGGCTGAGAAACATCAGAAAGTGGACCGGAATCTAAAAGGAGGAGGGAGGAGTGTTCGGGCACAGGACATAGAAGCTACACTAGGGTGATTTCTAAATAAGAAAGTGATTGTTTAATAACGAATATAAGTAATATGCTGTCATCACGCGTATTTGCGTGATTGTAACACAGAGCACTCCCTTCATCACCCGCAAACGCGTGATCGTCAGTCAACATTAAGAAGTTAATTATGTTTGTGATTGCGCGGTTGTTAGTTGCTATAAAAAAAAAGAAACCCATACGCAAACAATTAGCCGTAATTACAACGTTTGATTTTTGGTCATACAAAAGACGATAACCACTTTTCATTTTTATTTCCAAGAAGATAAATACTGCATATGGTATATGCTCTTCGGTTGGCTTTCAGGGAGACAAATAGATGCAGAGGGTATAGCTATCATATTCGTTCCCTTGACATGTGATAGGTAGATTTTATTGTCACATGAATTCTACACCAGATCAAAGATTGTGTAAGAATTACACTGCTATCTCCGGGAATCGAACTCGGAATCTTCGGTGTGTCAGTTAAAGCACTCACCTATTGGCCATGAAAGTCGACAACGTGGTTTTATTTTTTTGGATAGTAAACGCGACTTTAAGTGTTTATTGAGGCCAAAGTAGTATCTGTGTGAGGTGAATATCCGTTTCCCAATCTCTTAGCTGACATAATGTATTTTGTTAACTAGGAAACCTAGGTACGCAAACTGTTCCACCGTCTCAAATTTGTAGTTATTTATATAAATATAAATTGATTAGCTGTTACTGAGCAGCGTTGTGACAGACATATTAACTTAGTTTAGTTTTTAAGTTATAATTTAAAAAAACTGATTGTTCAAGTCATATATTGTTTTAAAAATAATATACATTTCAACTTGTATCGATGGCAAACAGACCATAAATCGCTAGTTGTATTTCATCGCAAGAGTAAGTTTGCAGTACGTGTTTGCAGTTCTCAGGGCCGAGCCGAAGTTGCAGACGGAGGTATGCGGGTTCAAGACTCGGCTCCCCGGATCATAGTCCGGATAGATACTTCGTGACAGATTATGCGAGCTTTATGAGCTGGATCCTGGGGACAAGATATTTACAGCAAAAAGCTCTTATTTGCGCATTAACTGGAGTATTTTGTTACATATCGGCTGTGAGAATAATGTGAATGTCGTAAAAAGTTACGTTTTGTGATCAATATGTATGGGAATAAAATATTGTATACACATTACAAATATAAAACTGATAAGGATTCCAAGACTATGTTATTTTGTATATGTAAACGCGATTGTTCAATGGGTTTTACAGAGATTTAAAAAAATATATAAATATAAATTATTAGTGACAAATTTGTTTCGCCTTAAGAGGGAATTCAAATACTATGTTTCAAACAAAAAGGCGAAACAAATTTGTAACTTATATTTAACTTTGGGAAGAAGCCAATACGTAGTGGTTTAAGATATTAAAAAATTGAATTAAACACGTTTTTATAACTAACTAATTAACCAACTAACAGACTGCCACACATTTCTTTCCTGACATATTTCTCTCGCTTCCTCAACATTAATACATCGTGTCATGCACACGCGTCGATTTCTCTAACTCCTCACATGGCCGACATTCAATATTTGATTTATTTGATCGTGCCACATTTTCCTCGGTCTTCCTCTATTTCTGGTTCCATTTACATCATTAACATATAATTCTTTTACCATTCTTTCTTCATTCATTTTTTCCATATGTCCAAACCATCTTAATGATCCTTTCATTATATTGTTCATGACACCATCATTCGCACCGCATTCACTTCTTATATTTTCATTCGACACTCTTATCATACACAGAATATCCACACATTCGTCTAAGAGATCTCATTTCTACTGCATTTATTCTACTTTCATCCTTCTTTTGCCAGTTCCATGCTTCGCTTCTAAACATAAGGGTATTACTTTGTATAAAATCACTTTATTATGAGTATGTAGCCCTAACCGGTTTCACTTTATAGTGAGCTTCCTCAGGGCTTATATACTTTTTTTTACTACAGGGATTTTCTATAATATAAGTAGTAAAATATTATACCTATATTTTTTCAACTTATAATAATATATATATCCTAAAACACATTATAATTCACATATATTGAATTTTAATATAAAAATAATCTGTTCGGTTTTCATGAATTATTTATAACGACATGTTTCGAAAATATTATTCCGCCCGACTGCAAAAAAGGTATGATATATAATTGTGAGATGTTTTTCTTTCCTACCTTACGATGAATGTTTTTAGTAATTAAGATATAATTTAATAGAACTCTTTATATTTTAGGAAAATATGTTTAGTAAAAATATAAAACTAACATTATTTTCATATTTTCATTATTATTTACCATAAGTCTCATTAACCAGTATACATTTAAACTGAAAACTAAAAAAATAAAAAAAATAAAACTTTAAGTATATCCATTTAAGAATTCTTAATATTTAAAACTAACTCGTAGAATTTATTCTATATTCGCCATAACTTTGTGTTGTAGATGTTTAATATTTCTTTTTTATATATATACTTAGTAAACAACACTAACTTTATTTTAAAAAAGTAAAAATTAAATACCAAATATGTTTCGGACTGACCGGGCCGTCATCAGTGATATTATATAAATATAAATATTAAAAATATTATATATTATACATATTTTTTGTGAGTGTAGTATTATAAGTATATAAAAAAAAGAAACACTAAATAGTAGAGCTTATATATTTTCGAATAAGAATTTATTGTCAATCTCCACTCTGAGCACATATATATAGTTATTATAATGAAAGAATCGGGTCTTATCCCAGGCTTAAACCGAAATTTCCGGGATCAGTAAGCAAGCGTTTTCTCCTTTTGACCACCACCTGTATAAATAAACATATTTTCTTCTCGGTGCCTAATTAGAACTTTCAATCCATATATACGTCAATATTTCGATTATAGTAACACCATGCGCTTATTATATCCGTTCTCGCTCCATTTCCTCCGCGACTTTATCTGTATTATTTATCCAGCATCCGAAGCCGTGGCCAGCCCCTTTGACTTGATAATTGGATGCACGACACCAAATAAACAACTCGGAGGTATGAGAGAACAGAGCCGCGTCGCTGGGGGACAGGTCGTGACGTGCAGCCGCCTGACATGACGGTTTTCACGCTCAAATAACTCTTTGAATGCATAAACTTATCTGTTGTATTGAATTCACTTTGATAGGTAGATGAGACAGTGTTCAAAGTCGTGTGGAAGTGTGACCATTTCATCATTGATATATTTCGTAGTCATACATTTGATTTAAACTGCGCTTTGATTTAAAATTTATTTCATTTCGAATAAATACCAGGAGGAAAACCGAAAGAATCAAATCAATAAATTTTTTAATGTAAGCCACATTAGGACTAGGAGAAATCGAAATACGTGCATGACTCGATGTAAGAATGTTGATAAAATGAGAGTTTATCAGGAAAAAACAGTGTGGCTGCCTTTTTTTTCCACCTACCCTTTCAGGAAGGTAGCATAGTTATTATTTAGTGCGTTGATTTATTTTGAATACATTCGTATAGTATTTAATTAATAATAACCGGGTGGTGGTCTAGTAGATAGAACGCTTGGCTCCTGATCCAGGGGACATGGGTTCAAGCCTGGACACGACCAGATTCCTTCTTCATAATAATGAGCTTTTTTCTGCTCACATTGAAGATTGTAAAATAAATTCTAATATTGTTGATATAAATCCTTGATATTAGTCTTAAAAAAATATATATATAATAATAATAATTATTATTCATTTAGTAGCTGGGAGTCGACTTCGCAGGAGGCCAATTCCTCTTAAAAAACAGGGTACTAAGCCTACACTAAGAATAAGAAGAAGAAGAAAAAGAAGAGTTTTAATTCATTGTTCAAATCATAATAAACAATTTAATGTGATTTGAAATGTGTTTTGATTAATAATAACAATATACACCCTATTAGTCCATGATTACGGTCGCTGATGGAACAAATACTCATCGTTATGCAGTGAGTTGCAAGTAACACCTGATAATGCTCTCTTCGGTTAGCGAAACAGCTGTCGCGACAATTTCGAAAGAAATTAAATCAATCATAATATTCTATAGTAGTTTTTTTTAACAGTTAATACAGATTTATTTATTTATTACAAGGAGTAGCATATTTTAATTAAGCTGCACAAAATTCTGGATACACATTTTTACACAAATAACTTTTCGAGCTCCCCTCTTTCATATTTCCAGCGTCTTACTGTGGTGATAATCACCTAAAAGATTTATCAACCAAAATGATTTTTACTACTTTTCGCCCTAATCGTCACAAAAGTTCATTACCGGAAGCGTTTCCACCCCCTTCCTCCCTTCCCTCCTACTATTTCTATTCCTTCCCTTTATATTCCTGCGCTTCCCTCCTTCTTCTGGTCTCTCTTCTCCCCGCTGTACCGGAGGGCGCCACGAGTCGGATGAGAAATTTCATTGTACTGTGAAATAATAATAATAAAAAAGCTCCCATCCATCTTTCAATTACACACGTGTAAGTTTCCTCGGTGGGGCTACACCCCTGTGTGACTCTGGTCGCCCTCAACTAACACCTCAGTGATCTCCAGCTATATGCAGATTCATATCTTATATATTTGCACTCTGAATATTGTGCGGTGGACTTCAAAATTTAATACGAAATAAATCTTCAAATACAGATTTTTTAAATACATGAAATTTTCTGTAAATTATATTTTATTTAAAATCTTCACTCCCATCTGCAATGATATCGGTGTCATATTATTATTATTATTATTATTATTTTATTGAATCGCTCTTTACTGTCTCCTGAGATGAGGTTCAACAATACCTCCACCTATTAGATGGTCTTCTACATGGACGATGCCCAGAGGAGAGTTCAAAAGCATACTGAATATGCGAGTCTGTCACTATCCATTCTGGCTACATGGTCCCTCCAGTATCTTCGTTTTGATCAACTGCACCCTACAATATCTTATCTTCTTCTTATTTGTACATCACGAATATGATCTTGAAGATTTTTTCATATAACGGATCTTTGGACCTTCATCACATATGTATCTTCTTCATTTCAGAATCGAAAAAAACTGCTGGGAATATACATGTATGGCACAAGATAAATGAGTTTTTAACCACTCGGGCATGTTTACGGATGGAACATTATCCAACAACACGATGGACATTTGAAGAAAGTAAGACCAATGATCTTTCTCAGCATCGAATAATGTCTACATAATAATCTCTTCTATGTTCGCCATCCTTTGTGTTGTAGATGTTTTATTTGTCCTTTTCTTTTTATAAACTTTGTATATGCAACGCCTACATTAAAAAAATATATAAGACAATTTTCGGACAACCCGGTCCTTCCTCAGTGATATTATAAAGATATTTAAAATATTTTAAAATTGTTTACTAATATCAGTTTTGACAGATGTTATTACATAACATCTGTCAAAACTGATTATATTTGTAAACAATTTTATAATTTTTTAATATCACTAAGGAAGGACCGGGTTGTCCGAAATATGTCTGATATACATTTTTTTTTAATGTTAGTATTATATATTCAAAGTATGTAAAAATAAGAAGACAAATAAATATAAATCAATTAAATTATTAAATAAATACGAACTATAAGTATAAACGAATATAAAATAAATTTTAATGGATCTAATCTATAAATTTTAATCGATAAATCTATTTCTTTTTTCGAAGATGGGCACAAAAGAAAGTAATAAAATTCTTAAACAATTTTACGAATACTTACCCAAATTATCTGCACTTTGCAATCCCTACAAGCGCAGTATGTCGGCAGTCACAGAGAAAAATCGAAATAGCAGGGGGTGCTCCCGCGGCATATCTCGGTGATGATGTATTGACGAAATGACTTCATCCCCTAAAGAATTTCACTGGGGTGAGATTACTTCACGCGTTGTGTTGTGCAAGTAGTTCCAATATGCGTTGAATGTAATGACGTGCATTTCCCTTGATTTAGGCAGGATTCCGCGAAGCTTTATTGATGTCGGTATTATTCATCCGTGTTTTGTGAATGTTTTAAAATGATCGCCGCCGTTTTTTGACATGCAAATGTGTTATTACTGCAGGCTCCACTGCAAAGATTGTTTTGACTTAAATAATAGCCAGATTATGCCTTGCAAAGTAACACAGCGCTATTTGAAAATTTTAAAACAACTGTACAGATGGGTCTCATTCAATATAAATACATTCTATATTGAGATGTAGGTTAAACTTAAATGCAATCGTTAGGCAAGTAAATTAAGATTTATCCAAAGAGCAATGGAAAGAATAATATCGGGGATTGGTATAGTGGACAAGTCGAGAAACACTACTATTAGAGCCAGAACAGTGGAAGAGTGACAGAGCTAAATTGGCGCTGGGCAGGCCATGACGCTCAAAGTTCTGATATAGATTGATGAAACGCCTCCTTTGCTGGCGTCCTAGATCTGTGACCCGAAAGTGATCTTTGACCTTATAATAATAAAAATTATTTTTATTATTATTATGGGAGTCGCAGGTGAGTCACTTGCGGCTATTGGGTCAACAAGAATCAATGCCATGTAATATAAAGATGACAATTTAGAAAAAATTCATTAAAAACATTTAAACAAAAATTATCTTGTGGGATGTAAAGTAAAATGCAAGTAAATCCAATTAACATAAACTGTCTACCTGAATCGGAAGTTTTTTACGACTCAACCTAATATTTTAAATAATGATGTAATTAATTACTGAAATTAACTTTCTTAACATACTTTTAACTTAACTTAACTTAACATAATTTGTGTTATCATACTTCATACCTTCTGCAATCGTGTAAAATATATATGTATAAAATACTTGCTTTTTATTGAGAGTAAAATTTAATTAATTCACATTGATTATATGTTTATTCGTGTATTTGAAAATGAGATTTTTTTTTCTTATTGATAAATTGATAAAAAGTTAATCAAATAATGAAATTTTGTTAGATTTTTTAGTTTGAAGTCTTTATTTTTACTATTCTCTAAATGTGGTAAAATTACTCTTTATTTATATATTGTATATCATTGTTTTGTCACATAATGAATAATATACTCATGGGAATAAAATAAAATATTATATTATACTTAGGAAATTGAAAATAACCTTGTTTAATTCACAAAATATTAAAAAAACACGACATGTTTCGAAGGATACCTCCCTCCATCTTCAGGTGTAAAGATATAATAAAAACATTATATTTATTAGTTTTTATTATATTTTTACACCTGAAGATGTCCCTCGAAACATGTCGTTTTTTTTTAATATTTTTTAAATATTTTGTGGATTAATCAAAGTTATTTTTAATTTCCTAAGTATATTTCTATGGAATTCCACAGTGTTAATGCCTTAGCGTTCAATAAGTGAAATTAAAAAAAAAGTATTTTTAAACAAAATAAAAACAAACAATACATATACAAAATTTTGAATGTATTATATACAAATACTTGTAGACAAATACTGGATTTAACCCATTGCGGGTTAGTCATTATTAAGGATTTATTAACACCTAATCTTAACAGATGGCGCTTGTGTAGATTGAACAAAAATATGTGAAGTATTCCTCAACATATAAGCATATATATTTTTCAAAAATTTATCAGACGTGGTGGTCGTAAGAAGGGCGGAATGGGGATTGTTGTTTATAGAGATAAAATTAATCTTTAAAATAAATATACAATTTTGTTTTTCTTAAGCTACAGCTAAATGCGTCAAAATAAAAATAAATATGAACACCATATCCGAAACCCCTTCAAAAGGCATATTCAACATAATACAATAGACAAAAACGTGTGTGTGTGTTTCTACATAAAGCTTTAGTATTATGGTGCCATCCTTCAATGCTCTTGGGAACGAGTTGGGATGTAATGGTGAGCCAAAGGAAAAATTTAAAAAATAGTTTCTACAACTACATAAAATGCTTACAACTGAAAAAAAGTTCGAAGTGTATTATGACGGAACTTGGGAATGACTGAGGCCGTAAAGGAATTTCGCCTAGGGACTGACAAGTAAAGCCGGTCATACACGATCGGTGGTCAATGATTTAAAAAAAAAATCAATAATATCAAGCTAAAACTTTGTTATTTTAGGAATGCTTAGCATTTGAACATTTCATCACATTAAATGAAACGTACTTATTAAGGCGTTGTAAGAGTAAAGTGCTGTTGAATTGTAGTTTGAAATGTTGCTGACGATACGGTACAGCACTTTAAAGCTTATACAAACAATTTTAAAATTATAGTATTGCTGACTTTTTAGTTCTATCCCGTGAAACTATTATAATATTAATTACCTTGGTATTGCCGGCGGCACGGTACAGGCACAAAAAAAAATTAATCACTAGCGTCATAAATTATCCAACGGACATTCATAATATATTATATATGTAACAAAATTCGGATATCCGCACCATTGCGGGAACAAACTAGATATTCTTATTTTTTTTCTATAATAGTACTTCTACACTAATTTCGTACACTCCTGTTTATTTTTTGTTCACTCATACGAGAACAACTATCCAACATGTAAAATAAAACATTGCTTTTAAACATTATCTTGCATCTTTCATTCAATTCACAAAATCTGCTTCAATTTAAAGGTGAAGTCAAATTTAAAATTTGTACAATACAAGTATTTAACTAATTTTATATATTTGCTAGTTTTATTTATTCATTGTGAACATGTCATAGACCAAAATATCAAATTTGTAACATAACCCTATGATTTTACTGAAATCTCTTGATGTAAGTTCATTTTGCTTCATTTCAATCGACTGCCACCCCAAAGGTTCCGAGTTCGATTCCTGGCGGGAGTAGTGTGATTATCACACTGTCTTTGGTCTGGTGTAGAATTCACGTGACAATAAAATGGCGATAGATTAGCTACCTATCACATGTCACGAGAATCACTATGATAGCTATGCTACCCTTTACATTGGTTTGGCTCATGCTGTTAAGATGTAAAGAGCGATTCAACAAAATAAAAAATCAAATAATAATAATAATAATAATTATTATTATAATAATAATAATAATCATAATAATAATAATAATAATCATAATAATAATAATAATAATAATTAATATTTTAAATAATTATTAGAGAATAGTTTTTTTTTTTTTTTACTACTTTCATTTTTTGTTTTTATTTTGACAGCGACCGGTTTTGTAAGCGTAGTTTCGTCGACAGTCTGTCGATGACCGTTAGCCTGGTAGTGAAACCGGTCGCTGTTGAAATAAAGACAAAAAGTGGAAGTTGTTTACAAAAAAACATTGTTTAATTTAAATATTGTATTATTTAAAATATCATGCTTTATCCGATCTCTCTGTGTATAATGTTAACGACATCCTGAAATATATTTTTTGCATTTCCGCGGTGCGAACTAACGGAAACGATGATTGTGTGGAACGCGCTCGAGGTTTTCAACAAAATTGTGCCCCGTCATAAATGCATGTCGACCGGAAAGCTCTCCACGCGGACTTGCCTGCGAACAAGCGAATAAAACAATGAAGAGCTCTCGCAAGATTCACTTACACAGGCTCTGGGAGGAATAAAAGTTGTGCCATAACATTTTATTTTATTATACAGGATGGTGCGGAAGTCCAAACAGGGGGTAGTGCTTCCATTAAACGTGCACTGGAGAGTTTCAATGTGATTACATAAATTATGCAGATTTTTATTGAAGTTTTTCGCATTTGGAAGAAACAATGAAATAGGAAACGGAATGTTTAGTTGCATTTACAGCCAATATTATAGTGAAAGCTTTTGATACATTCGTTTATATTTGCGTTATCAGCATTGTTACTTAACGAAAACCATTTTCCTAACATGTCAAAGTGTGTTTTGTTACCTATCTGGAGTGACATACAAATTATCGTCCAAATTATTATGTTTTTAATGTTTAAAAATTATAACACATTAGATTTCTAATGTGTGATTTGTACTTTTTTGATATATAGTACTATGATATGAACGTTAGTTTTCGATTTTTTAAAATGTTTTATGAGTTTCTCATGTCTACCTCTTTAATGCATTGACACATGTTATGCACTAGCACCCTAAATTACTTACGCGACAAACATGACACTATCTTCTAATAAAATTAAAAAAAAACATGACTTTGAAAAATTTAAAAATTTGGCAACATCTTAGTTCACCGTCAACACCATGTCCCTCTCTCTGTCTCTCTCTCTCTTTCTGACTCTATAGTCCTGGGTGGACCTCGGCCTCCTCCAAAAAGTTTCTTCAGCCGATCCTTGACTCAGGACTAACTCGCAACAATTGCAGGTCCTTCAAAACACCAACGCCAACGGAGCCACGGTCCCACTCTGCGTCTTATCTCCGGTCTAGTAAATGTCAGCTGTGTCCATGTCCGTACCTAGTATTATAATAATATTCATTTCATCAATAGATACATTTTTTTGACATCGATTTTTTTCGTAATTCTTTCTGCCTACCTCTTAGAAGAACTGGCGTGATGTGGTGGGTAAGATAAAAAAAATTAATAGCGAATTTGAAACAATTATTATATACGAGTAGTTACCCAACAAATATATGTAGGATATTGTGAATGTATCGCACGATGTAATCACAGGATAACCGTTACAATTCCAATGGTCTTGGCTTTTATTGCGTTACAGTCTGAATCTGGTCATGTCCGTTTAATATTCGCGTTCTGGGTATGATAGGAGCGGAATAATCACATATACAATCGTTACACGGATAAAAGTGGTCGTTATTCATTCCGATATCGATCGGGGAGCCCTTCTCTCAGCAAAACTTTATCCAGAAATCTAAATCCACCTGTTGTAAGACCAGTGTTGAACTAGTGATTAAAATAACTACACCAAAAACAACATTTTGCCATGTAAAGTAATCAAATGAGACTACAGAATTAATGCTTGTGAAATAATAAACAAATTAACTTTTTAATTTAAACATCACTTTATGAATTTAAAACTCTTGAAAACATGCCGAGGAGTTAAAAAAAACATTATCATATTTTCTTCTATGTTCGTCCAACTTTGTGTAGTAGATGTTTTATTGGTCTTAACAATAACATCTGTCAAATCTGATCATATTTGTAAACAATTTTATAATATTTTAAATATTTTTATAATATCAATGAGGAAGGACTGGGAACATGTCTGATATATATTAATATTTTTTTTAAATTAAGTGTTGTAAATAAAGTACATAAAAAAGAAAAAGATAAGTATTATATTTCATTGAACTACTTTTATGAATAAATAATTTACAATACTTAAATATTTTGTTTTTAAAGAACTTTTGTTGTTTTATCAAACCAACCGGTTTCGCTCCCACCAGAGCTACAGGGTTATAAAAACAAACTAGGAAACAGTTGTATGAATCACAATGTATGAATGTATATGTTAGGACCTTCCAAATTGGAAGTTCATTATGTATGCCTTCCCCTGCTGGGAGACGGCGTGATGGTTAGTTAGTAAGTATACTCGTATACGCGGCAAAACACATATCATATGAATTTGTTTTTAAAGTTTTAATTTGACACTGGTTGATTCAAAATCAAAGAATCGTTGCGTTTGGGAACCCTCTTGGTACATAATCTGAATAAAATGGTAAAGGATTCGCATTTATGTATCGATGTTTCGCGGCTGCTGGCTAGATTCCGTTTGATTTCATATATCACGGGCTTAAATCTCATTTGAATTTCATCGCGTTCCTTGCGGTTCCGTGGTGCAATCATGTCAAGCGCTCTTCAACTTTGAATTTCAATTCGAAATTCGTATATTTCATTCAAATACAGGTATGCCTTATAAATAACATGAAAATACTTTGAAGTGCCATTTATGTTTAATCCTTAATATTTTCTTAAAGTAAAAACATACATTAAATCGACATACTGTTAATACAGGATATCCAACGAGGAGATTTGCAGATCCTTCAAAATTGATGATATAGTGAGATGGAGTAAGCAAAGAAGACAATTCTAGAGAGAGACTACACCGAGAATTTCTAAGATCCAGCGAGGATTCCTAAGATAATGACGACCCCAAAGAGTTGGAGGAAAGGCTGGACATCTTCTTAACATAATGAAATTTGATATCGTATATAAACAGATCGCAAGATCTATAATAATGAAAAGAAGCAGAAGAAGAAGCCATACTATACACGAGACGCTGTATGAATATTGATGGGTCATTTCGGTCGTCTCATCTCATCTCATCTCTTGACCCAGATGTAGAAATAAAATGCAGAATTGAGGCACCAAGAGCTACGTTTAATAAAATGAAATCACTCTTCTGCAATGATAACATAAACTTGAAACTACGCCAGAGAATGATCAAGTGTTATGTGTGGTCTGTTTTATTGTATGGATGTGAAACGTGGACCTTGAAAGTCAACTCAATGAACAGACTGGAAGCATTTGAAATGTGGCTCCATCGCCGAATGCTCAGAATTCCCTGGACAGACATGGTTACCAATACCGAAGTCCTGAGGCCAGCTAGGGTTGACAGGGAACTGTTATCAACTATCATGGTTTGGAAGATCTCAAATCTGGGTCAAATACTGCGTGGGGAAAAGTACCACCTTCTCCAACTGATATTGGAAGGGAAAATTGAGGAACGCCGAGGGCCCGGAAGGAAACAAATGTCCTGGCTGCGAAACGTGAGGGAGTGGACTGGCATCTGAAGTGTGGAGGAGCTGTTCAGGACAGGGTCAGGTTCGCCGAGGTGATCGCCAACGTTGGGGGACCCGACAGGGCACTTAAAGAAGAAGAAAAAGATTTTTTTGAAATACGAGTGAAACAGTAAATTTTTAAGATATTAGACATATATGGATTGAAACTTAGATGTAGAGGCAGACTCCCCACCAAAGCACTAGGCGCAAGTGTATATGTAAGTGTATATGAATGCGTTTGTATCTATTTTTTTTCTTCTTATTATTGTACCAAATCAGGTTTCTCCGACGTTTGCAATTATTTTCGTACAGGCTTTTCTGGCTTCCATCGACCGAAATAACTCCTCCACGCTCCTTATTCCAGTTCAATTTTTAATGTTGCGCATCCAACACCTTGTCTTCGGTTATGTCTTCTCTCAATTTTGCAATTTATCTCACTAACGTAAGTTGGAGGATCGCACATTTGTCTCCCGCTTACGGACCTCATACATTTTAACAATCATTTGCTACTATGGACCTCATACATTTTAACAATCATTTGCTACTATGGACTTAATTTTTGATCAAATCTGGCCATGATATATGAAGCATTCTTCTGTATAACCACTATCAGAGTAAAGTTTTCCAAATCATACAACAGAACAAACCAATTACGAGTGTTATACTTATGATAAACATTTTCTATCTAAGTTTTACAATTATTTTTGCATTGCAGAATATTGTCCTCATTTTATTAAATGGGCCATTTCGATATTTATTTATTATTTTTTTTTTTATGTATACAACAGGTTGTTTGAACCCAATTACTGTATACAATTTTTTTTTAGCTATTATATTGATTCTCGTGACATGTGATAGGTAGCCAATCTATCGCCATTTTATTGTCACGTGAATTCTACACCAAACCAAAGACAGTGTGACAATCACACTGCCATCGCCGGGAATCGAACCCGGAACCTCCGGTATGGAAGCCAGAACTCTTACCACTCTGCCACAAAGGTCGTCAATTTCATCTCAAATTTTGATATTGCATTTCATCTCAAAATCTAGGTATACCGACTTATAATAGTAATTGTACCACCCAAAAAGTTTAATTGGTCAACCATCTTCAACAGAATATTCCTTAGCCGCAACATCGTGCTAGAGTACACTCCCTTGACAAATGACAAATTCCATACATTTTGTATTTTTCGCCCGTTTCGTTAGTTTTAATAAGTAGTGCATTAAATTATTAATGAAAAATAGTTAATCATATTTTCTAAAAGTTTGAAAATCTTTGCAGTTCATATACAATGTTTGCATAGCTTGGTACAAGCAAAACAGGGGCCGTGTTTATATAATCTTCCCATATTCCTCCTTGCCTCTTTCCCTGCATTGTTTCAGACCCTCCCGTTTCCCTGGGGTACCTTGTGCATCATTAATTCATCATGCTTTTACAGTCAAATGTGAATTTTCAGCATACACCAATTTTCGATAAGTTTTTCCTACATGTGCCATTTTGAAATATTCTTCCTTATTCAAAATGATGCTTGTTACGTATGAATACAATTCAAAATACTTAACATTAAAAAATACTATTGAAAAGTGGGCATATTGAATATAATGAATTAAGAATCTCAATTGCTGATAAAAGAAAGGAAGAGCGGAATAAGGTATTATGGACCAAATTCTAAAAGGATCGCTGCGCTTTTTCGGACATATGGAGCGCATGGATGGAATAAGAATGGTTAAGAAAGTATACGTTAATAATGTAAATCGAGTACGGAGTCGAGGCTGACCGAGGAAAACATGGCATGACCAAATTAATCAAATTTAACAGGTTGGTCATGTAAGAAGTCGGAAGAATCAACGTGCGTGACTCGCTGTATGAATGTGGAGGAAGGTAGAGAGGTGTGCCAGGATAGAGTAGTGTGGTTGTCTATTCTCTTTGCCTACCCTTACGGGGAAACGGCTTGATGGTTTGTTGTTGTTGTTATGAATTAAGAAAGAATAGAAAAAAAGTATATGATAACGATGTAAACGGAACTAGAAATAGAGGAAGACCGAGGAAAACATGGCACGATCAAATAAATTAAATATTGAATGTTGGCCACGTGATGAATCTATGTACGTGCATGACACGATATATGAATTTTGAGGAAGTGAGAGAAGTATGTCAGGAAAGAACAGTGTGGAAAGTCCTTTCTTTTTGCCTCCCTATCAATTATAATAAAACTTCTAGATAACAGACGTTTACATTCGTATTAATTTGTTGCACTCCGAATGAATTAGAATAGATTTTAAAATAATTGTTTTTCAATCGGGAACTTGGGTTCGAGCCTGGACACGACCAGATTCATTCTTCATAATAATGAGCTATTTTCTGCTCATATTAAAGATTGTAAAATAAATAATAATATCATTGATTTAAATATTTAGTAAAAAAAAAGTGGCAAATTTATTCCTGTTCTGAATTTCTAGCATGGTATTAAATACAATATATTTCATATATCCAGTAACAGAAGTGTTAAATCGACACGTGTTATTTCATTTTGAAAAAAGAACATCGCTGTTGGAACATTTAAAGCGGACTCAGACAGAGCAAGTACCGATTTTCATGACGCAAGCTCACTTTATATCACGCCATTTGAATTTATGGCATTTCATATACATATTCAGGGAGAGTGCCCGGTCAGCGGCGCTAACTCACGGACATGTGCGAGTAATGGCTGATAGTCGACGGATCGGATACGTACAATGAAAAATTACGTCTACCGGAATTTTATTTTTTATTGCTAGGATATCAAAATATTCGACGATTTGACAAATTCAAATAAAAAATATCACAATTACGTGAGAAATCATATACAAGTAATGCGATATCAAAATAAATAAATGTCCTATCAAAACTTTTCACTTTGTCTTCTTCTTCTTCTTCTTCATTATTGTAGAATTAATTGGTCTGTTCTCCAGAGTGTTGCACCTTCTGTGAGGTAGATTCCCAGATGTCCTTCAATCTTTTAGGAGGTCTCCCACGAGGACGAGTCCCATAAGGTTGATTATGCATTGCAATATAGGGGAGTCTGGTGGTGTCAATTCTTTGAACATGACCGTACCAGTCCCTTTTTCGCTGTCTGCTCCATCTTATAAAATCCTCAACCTCACATATCTCTCTTATTCTGCTAATAATATCCTCGACCTCACATATCTATCTTATTCTGCTGTTCCTCACGCGATCCCTCAGTGTCTTGCCTGCTATCGTTCTCGGTGTCTGCATTTCGAAAGTCCTCAAAACTTGTTTGGTCCTTACTGTGTACTTTTTCACTTTGTACTTTCCTAATTTGGGAGTGTTCATAATATTTTTTACACAAGGGAATATAGAAACTATCCGTGACTTTTATATCGGATAACTTTTGAATATTCTGGGTACCAATAACTTGCACATAAGAAATGATGAATTTGCAAATATCTTTTTGAATACTTTTCATCTTGGGGAGCATCCATCTTTATGTTCAGGATTGGTATTATCGACAGCGTCAGAATATACAATATAATATCTCAACATCCCTTGACACCAACTTATACCTGTAACAATACCTGTAACTATTAAACTGCCGAACACAATCGCTTTAAAAATTGACATTTAACTTCAATTAAACAATGTACAAGATATTTTTATAGTATTCAGCCTAATAGCATCAATTTTGCATTGTGTTTCTAATTTCATGTACTTTTGTTGATTTTTACACTTTCATCGGAATTGACATCTTCTTGATGTCAAGATTATTTGTATTAAAACCACGTTTTGTCCGCTTTTTAATATATTAGTCTCGATTTATTTCGAATATATTAAACATACATTATCGGTTCATATCATTATCCCTATTATGAATAAATTTTATATTAGTAACATATCGAAAAAATGTACTACAAGGTGGAATAAACTCAAAATTTTAATAATATAAAAAAAACATGATTACAGAATTCAATCTTACTCTCAATGTACGAGTATTATAATCTTCGTAATAAGTCAAGAAAAAAAATTTTTTTTTGTCCATAATAAAAAAAATATAACTAACTCCTTACCATCAATGCTATTTCGTTAGATGGGTAGGCAGAGATGATGAAACGCCACAACGCAACGGTTCAATCCTGACAACGCACTTAACATTATTTTTGTAATTCCTTCTTTCTAATATGTGCAATTTGGAGAATATTTTGAGTTTTTACTTTTTATATCAATTATAATTATGTACATATTCGCAAATAAATAATAGTTCAGTTAACCTACTTTATATATAAATCAATCTCAGACATGTTTTATGCTTTGAACTAAATAACATAAATCCCTTTATATGGCATGGTTTTCATATTCAAGCACTTTGTTTATAAACTTTAACACATTAAGGTATAAACCAAAATTTAAAAAAAACATTTAGAGTAATAATGAGGCATATAAATTACTTTGGTTTACTCTAGAGGCACGCGTGGAATATTTATGTTGTATTCTGATGTTTCATCTGTCCAATTATAAGCGAGAAGAGTCTGTAATGGACCATTACAATAATTAAGTAAATGTTGGCCTTAATGTTTGTTTTGAGTAAGGCAAGTCTAAATTACACTCAACCCCGAGTACTTTTATTCTCAAGCAAAAACAGATGCGGTCTTTTAGTTCGCTTCGTAATAAATATGCCACGAAAGCTGTTAAAATAATAATAAATATACTTGTTTCAATACTTTCATGTATAAAATTTTTAAGTATCGTATGAAAAATATATTTTTTTAAAAACATATATGATTTTGTTTTTACACCATTTAATTTGTTTTAACGAAACAACCGGTTTCGCTCCCGCTGAAGCTTCGTCAGGGTTGCGGAAACTTTGTAATTGATTGAAGTGTACATTTTGGCATTTGTCAAAAGTGAACTTTAACATATTGCATTTTGAAGACATTGATGTTTTCCATTTGAACGAGCGAATTTAATAAATATGATTGGAGCAACCTTTCTGCGTGGATGAAACCATACTTTTACATAATATTATAATATAAAATATATGTATTTTTATTTATTTTTTATTTTCCGAACTATTATTTTTAAGTCTTAAAAAGTTTTGTTTAGTCTTATTTTAAATTAGTTTAACATAAATCTCGTATCATACTGTTGTCTGTTAACTATTATTTTGTATTTGTAGTAGCATGAAATTGACCTTACTTTATTTTTGTGTGTTTTATTTCTTTCTGATATATGTTGTTGATATCGCTGTATGTTAATAAATTTGTTAGAGATATTTAGTATTTTCCTCTAAAATAATTATAATGTGCCACTCTTAAATTAATTTTAATATTAAAAAGGACGACGATACCAACTTTACCAGGATACCTTAGATAGGACAGATTTCAAACAATGCTTTCAAAATATTATACGTTGGTAGGTCCAAAAGTTTCCGATCGTTTATAGTTGAAATAACACTGTTCATTCACAAATTTTAGGTTTATATTCATTAAAATGCTTGAAAACATAAGGTTTTTAATACAAATACGCCAATTAACACTTCACTTACTATTAAAAACGGTTAACGATGTTATGGCAAATTTCTCACTATCAGTAATGGTGAGAAATTTGACACCATGTGTGGCGTTGCTATTTATTCAAAGGCAGCCAAGCCTTCCACCACAATGGTGAAAATATTGAGATAACGTTATTTTTAGAGCATCCAAACTTAAATAATAGACCAGAATGTCGTTAAACGGGAAAGAATGTGAATAATGTGATTACCAGGAATTATAGTTATTTAAAAAATCATGGTAGAAATCCATTGTAAATGAAGAAAGTAAAAAAATAGTTTTTTAAACATATTAAATATTTTAAATTCCACTAAGGTTTATGGCTTCGGCCAGTTTAGGCAGCTCACTGACATCTTCTGGTCACCATGTCATGTAATTTTCTGATCATCCTGGTCACCAGAAAATGGTAGCAAACTGCTAAAAACCGGTCGAAACCGTAAACTTAAGTTGAATTTAACTATACATATTGTATTTAACTAAAATGCTTTCTTCTTCGATTTTCGTTTGAGAATGTTAGTATGGTACATAAAATACTGTCCGAATAGTTTTAAACGATGAAAAAAAAAGTGATTCATTTGTAAAATGTACCAAAATCAGCGGTGATATGTAACATTACCGTTTATAAAAAACATTGTGGGTAGGCAGAGAGAATGGACCGCCATACTACTCTATCCTGACATACCTCTCTAGCTTCCTCCACATTCATACACGCACGTCGATTCTTCCGGCTTCTGACATGACCAACCTTCAAAATTTGATTAATTTGGTCATGCCATGTTTTTCTGATTAAATAACCACTTTAATGCTCCTACACCTGAAACATTTGGACAGTACTACGTATGTTAAAAAAGTTCCATTGTTGAGTTTGTTCGACAACTGCTTCCTAAAATACCTCAGAGCTTTTGAGAACGCTCAGAAGCCGTAAGAGGATTCCGTCTCCTTGATTTAAAACCTTATGCAAATGTTCTTTGTAGCATTTATTATTAAGGTATTCGGAAAACGCTTTACGGCTTTCCTCGTGAATTCTGAGATACGCGGAGAATTATTTTAACGTAATAACTTCCGATAAATGATGATCGATTATGATACTTTATCATTAGTAATTGCAGAACAAACATGTATAGGTCGAAAATTAGTATGTTCTTTATGTATATAGCTTCAATAGGCATAACTTTTCTAATATATTCATATTTTTTAACAACTTAAATGGCGGTGCACAGTGGTGTTCTTGTACCGCCCCTTTTGTATGGAAGCCAATTTATAGAACTGACAAAATAAGGATGAAAGTAGAATAAATGCAGTAGAAATAAGATATCTTAAACGAATGTGTGGAAAATCTGTGTATGATAGAGTGTCAAATGAAAATATAAGAAATGAACGCGGTGCGAAGGATAGTGTTACGAACAAAATTATAAATAGATCATTAAGATGGTTTGGACACATGAAAATAAAAAATGAAGAAATAAAAATGCTAACGATGTAAATGAAAATAGAAATAGAGGATGACCGAGTAAAACGTGGCGCGATCAAATAAATCAAATATTCAATGTCGGCCACTTGAAGAGTCGGAGAAATCGACGTGCGTGTATGACACGTAGTAAAAATGTTAAGGAAGCTAGAGAAATATATCAAGAACGAATTGTGTGGCAGTCCATTTTTTGTGCCTATCCCTTCGGAGAGATTGGGTGATAATATTTTGGAAAATCTTCGTAACCTGTAAGTTTTATTACATTTTACCGTGTAAACTAACTAACCATAACGCCGTCTCCCCGAAGAGGTAGGCAGAAAGAATGGACTGCCACACTGTTCTTTCCTGACATATTTCTTTCGCTACCTCAACATTGATACACCTTGTAATGCACGCGCGTCGATTTCTCTGACTCCTCGCATGACTGACATTCAATATTTGATTCATTTATCTCGCTACATTTTCCTCGGTCTTCCTCTATTTCTGATTCCATTTATATTGTTAACATATATATTTTTTACTATTCTTTCTTCATTCATTCTTTCCATATGTCCAAACCATCTTAATGATCTTTTCATTATTTTGTTCATAACACCATCATTCGCACCGCATTCACTTTTTATATTTTCATTCGACACTATATCATACACAGAGTATCACACATTCGTCTAAGAGATCTCATTTCTACTGTATCTATTCTACTTTCATTATTCTTTTGCCAGTTCCATGCTTCGCTTCCAAACATTGTATATATTTTACTGTGTAAGTTAAAAAATTACTGAAACAGCCTAAATTCATAAGTAACCTAGTACCACATTTCGAAATTAAACATAAAATAATGAACTTTACATGCCTTAGGCGTGCGTATTTTTGAATTTTTATTACAAGAACATTTAAGATAAGTGTAATACTAACATTGGAACACGTGCGATTTTAAGTGAGGTAATATCTTAGAGGTATGCGACACCCCCGGATCCCGGCGCTGCGATTTTACCCTTATCTACCTCGAATTTTGGCGGGAAAGCGATGCTACTTAAATAATGTTAGGTTACTTACAATCCGTATAATAGCTTGCAAACTTTATTGTGCTGATAGCACTGATAGTGTAATATCTACAAAAACCAAACATAAATCAAGTTTTGGAGATTCTGCGTTAATATTTAAAACTAACTAACTAACCATCACGCCGTCTCCCCGGAGGGGTACGCAGATATAATGGAGTGCTAAACTTTTCTTTCCTGACATATTTTTCTCGCTTCTTCAACATTCATACATCGTGTCATGTACGCGCCTTAATTTCTCTGACTTCTATTCCTGGCCGACATTCAATATTTGATTTATTTTGTAATATTTACTACGACACGATGTATGAATGTTGAGGAAGCGAGAGAAATATGCCAGGAAAGAAAAGTGTGGCAGTCCATTCTTGCTGCCTACCCCTTCGGGGAGACGGCGTGATGGTTAGTTAGTTAGTTAGTTATATTTACTATCGATATATCGAATTGTGACAGTCCATTCTTTCTGCCTACCCTTTCGGGGAGACGGCGTGATGGTTAGTTAGTTAGTTAGTTATATCGAATTGTCAGTAGGGTCGCGGCGAGTCACAACTTGCTGGAGGGTGTGATTCTATAAAATGCTGCGAAATGCCCAGTTGCATTCCACCGGCAACACTACTGACTAGTCCAACTCGTTAGCGTCCCTATTGCGAACCCCGGGCAATGGGATCACACTCATAACCGTGTGATCACAACAGATAACGAGGGGATGTAAGTCGAGTTTCTGGCGCCTCCAAACCAGATCCAACCAACTAAGGGAAGGTAACCCCGACAGAAAAATCCACCAGAGAAGACAACGGGAAACCACTCTGGTCACCTTTTCCCAGGAATCACTATGGCGAATACCTTTGCTGTATAGTGATCGCCAACGTTGGGGGGACCTGGCACGGCACCAAAAGAAGAAGAAGAAGATCGATAAGTTGGTTAAGTATATTTTAAGATGGAGCAGACAGCGAAAAATGGACTGGTACGGTCATGTTCAAAGAATGGAGACTACCAGACTCCCCTATATTGCATTGCATAATCAGTCTCATGGGACTCGTCCTCGTGGAAGACCTCCTAAAAGATGGAAGGACAGCTTGTAGGGTCTACCTCACAGGAGGAGTAACGCTCTGGAGAACAGACCACATAGGTCTACAATAAGGAAGAAGAAGATAAATTGGTTTCTCACTCCACTGCTCCTCTTAATCTTTATGAATATTGTAACGCTCAATGTATTTTGTGACGAAGAAATTTATAAGTATTTTGGCATAATTTTATCATTTCATTAATGCCAACCAGCTATAGTCCAGTAGAATCTATCATAATTTACATAATAATTAAACCAAATATAGAAAAAACAACAAATGAGAAAAAAAAATGCAACGATAATCTTAACTTGAAACTACGGAAAATAATAATTAAATGGTATACTCGTATATGTCTGTTCTATTATATGGCGGCGAAACATGGACTCAGAAAGTGAATTTAATGAACCGGTTGGAAGGGTTCGAAATGTGGATATGCCTCAGAATGCTCCGTATACCGTGGACAGATAGGGTCAGTAATGCAGACGTACTGCAGAGAGCCAGAGCCAATAGAGAGCTGTTGTCGAGTGTGAAAATTAGAAAGGTCTCATATTTGGGTCATGTGCTAAGTGGAGAAAATTACCACCTCCTTCGACTGATATAAATGGGTAAAGTGGAGGGACGTCGGGGAGTTGGTAGAAGTAACTGTCCTGGCTGCGGTACATCAAAGAGTGAACAGAAAAAACAAGAGTTTCGAACCTGTTCCAAGTAGCGCAGGATAGAGATGCATTTGTTGCAGTGATTGCCAACGCTTGCAGGACCTGATAAGGAAGATAGAACAAACATTTACGAAAACGGTCACTATCGAAATAAAAACAAAGTGGAAGCAGTATGATATTGTTTTATTTTATTACTCTTTATATGAATTAGAAATGCCAAATGCAGATAAATGACGACCTTCGTGGCTGAGTGGTAAATGCATTGACTACCACCTCGAAGGTTTCGGGTTCGATTCCCGACGAGGGCAGTGTGATTGTCACACGATCTTTGGTCTGGTGTAGAATTCACGTGACAATTAAATGGCGATAGATTAGCTACCTATCACATGTCACGAGAATCACTATGATAGCTATAATAATACCCTTTACATCGATTTGAATCATGCTGTCATGATGTGAAGAGCGATTGAACAAAATAATGATAATAATAAAAATAATATAAGAAATGAAAATATATAATTTGAACTCATGAAAGGAAAGAAAATGTCATACGATTAAATTAATTTTGAATATCTGACACATGAGAGGTCAACACAATGTGTGATTGTTGAGGTAGCGAGAGAGGTTCGCCAGAAAAAAAAATGTGGGGATATTTCTGCCTACCCCTTTGGGTACACGGATGTGATTACTAGTAAAGTAAAATATCAGAACTTTTAGTTTTCTTCAGGTTCATTCCATTAGACATATTTTCAATTGAAAACTCTTTTCTTCGATGAACAATTACGAAGAAAGCTGTAGACGCTAAAAAAAGTCCAATATCTTTGGTTTATTTTATCTCTGAGAAATATCTCAGGATGGTTGCGGACAAAGTGCACTGCTCAATTATTACTAGATCTTTGAGAACTAATGCATCTAAAGTACACCGAGAGCCTTGAGCAACTGCAGTAAAAGTGCAATCTTCATAAATCAAGGTTCCCCATGCACAGAGAGTCATGAATTCTTTATAAGCCCAGTCTCTCGATACTGGAAAATTACATTTTTACTGACTCGACAACACTGTCGGAAACTTTATAAAACTGCTTTAAATTCAGGCATATAAAACAGTTTTAACGTTGTTTTTAGTTTGAAACTCTACGCTATAAACAAGTTTTTTTCAAAATGAGAACGTTTGTCCAGAATAATAATGAATAAACTAGACGAATAACATTTTTTGTTTTATCTTAACGTAAACGCCACACAGGAATCAAACACATAATAAGTGCTTAATTTTGTTAAGAATAAAAATGAAATTATTAACTAACTAACTAACTAACCATCACGCCGTCTCCCCGAAGGGGTAGGCAGAAAGAATGGACTGCCACACTTTTCTTTCCTGACATATTTCTCTCGCTTCCTCAACATTCATACATCGTGTCATGCACGCGCGTCGATTTCTCTGACTCCTCACATGGCCGACATTCAATATTTGATTTATTTGATCGTGCCACGTTTTCCTCGGTCTTCCTCTATTTCTGGTTCCATTCACATCATAAACATATAATTTTTTTACCATTCTTTCTTCATTCATTCTTTCCATATGTCCAAACCATCTTAATGATCCTTTCATTATTTTGTTCATGACACCATCATTCGCACTGCATTCACTTCTTATATTTTCATTCGACACTCTATCATACACAGAGTATCCACACATTCGTCTAAGAGATCTCATTTCTACTGCATTTATTCTACTTTCATCCTTCTTTTGCCAGTTCCATGCTTCGCTTCCATACATAAGGGTCGGTAGAAGAACACCATTGTGCACTGCCTTTCTAGCTTTTTTGGATAGGTTTTTGTTTGCGATGACAACTTTAAGTGCACCATTCACTTTGTTGCCTGCCCCAACCCTTCTTTCAATATCCCTCTCCACTCGCCCATCTCTTGTAAATATACTACCTAAATACACGAACTCAACTACTTGCTCCAAATTTCCACCATTCACGCTAATGTTGCAGACTGTCGTGGTTTCTTCCTTTTCAAAAAATCATTACCTTAGACTTATTAACATTCATCATCAGATCATTTCGCATGCATACCTCATACATACAATTCACCAGGACTTGTAGTTCATGCTCGTTGTCTGCAAGAAGGACAGCGTCATCCGCATACAAGAGACAGCTTACTGACACTCCGCTCATTTTGGCACCTACATCCAACCCTTTCAGCTCTTTCATACATTTGTCCATATACAGATTAAATAACCACGGGGATTCGTTAATATTATATTTTCTACAAGACCAAAAATATAATATTTTTGGTTTATGAATAATCTGGCTAGTTTAAAAGGCACAGAATCGAGGAACTTGGAATAAAATTATCATGGAGCCTTAAACTCAAAAAAGTTATACAACCATGTTAAGTAGTTAAGAAGCATACATATATAAATAAGAATACTAAAAAAAATACAATATTCATAATATTTATGGTATAGAGATTAAGTTATAAATAAAAAGGGCGTTACCAGATAGGCACCCAAAATACTCAAATGAAGGTCTTAGAAAAGGAAAAGTAGTGTCGGGGTTCCACCAAAAAAGGTAAACTGATAGCTAACAGGGAAGAGTGAAGAAAAACTAAAGAGGCCTATATGCAGCAATATTAAGGAAAGAATAGCATACTCAAGCTGAAATATGAACAACGGGCTATGGAGAGACAAATGCTGAGGGACAAAATATCCAATAATGAAATCAGACGCCGGTAAACCTTTTCGATGTGATTAACTGTGTTGCCAAACTGAAATGAGCAGCATATGTCACCATACAGGGAATGGATAGAGCTCAGAGTCTTGACGTGGAGACCATGAGAGGGGAAAAGGGGCATCGGTCGACCCCAAAAAATATGGGCTGACGATATAATCCCATTCGGGGGAAGACGATGAATGAAATAATATTTCAAGAGGCCTACATCTAGCAGTCGAGATATAGGTAAGAAGAAGAAGAAGCAGCAGGAGGGGAAAAGGCTGAAGAAGAAGATTAAAGTTATACTTAGGAAATTGAAAATAACTTTGTTTATCCACTAGTTATTAAAAAAATATTTAAAAAACACGACATGTTTCAAAGGATACCACCATTTAATCTATACCTACATATTATTATAATCTCTGTACCTACATTTAATCTCTCAAGCTCCCATTCCTAATCAAATGCAAATTTATCATTCTATATAAATTATGTCTTTTCAAATGCATGTTTTTTTCTAAATTACATTTTTTAATATTTTTTTTATAAAATCATCATGTATTATTATTATTTAATATTATTTATTAGTACTTATAAGAAAATCCCAAGTTAATTTTTAAATTTGAATTATTGTATCGAATTTTAAATGCGTTTTAATATTAGTCTTTCTTTGTTTAGTTTTTATTTTATTTTTACATCTGAAAATGGAGGTATTCTCCAAACTAAGTCGAGTTATTAAATGTTTTTTTAATAATTAGTGGATTAAACAAAGTTATTTTAATTTCCTCAGTATACGAGCATTTCTATGGAATTCCACAGTGTTAATGTCTTAGCGTTCAATAAGTAGATTAAAGTTACTTTAATCAATGTGTACTAGGTACACAGCATCGGTAATCTAAGGTCAATATTTTCATATTGTAATCGTAAAGTCTTATAAACGAAATATTCAAATCACAAAAACAAGTCTTGTACATTTTCATAACCGATATTATGTAATATCTCTTCAGAATTGAGAATTATGAGTACTTTCTTAGACAACAGGTGTCTCTAAGGTTCGTCTTTTTTGCGAAAAATCAAATTTTTAAGTTTTTTTTCTTAGATTTAAGAGCACGTTATTATGATAGTACAAAAGAAATGTAATCTTCTTTACTTTAAAAGTATTTTTTTTAAGTTAAGAAACCCACAAGTATTAAATAAAACAGTTAGTACTTTGTTACGTTACAAACTTAATAACTAGAAAACTTATTAAGTGTTTTTTGAATAATGTAGCCATTATTAATAAATAGTAGAAATAGAAACGTAAGTTTTATTACATTTAATAGTAATTACATGTTTCACCATGTTAAGGCATTATCAAATTTGGCGAGAATCAAATGTGTAGACTTATGCTTCTCTTATATATTCTTATAATGTAATTGCAAACGATCTGGAATTATACATGTTTGTAATGTTTGTGATTTTTATTCAAATAAATGAAATGAAATATATGATTAATTTGGTCATGCCATGTTTTTTTGGTCTTCCACAGCTTCTCTTTCTCCTCACACTGCTTGTATACAACATTTTAAACATTTTTCTCTCATCCATCCGTTCCATATCTCCAAACCATCTCAGGGATGCTTTTTTAATTTGATTTATGATATAATCATCTGCCTTACATTATTTCCTTATTTCGTCTTTTGGTATTCTATCTTGTATCGTTTTCCCGCATATTCTCCTCAGTGATCTTATTTCTAAGATTTTTATTATCCTTTTTTCCAGCTTTTTACTTTTACGCGTTTTGAAATATATATTTAATACGATATATGTGTACAAACAATAAAATATGCAATAACCATGCTAATAAAATAATGTCAAGTCACACTTTCGAGTAATCAATACCTACCCGTCAGCCGTTCGTCCTGCTCGTATGATTTATGCATCATCCTGGCCTACGTAGGATCGGAAGTTCCTAGGATGGGCGGCATAGCCCGGGGGTAAATTCCTTCTTCCCTTACAACACGTAGCTCCCACAACTTGCGATACTTTAAATCCTCCCCTTATCAAAACAGGGGGAAACGCACACAAACCATTGCAGAATAGAAAACCAAGGGAGAGACGGGGGCTTAACACGACTAAAGAATATCTTTCAGGGAAATAATTCTAGAGAAATATTCTCTATGGTTTAAAATAAAAATATTGCATTTCTTCTATATTCGCCATTACTTTGTGTTGTGAATTTTAATATTTTTGTTGAAAACGTGGTACTTTCACTACCCTTTTTGCAATTTTCTCAAACAAGTTTCAGGCCAGAGATGTCCTTCCTCATTGTAGAACTTTTAATGGTAATATAATTGCGTAGATTTTCACGCTTGGTAGCAATATAATTTTAAGGATCTTACAAAAATTTGTGTAACTCGTCTTTATGTGACCTCGGCCGACGTTTTGGAGATCGTTGTAGTCTTGATCTTGGGGGTGCTTAAGTAAGGTTAATCACCCTGAAGATGGAGACTGCAATGATCTCCAAAATGTCAGTCTAGAAAGACGAATGATTTTTCCAAGATCCCAAAAACGTATTAACAGTAAATATTAATGTTTCTACACCGAGAAAAGACGTCTATGGCCCTAAACAAATCAGTGAAAAGTTCAAAAAAGTGTTGTGAAAATGTATAAAATTGAAATAATATAAAAATAAAGATAATTTTTTATTGAGAGTTCAGTTATCATTTGAGTATATTTGTTGTATGATTTAATCTAATATTGTGAAAAATTCAGTGCCTTTATTTTAATAATTGAGCAAGACATTTTTTAAAAAGTCTATTGTTTTGGCCGAAAATTAAATAACTTTTAATTTTTTTATTATTCGAATTTAAAATAAAATAAAATAAAAACATAATAACAGCTGTTATTACAAAGCCCCGAGGAAGCTTGGGTACAAGCAAAACTAGTCGGCAAATTAAATAACCGCATAGTGGTGAAAAACAATGTGCAGTGTTTTTATTTTATTTTATTTTAAATACAAATAATAATAAAAAATTAAATATTTTACCACAAAGTGAATGCTTCATACGAAAATTTAAATAACTTTGTTTTATGTATCACAATTGTATTTTATTTTACGCGACAGGTGTTTTGTCAACGTATGTTGACATCATCAGGTTTTACACTAATATATCAAATGTCAAATTTTCAGCTGAAACAAAATAATAATAAAATGATAATAAACATTTGGAATTAGTTACCAGACGTATTTATTAAATGATTCATCAATGAATCTATTTTGTTGTGAAAAATAGTCCTTATTTAAATTTCATAATGGCTGATACGTGTTGCTGAAATTTAAGTCATCCTGTGTACGGTGTACAGGGTGGCATGAAGATCTCCGTGTTGTGTATCTTTATGGGTTCCGTGCGACACAGTGGTGTATTTATATACCCCGCCCCACCCCCGGCGGTCACGTGATAAATTATCCACCCTGTATTAAAATAGTGCCATCAACTCAACGGCAGTACTTGAAAATTCTGCAAGTAATCTTGAACTATGCCTTGCTCTTCGGATGACAGATAAGATAATTAATTTTTGTGAATAATTATTTCTACACATCACATAATTATGTTCAAATGTTTGACGGTATAAATGTTTTATCCCGTTTCACATGGATCAAATGTTAATTTACAGATTTAATTTTCTTATGATATATTAAAAAAAATCTTACAATAAATTTATTCGTCGTTTTTATAGTGTAACAGTATTTTTTAACCTTTAAAGTTAAAATAACCAAAGCTTGAATAAGATAATATAATATACGAGTATACTGCAATAAATGTATTGTTTCTTAAATATTATGTAAATCTCTTTAGTATATGATTCTAACGAATGTTAACGCCTGTTTTCTAAAAAAATATATTATTGTTTATGGTAATGCTAAGTTTCGCCTTTCTAAGGCATTATCAAATGATGCGAAAATCAAACGCGTTGTCATTAATATAGGTTCACTAATTAAAGGAGCATAATATGGTATTGAGGTGATTGATATGCCTTTTTTGTAGTATGAAATGTAAGAAATACAGTACATAAAATAAATTTTTATGTAACATGAATAAAATTCCTTAGTGAATTTATTAACTAAATGATATCCCGAGAGCACTATTTTTAAGGCATTTAAAATCAATAAATTCAAACTAGAAAACTTTTTTGATAGAATATATTATTCTTCTTTTGCTACCGTGTCAGGTCCCCCCAACGTTGGCCGTAACTGGAGCAAAGGCATCTCTGTCCTCCCCAACTTGGAACAGATTCTGAACTCTTGTAATTCCTGTCCACTCTTTAATGTTCCGTAACCAGGACAGCTTCCTTCTACCAACTCCCCGACGTCCCTCCATTTCACCCATTAATATCAGTCTTTTAGATTTACTTATAAAGATTTACTTATATAGAATGTACGAAATAATCTATTCATCGAAGAACTGCCAAAGTTCGATTTTCAAAATTCGAAACATTATTTGATGCATCGACATTTGTAGTTCATACCTCTCAATTATTTTTTCTTGATACAATTTTTTACGCTGTATATAAAAAGCGACTCAATGAAACAATAAGCCATATACCGTCGAAATTTAAGAATTCTAATTGCGTTTAAAAAAAATTAAAACGAAATTTTGCTTCTAATTCTAATTCTTCGCAGATAACGCAAGAAGTAGTTAGTAAAAAAATAAATATGAAACATTATAATTAAAAAAATATGAATTATAATAACAGTATGTAAAAAATTAAGTGTATAAAAAAATATGTAAAGAAAAAGTTTTTAACATTCAAGTAGCTTTGTCGCATGAAAATTAATCAAAGTTTTAGATTGTCTCGAAGCTTTTAACTCATTTCAGCCCCAGTGCCTATAGATGAAAGTAGAATTGTTAGTAAGAAAAAGCAGTAAGTATAGAAATGGCAACAACTTGTAATTGCTCGCATTCATTGTTGGCACGGGTGGTTTTTACAGCTGGCAATAAGAGAAAGGGGAAGCGGAACAGAATGAAGCGTGGTCGGATATAGGTCGAAAGCTCTCGTATATTCGTAGTCTAGATCCAAACCCCCGCTCTTCGTAGGCGAAGCTCAATTTTATATCGCAATAGTGTAAAGGTCAGGCCACGCTAGATTTAGTAACCAAGATTTGATATTAATGTTGGGATTGCAGCTATCCGAAGCTGGTTTATGCCGACTTGAAATATTATGTTCATAACTTGTCGGAAAATCTTCAGCACCATTTTCTTTGTATTCGTGGTCATATTATTATTCACCTTCATTTTTATTTTATTTTTTATAATAAATTTAAACATGTTTTTTTCTTTATACCTACTACGAGTAGAATATTAAATATTTCAGAAATACTCTTTATAAATATCGCGTTCATATAACTATTTTGCTTATCTTTCTGTCCCCTTATTTTATATTTTAAATTTTATATTTTCTTATATATTATGCTGTTCTCTGATTTTATATTTAGTGTAATTTGTAACTCTGACGAGGCTTTGGCGGGAGGTAAACCGGTTGGTTTTTAAAAAATAAAGTGTTTTAAAAACAAATTAAAAGTAGTCCATTGTTTTGGCCGTAAATCCGATATTTCAACATTATTAACTTTTAAATTATAAAACGCTGTTTACGGTATCGTATTTTTTCAAATTGAAAGTGTATTAATATTATATTTAATAACACCACACCACAAATTAAGTGCTTCATACAAAAGTATATGTTTTTTTAAAATAATTGTTGAATTAACTTATTACTTATAATAAGCTCTTCTTCTTCTTCTTTCAATGGATCTAACGATGTGTGACACAGAAATCATATCTCGTCGGATGATGACGTCCAGCTGTCCTTCCATCTCTTAGGTGTTCTTCCAGGTGGGCGGTGTCCGGAGGGGATTTCATAAGCAGCTGTATATGCAAGTCTGTCACCATCCATTCGGACTTCTTCTGGATCTACTCCACTCTTTTCCTCCAAATCAATTTGTTATAAAGTAAGTTCAGTTTTTTTGGTATTAACTGTTTAGAAACATTGTATTTTCACAACACTTTTTATATACGTGTAGGTAAAATTGATTTATTTTTCCTGTCTCATAATTCTAACTATACATCAATTCACCATGCCGCTAAATTCAATTCCCCCCCTTCACTTTTTCACTCATTAGTAAGTATATAAGTAATAACTCTTTTTCATTAAACTGTTAAAATTCGTACACTTACGAAGAGAAGTTTGTGTCCCGAAACAAGTTTGTGAAAAGTGCAAAAAGTGTTGTGAAAATACAATGTTTTAAAAAAGTTATTTAAATGTGAATCTACAATACAAAGTGATGGAAAATATAGAAGAAATATAAAAAAAATTAAGTTTACGGATACCAAGTATCATAAGATCAATTGCATCGCTAATAGGATTGTAACAGGTTGAAGTAATTCGTCGTAAATTCAAAGTGAATATTAGACCCTTTTGCGGGTTACGCGACCTATTCGTATTGCTTGTAGATATACCACGTCGTTTATGGTCTCCATTAAATGCACTTGTTCCCATACATGAACAGAAATTTACTCCTCGTATGCAGAAGTAAATTATATCGTTTTATGATTCGCAAGTGTCCATTGTCATAAAATTAATAATAATTTTAGTATACAGCTTTTGAATCAGAAATCTGGATCACTCTTGGTCCACATTTAACAATTTTGACTACATACAAAAATTATATAACTGCTTTCGTTTGTTGCAAACATAATATTTGCAATCACATTTCTTAAATAAAATTCCGCGACAACTGTATCACCAAGCAACATAGGCATCATCAGGTATTACGATTTCAATCGACGTTATTACATTAAGTGTTATAAGTGAGTAAATTTTCTAATAACGATAACAATTTTATAAAAAATAAATTAAATAATAAAATTGTGATACAATAACAGTGTTTTAAATTAACCAGTTGCTAATGTTTTTGTATCATATTGTTTCTATCAAAACAATGACTATTTATAAATATGACAGTATGATACTTTCAAATTAACTACATTTATAAATATTTATTCCAAAACTAAAATCGGTAAGAATATAATCGAATGAATTAGGTACAGAAAACCAAAAATAAAGAATATCTGTCAAAATGTTTTTCTTTAACTAAAAATATATTTTACCATTAATGCGATAAAATCAGATATAATTTCATATTCTTGTCCTTCCTTAATATAAGTTCATTCTTTACAGGGTTTGTTTAGAGAAACAAAACTCTTGATTTTGTTGTCCATGAAATTCACATCAGAGCCAATAAAGTAAGTTTCTACGATCGTGATTTCGGCACTGCGAGTCCGTTTGCTCCTTGTATGAGTAAGATTCCTAACTGTTCTTCCATCTTTTAAAATGTATTTCTCAAGAACGATTCCCGTGAAGAGCTAATTATGTAGTGCTAAAAATGGAGTCTGGTGGTCTCCATTCCTTGAACTTGACCGAACAAATCGCTCACTTCACTGTCTACTCCATCTTACAATGTCCTTACCCTCACATATCTCACTTATCCTAGTATTCCTCGCGCGATTTTTTTATGTTTTACTTGCTCCTCCGTCCTCAATAATATTTTGTTCCTGACTGTATCTGTTCTTACTTCAACGCTGTATTTACATATTGTTGGGCTTTTGCAACTAACTTTTATTAGCTGTATCTTTATTTTTCCATGTTGTGGATTTTGGAGCACCACAGATTGCAATGACAATTGACTTTAGTTTTCGTTTGTAAAATCTGATCAACTATTATAGTATTTTGTCTAGATAGCTGAAGGGGCTAACCCGTTCTATGGGTAAGTTCTCCACAGTAAGTTTATATTTTTATATACAGTACATTTTTAGGTACAATTTTTGTTTATAAAATTCTGGTATATTTTATTAAATAAATATATGTAATTTAGATTAATGATTCAGTGTTCTAATTCTGTATGTATTTATTAACCCTTTCGCGACACGTACAAGTATTATATTATATGCACGTTTGCGCGAAACCAACCCGGTTAAGTTATTTCTAGTGGGGGCTGCACGGAGGGGTGTTCCCTGAGGGTAGGTTTTAATTGACACGCTCGCTGCCATTTCTAGTGAAATACTTTTTTTATAATATGCCACACCGCTATCAAAAGCTGCATAAGGAAGAAAAACGCTCGCTCAAAAAAAAGTCGCTTTAGACACCATTCGGATAACTAAGCATTAAAAACGTCAAGTGGAAAATAAAAGCAATCAGATAATTCCTTTAAAAATTGCTTAGAAGTGTTTGAATTATAATACTAGCTTAATGTGAATTATATTAAACACTTTTCTTCTTCTTCGCAGTTCAAATCGGGTGGTGGTCTAGGGGATAGAACGCTTGGCTCCTGATCCAGGGGACATGGGTTCAAGACTGGACACAACCAGATTCCTTCTTCATAATAATGAGCTATTTTCTGCTCACATTGTAATATCATTGATGGTAAATCCTTGATATTTGTCTTTTAAATTTTTTTTTTAAATTTAAATACTAGGGATTAGATTGCGGGATATTCTTGAATGGACCTCCTCTACTGCACTCGGTCGTCTGCAGCTCAACTTAACTCAACATATGAGGTGCAGTTCATGTCCTCACACACCTGTTTCATATTTCCCGCCGGGGGCGCCCTCTGTATTTTTTTTCATGAACCATCATTATTATGTTATCATTCATTATGTTTTGCATATGGCCGATCCATTTGGCCGGCCTTTTTTTAAATGCATTTGTTAAGTTTGTTCTGTTCCCAGAAAAACAATTTACACCTTCGTCTCTATTGAGATACAATTAATTATTATAAAAAAATAATTTATCCGCAATAGGTAAAATCCAGTTTTAATTTCTAACAAGAATTTGTAAACATTCAAAAAGTTGTACAAAATAACTGGTCCAAGTAGGCATAAAAATTGGAGATACATCTCTAGGCGTAATATGGTACTGTATGATTTGCAGAGACTTTCACAGTGCATTAATAAAGATTTTCTGCTTAATGCTTTCCAATCTTAATAGATGACGCTAGTGTAGAGTGAACTAAAATATGTAAAGATTAGCACGGGATTCTAGCATATATACAAGTTCCAAAAAATTTTCAAATGTGGTGGTTATAAGAGGGGTGAAATGGTGAATGTTGTTAAACATAAAGCGATCTTTCAACCCAACCAATGAGGTCATAAATCCTGTAAGCGCCTCGGCCACTACATTCTGTTCCAAAAAAAAACAATTTACATCTTCGTCTCTATTGAGATACAATTAATCATTATAATTAAATTTTTTTTTGCCCGGGGGCGCCCTCTGTATTTTTTTTCATGAACCATCATTATTATGTTATCATTCATTATGTTTTGCATATGGCCGATCCATTTGGCCGGCCATATGCAAAATTTTTTTTCATATCATTTTTTGATTTGCCCGCTGGACCGACGATCTGAAGAGGATTGCTGGACATGGATGGATGGGAGCGGCAATGGATAGGGGGCGGTGAAGGGCTTTGGGAGAGGCCTACATTCAGCAGTGGATGACAGACGGCTGATGATGATGATGATGATGATTATAATTAAATGTATTTGATAAATTTTACGTGTGCATGCATACCTGCAAATATACAAATAAAGTATTGTGAAAATACTAAGTTTAATTCTAATTATTCAAATATAAGTGAAGGTAAATATATTATACTACAGAAGAAATAAAAGGTTATGATTTTGTCGTACTCGTATTTGTTGTTAAAAAAATACACACGTTGTTTAAAAAAAATCAACAACAACAACAACAGAGAATGATCTAATGCTATGTGTGGTGTGTTTTACTGTACGCATGTGAAACGTGGACCTTAAAAGTGAACCTTATTAACAGACTGGAAGCATTTTGAAATGTGGCTGTATCGCCGAACGCTCAGAATTCTCTGGACAAACATGGTTATCGATACAGTTGACAGGGAGCTGTTGTCAACTATCAAGGTTTAGAAGATTTCACGTCATCTCCAGGGGAAAATTGAAGGACGCCGAGGGCCCAGTGGGATACAGATGTTCTTATTGCGAAACATAAAGGAATGGACCAGCATCCGAAGGAGCAGGACAGAGACAAGTTCACCGAGGTGATATCCTACGTTAAGGTGACCCGACAGGGCATTTGAAGAATAAGATTCTTATGTAATACAGTCTGTAGACGTATCTATTTGATTTTGTACATTTTAAATCGGAATCCGAAAATGAAAAGTAATTGCCTTAAAACTGAACAAAGGAAATACCTTCAATGTAATTTATTCATAGAATGAAACGGCATTGACATAAAAATGCGATTTAAGGGGAGTAGACATATGATAACTCAACGTGCTGTCGGGCAGGCGGGGCATTTTTGAATACCTCCAATGAAAGAGATATGGATGTTTTATACACGCCATATTTATTATGTCATATAATAGCGGGCGTGTCTTATGACGGGGTCATTGAGTGTCACGTGATTCGGTGACTAATAAAACTTTCATCATTACTTTTCAGGTTATACTGTTTTAATAAAATAAAAACGCTAATAGATTCAATGTTATTTGATAAATTTTTAAACATTGTATTTTCACAACTCTTTTTGGACATTTGTTTTTCAACAGTAGTTTAAAAATCTAACCTTGAATTATGTCTGAATTTATTGATTCTTACGAAATAAGGAATAGGTTTTCTATTTAATATTGAATATATTTATTTTAAGACGTTTTCATAAAGTATTTTTAATAAGAATGACATGTTGTACGAAAATGTTTTAACAAAGCGAAACATATCATTCCAATAAAATGTAATAAAATTAAAACTACAAAACATGCATTAATATTCAATTTAAATATTAAGTTTTATATATTCAATCAAAATAAATGTGCTCATAATACATTTGAGAGTGATAGGTGAATGAAAATTTATATAGTTAGAATGTGACCATGAACATATAAAAAAAATCTCAATTAAAATATGAAAACGTCTAATAATTTATGAGAAACATCTTATTTTCAGGAAATTATTGAAACACCGAATTGACATGAAAAAATATAAAAGTAATGTACAATGTTTTTTCTCATCGCGTGTTTGGATACATTTAATGAAATATAAACCTTGAAAAGATTGTTGACAAATATACATTCTATTTAACTTAATGGAATACTCTACATAACATAAATACTTAATTTGTATTTTTATATTAACTTTTTTTTGGTCTACAGATTTTTAATGTAAACATTCCCATTCAACACGCGTCAAGGTCATAATCTCATACCAGAAAAAATAAACATCGTTACAAATAATGTATATTTTTTATGTTTTTCTACAGCTTTCATAAGAAAGCTTACTTTTAAAAAAGAAATAAGTAACTTATAAAATCATAAAATTTCAAGAGTATCAATTATTGTACGGTATGCTAGCTACATCATTTTAATATGGTATTTTCAGTACAACGCTACACATAGAAGTTTATTGAAAATGTATGTGTATACACATATTTTTTTACTTCTATATCGCGTTTTCTTATTCTGTTTTAGACTGTTTTTTTAAGTGACCTGCTGCAACCGGTGAAAACTAGTTCAATAAGTGTACATATACTATTGAATTAAAGTAAACTTAGTTAATTAATAGTAATTAGTTAATCGGTAAAAATGGGATAGTCCATTCTTTCTGCCTACCCTTTCGGGGAGATGGCGTGATAGTTAGTTAGTTAGTTAGTTAATTACCTTAAAAATAAAAAATAATTCTGAAGCAAATAGTTGGTGACTTAAGCTTAGTACGAGAACATTTTGTGCTAGTTTTCTGTTGCTACATTTGTATATAGCAGGTTATTTGAATCCACTTACCGTATACAATTTTAACTATTGATCCACATGAAATGTGATAGGTCGCTAATTTATCGTCATTTTATTGTCTTGTTAATTCAATATCAGACCGAAGACAATTACTTCGCGAGGAATCCAATCCGGGACCTTCGATTTGTCAGTTGTAGCTCTGGCCACTTTGCCACGAAGGTCGTCAAAATTAACAGAATAATTTGATGTTAACTGTTTTATGTACTTTGTAAAGTGAGTGTTGTATGCAAATTATATAACAAAAGAAAAATTAAACATCTACAACATAAAGTTATAGCGAACATAGAAGAAAATAATAATTTGATTTAATTTTGAGAACGAGCAGTATGTAAAGTACGATTATCTCCCTTCTACGCTTAAGTATAGTGTATCACAATAGTTCATAATTAGTATTTTATTACAGTGGCTTCTTAGTTCCATGTCTTTGGTGGGTAATAACAGTGCAAAAGTTTAACGTACGCAGCAATTTCAGTAATTTAAAATATGACACAACAAGTGAAATTATGAAGTCACGAATTTGGGACAGTAATTAAATAATTATGCTAACAAACTTAGCAGACACATTGTTGTGGCATTATCCCTTGGATTAACAATGGCATTAAGTCATTATCTCTCGTGGACTTGTACGGTTTAATGGGCCGGGAGGGATAAGCAAATTTATCGCCGAGAACGCCCCTCAAGAAATATTCCCTGGGACAAAGCTGAAACGCCGAGCGGGTACATAGTTGTATTTATGATACCGTCCGTGTAGAGAGTTTGACCCTAAACACTGTATATCGCATTCGAAACAACACAAACGCGCGTGCTTGTATACATCAATGACAAATAATTCGAAATTAACAAATATACTTCATATCAACAATGCCTCAAGACTAAAGTCTTCAACCAGTGCATCTTGCCAGTCATGACGTACGGAGCCGAGACGTGGACACTGACAAATGGTCTAGTCTACAGATTCAAGGTCGCCCAACGCGCCATGGAAAGAGCCATGCTTGGAATAACCTTGTGGGACAGATTTAGAAACGAATTTATTCGACAACAAACCAAGGTGACTGAGGTTGCTCTGAGGATGGGAGGGCTGAAGTGGCGATAGGCTGGCCATATCTGTCAGATAACCAACGGTTGATAGAGGAGACGGGTTCTGGAGTGGAGACCGCATACAGGATTCCGCAGAGTTGAACGTCCCCTTCCCGCTGGACCGGTGATCAGAAGAGGATTGCTGGATATGGATGGATAGGAGCGGCAATGGATAGGGGGCGGTGGCGTGCTTTGGGAGAGGCCTACGTTCAACAGTGGATGATAGACGGCTGATGAATATGGTGATGATGAAATATGCCTTCTTCATCTTTCAAGCATAACAAACGTCCCATTTACTCGGTGTCGGCTCTTCTTGAATGGCGTCTTCTGGGTTCTCTGTCTTGGGTGACGTCTGCTGAAACCCAATTTCTTTGGAGGTTCTTATAAATAAGTCCCTACCACGTCAACTTGGGCCTACCACGTCCTCTGGCTCGTTGGTCCTTTTCCATCATCCTCCGTGTAGAGTGGTGGGATTTAAAGCTATTATAAAGTACTAAGCGAGGCTTCTATCTGTTTGGTTGTAATTTCAAATGATTAAAAACGAATATTCAACAGTAATTTATTTAAAGTATAGTAACAAAACAAGAACAGATACAACTCGAACTAAAAATCTTTTCAGAACCGCCAGAGATGAAAACTCTTTGCGTCATTTCAGGAAAAAGAGAGAGTACAAATACACTACACAAATTAAAAAAAAACTGCAGTGATATCATATGACGGATGTGAACAAGGAGATGATTCTGGCGAAACCATGAAAACCCTATGGACACTTAAAGAATCACACACACTGTTGCAAATAGGTTACCCGTAGGCCAACGTCCTAAATAGGTGGTCTTCCGCATCGCAAGATAAGGCAAATTATGAGACATCAGATCACCGGATCTATTTGAAGAAAAAGTAATAACAGACTAAATGCTAAATGAATTCGAATGAAAACGTCAGTTTTCTATAAATTTTATTATATTTTATGGGACTGACATGTTTCGTCCTTCTAATATGGAGTTTTACATCATTGTTCAAGAAATAATAAATAAGAATAAATGCTTGTTATGAAAATTTACAATGATGTAAAACTCAATACTAAATAATTAATACGAATGAAAACGCCTGTTAGTTTCTGTCTAGAAGTTTTATTGTATTATATTTTATAGGAATGACATATTTCGCCGTTCTAAGGCATTAACAAATATTATGTCAATTATTTGATCGTTCCCATAAAATGTAAAATAATTTCTAGAAAACAGACGATTTCATTATTATACGTATGGAAGGTGTTGATCTATTATAAAGAATAATACGAAATAACATCTCAATCTTCCATCAATGGGGTAGGGCTGGAGGGCACACGTCACTACGGGGCGGGTAGGACATGCCAGCCGGCATGAAGATGTTATCCGCGAATGGGCGGGAAGCGTGACTGTGCCCCGCCGTGGGCAGTACCCACCTTCGCATAGACGGGGTGTCAGTGACAAAAGCGCATGATACATTATCGGTACGTGCGCGATACAATCGTTCGTTGAATTAGCGACAAAGAAATAATAAGCACTTAATTATTTTGCACTCATACAAATGAGCAGATTGTGACGTAAACAATTATTATTGTTCTATATCGATATCCCTACATTGAATGTTAATGCATTAACACCGTGGAATAAATAAAGGAAAAAAAACTTTTCAAAATGTATATTTAGTTAGTTACTTACAAAGTTTCAATCTTGGGATTGATTTACAAACAATTTATTCTATTCTTCTCTTCCATTCTTCCCTGTCTTGTGCGGCTCTTTTGAAATCTGCATATTATGAGCAGCGCACGTCCACCAACAGGTCCTCCAGGTACTCTCGGCGTAGGCGTTCCCAAGAGCTTGTCCCCTCGGTCATACCCTCCATTACGGCATGCAAGAGACCTTCTTGACGCACTACATGGCCGATCCATCATGCACGCCTTTCGGACAAGGTCCTGAGCAGGTGACTTCCTCATTCAATTCCTTGAAGAACTTCCTCATTCGTGATGTGGTCTCTCCAGGAAGTTCCTAATAGTCTTCTATAGGACCACATCTTACATAAGTGTATTTTGTTAAAATACACTAATGTCTAATAATCAACTTTTTTACTTTATATACAAAACAGATAAACATCAATTCTACACCCAATTGAATTTGATCACTTATTTAATCATAGGTCTGTCCAGGAAATTCCTAATAGTCTTCTATAGGACCACATCTCACATTAGTGTATTTAGTTAAAATACACTTATGTCTAATAATCAACTTATTTACTTTATATACACAACAGATCAATCCTACACCCAATTGAATTTGATCACTTATTTAATCATAGTAGAGAACTAGTAGAGAAATAGACACACTGCAGAGAGCCAGAGCCAATAAATAGCTGTTGTCAAGTGTAAAAATTAGAAAGGTCTCATATTTGGGTCATGTGCTAAGGGGAGAAATATACCACATCCTTCGACTGATATTTATGGGTAAAGTGGGGGGACGTCGGAGATTTGGTAGAAGGTAGCTGTCCTGGCTATAGAACATCAAAGAGTAACAGGAATAACAAGAGTTCAGAACCTGTTCCAAGTGGCGCATGATAGAGATGCCTTTGCTGTAGTGATCGCCAACGTTGGGGGGACCTGACACGGCACCGAAAGAAGAAGAAGAAGAGAAATAGTCGAGGGAAAAATAAATTCCGTGTTCAAAATTACTGGATTTTGACGAAATATACGTTTTATAAAGATTTTTGACAATTTTTATTATTTTTTATTATTTACAATGAACTTCTACCATGAAATATTAAATGTGTAAAATTTTTAAATGCTGTTATGGTATCACGATTTTTAATTATATATATTTAGTGTTTCAGCCAATGAAATAAGAAGAAGTAGAAGTAAACAGAAGTTTTTATTAATATTAATCAAATTTGTACATTTAGTCCTTTCTTATTATTATTTGCATTGAACACAGAGAAATATCTAAAAAAAACATTATTATGAATAACACCATTAAACTAAAATAAATGTCATTTTAAATAATAATTAAATAAAACGATGTTTTTTTAATGAACTACTTCCACATTTGTCTTTATTACGATAGCGACCGGTTTCGCCAGGCTCACTCTTTCGGCAGTCTGTCGATACAATTGCAATTATTATATAAAAAAACATTGCTTTATTTAATTATTACTTAAAATGAACATCCATCAAGAGGTTTCAGTTAAATCATTTGATTATCTTGAATGTCATTTTGTCTTTGACAAGTTATGTGAAAACTACCCAAAACATTAGTTATTAGTATTAATTTTGATATATGTTTTTTCTCATTTACTTATTGCATAATTTTAAAACACGATTGTTTTTACTTGGATTTTATATATATATAAATTTGTCACAATTTATATAAATTAAATCCAAGTAAAACTACTATAATATCGTGTTTACAATTTTAAATTAATAAAGGAGTTTTACAAAACTAATACCTAAACCATCAAATACTTATTGCTTCTTAATCACTATTGTAAAGCATCATATTAAATAATGTATACAAATAAAATCTCAGTTTTAAAGAAGTTTTGTTTTATTTTAAGTGACTAACAAGTTTTGCCTTACTAAATTATTATCAAGTGCCTTGGCAAGATGAAACAAGTCACTCCTATGAAAAAGAATACAGCTTTTTAAAATAGTAAATTGATATAAAAGATATTTCCGCGTATGCATATAAATTTTTATATGTAATCGTATAACGCTAAGGCGACAAAATATCAAATTACTGGAATCGCTTCTTTCATATTCAATATTACTATATAAGATCCCGATAGGATAAGAGACGGAATGAAATATTCCAATTTTATGAAATTGTCCAATAAAATTTATTTATTGATGGCAAGCCGTTACGTAAGATGTGTTATACCCATTGCTAAACAATATTTTACATTTTCGTTTATTTCACAACTGCTTACCACAATACCATAAACTGTATATATATTTTTGTGTGATTATGCTTTGTATTTAAAAAACATTTTGTTTTTCAAATAAGTAAACTTCCATTGTATTGCAAACATAATGCTCTTAGAAAACTATTTAATTCGGTAAATTTAACAAAAAATTTTAAATATTATTTTTGTATAGAACTACGTTAACCACCCCTGATCTTTATGTATATAAAGAAGTCAGTTAATAACAGTGTTTGCAATCTGTCAAATATTAAATTATGGCCACGTGAGGAGTTGGAGAAAACGACGTGCCTACATGTCAAGATGTATGAATGTTGAGGAACCGCAAAAAGTATGTTAGGAAAGAAAGGAGTGGCAGTTCATTATTTCTGCCTATCCTTTGAGGGAGACCTCGTGATGGTTAGTTAGTTAATAATATTTTGAGTTATGAAACGAATCTGTTGATTTGAGTTTTATCTTAAGGAGTGAGTGTCCAGTTAACATATTAAACTTGTCAAATATCTAAAATTATAAGTACTACAAAAGCACAAAAAATCCGATTGTATAATAATTAAAAGGTTTGCCAGCAAAACTTTAGAAGAATCCTTGAAACAGAAATCAAGTTTAAATGTGTACCAAATTATCTGAAAATAATATTTTTACGTTTTAAAATAAATATTAAAAATAAAAAAATACATTATGTGTATAAAAAAATCACCAATAAATTATATTTAGTTTCACTCCACTCGATTTTTAACTTCGACCGGTTTCGTCTTCTGGTCCATTTAATTTCATCATTTGCAATTAACTTCTACCGAGAAATTTCAGTTAGCAGCGTTAATGATGTATCATACATAATGTCTCAGTTATTGTGTGATAAGAATTAATACGTAAAAAAATAAAAATCATTAAATTTTATTATTATCATCTTGGTCCCAAAATTTCGGAATATCAATAAAATTAAATATTTTTTAAGGCGCGATTACCCCATCAAGGTGATCCCGGTGGGACACAAAGAGCGCCGCAGGACGATAAAGGCTCGTGATGGCGATTCTTTATTCAGGGCTATAAGGCGACAGATATTCCGCGATATTTATCGGGGATTGACGGATGAATGCGGCCGGACCTGACACGGAGTGGGGAAACAGGGGCTATTGATAACGTCGGGGCATGTTAGGGATTGAATTCATGTCAAAAATATTTTTAAAAGCATTGCAATTTAAAAATAATATAAAATCTATTAAACAACATAATATTATAGATAGTGGCAACTAAGTGTTTAAATGTTATAATTTTAGAGACAAACTGTAAATGATAATGTCAAATATAAGTCTGTCATTGGTCTAGTAGAATTCAAAGTGACAATGAAAATGGCGATGGATAAGCTACCTTTCGCATATCATGAGAATCAATAACGAAAAAATTTGTGCAGTACATGGGTTCAAATAACCGTTTGCTTAGAAAATGTGGAAAGCAACGAGAATCTATCACAATAAAGGCCCTAGTAATATCCCAAGAACCAGCAACGATATTAGAATTTACTGAAACTTGATAAACACAAGTCAGTTGGTGAAATTGTTAAAATTTTGGTTGAAGCAAATTCTTAAATATCGAAAATATTCTGAATAAAATATGCAAAATATTTTAATTTTAAAGTTTCAAAAAATTTAAGATAGTTGACTCACAAAATAAAGAAGTGGTTTAAAAAAAAATAGGTAATAATATATCTAGAATGAGATCAGTTCGATATTACGTGCCACCCGTCCAGTTCTGAGGTATGGTAACACGGACCTTGACAAAAGCCAAAAGTTGGATGCTTTTAAAATGTGGATAAATTGTAAAATATTTGTAATATTACGAGGTCACAAACGAGGAACTACTGCAGCGAAGAAAGAAAGAATATTAAATTTTCAAGACTATAAAGCGCTGGAAACTGGAATACTTCATAAGAAACTTTATAAGATACAGAAAACAAAGTGTCGGGAGAAATTCTAGCTAGAAAACCTTCGTGGGTGGTTCAGATGCAGCACAACATCCCTGGTTTAAAGCTGCTGTATCAAAGATATAAATAGATATGACGCTATCCTCTAATAGAAGTGGAACAACGAGAAGAAGAATCATTAAAATAAATTGCATTTACCTGATGTTAGCTAGTTGCCCCAATGTTCTCATTAAGGATAAGACAGACAAATGTCAGACAGCATTCTCGCACCAGTACGATACTCCCCGCGCGAATAAAAACAATCACCAAACTCGATTGTATTGGCGAATGACGGCAGTCCCAGCCATCGTAAATCTTGACACTTTCGACTTTTTCGAAAAGACATTTTGGAATGTTAAAACCCCGGTTTTGACGGCTAGCGGGCAATAAAATCGCGCCAATAAATACATATTCCGAAAAGGATATCCTGATTTACTACCAATGAAAAGTTGATTCATCCACGTTGACTTTTGTCGTGTTGTATTTTTATAAGTTGCCCCTAAATGCGTTAGTAACATTTTTTGTATTAACCACAAGAATTGATTTATAACAAACTTTATTTTATTATTGTTCATAATCAAATTGTATTTTAACCATGAGATAACAAAATTTATATCTTCAAAATATGGTTAAGAGTATTAGGTCTGCATAAATAATAATGAAATGTTTTGAAATACTTTATTATTCAATTTCTTAATTCTGTTTATTACAATGTTAACTTGTGAAGTGTTTTCAAAATTAACATTGCAATTGAGCTCATTACTTGTAATCCTAAAAAATACTTACTTTTAATAGGATTAATTTCACTTAAATTCTCATAATCCGGTTAATTTAAAAAAATATATAAATTAAGTTTTATTTTGTCTTCAATTTTGTTAAAACATTCATTATCTACCAATTTTACTATGTTGTTTTTTACAAAAGTGTCAGATTTCGTCTTTCGAAACCATTATTAATAGATACATTATGCTCTAGTAAGGCGAACATGTTTTTTTTCTTCATAAAATGTATAAAATAACTAACTAACTATCACGCCGTCTCTCCGAAGGGATAGACAGAAAGAATGGACTGCCACACTTTTCTTTCCTGACATATCCGATTCCTCAAAATTAATGCACGCACGTCGGTTTATCCGAGTACTCGCGGGTCCAACATTCAATATTTGATTTATATTATCGTGCCCCGTTTTCTTCGGTCTTATTCTATTTCTAGTTCCATTTACATTGTTAACATATATTTTTTATCTATTCTTTCTTCATTCATTCATTCCATGGGTCCAAACCGTCTTAATGTTCCTTTTATTATTTTGTCCATAACGATTTCATTCGCACTGCATTCACTTGTTATATTTTCATTCAACACTCTATCATACACAGATTTTCCACAAAAAATGATTTTATAAAATATTTTTACATAATTTCCAATAAAACATCTAGAAATCGGTCGTTTTCGTAAATATTTAATATACTGCTTTACGCTATTATCCATGAAAAATAATATTTAATATATTTAAACGGTAAGAACCTATTAAAATACCAAATAAAAATTTTAAATGGACACAAATTATGGATAAAATCTAGAAATAAAATGTACATTTGAAAAAGACAGTTCCTTCTACTCATAAAATAGAGGTACAATATTTTGTTTGCTTTAAAAAGCATTATGTAATTTATCGAAGTATTGAATCAGCCAAAAATAATAATGGCACATAAATATTTATAATTTTCTGTTTATTCGTCTTAATCAAAACACTTCGCTATTAATCTCTCTGAAGGCAAACTCATTATTGAGCGTGAAAATTTATGTCTTAAGAAAGAAATCAAGCCTCTACTTGAAACAAGAATGGAAAACCGATACTCAAGTATTTAACTCGAGAATTAAGTGCTCCTTCTCTCTACCTGATCACAAACTTAAGCAGGCGATGAAGAATACTGAAGATGAATATTAAGTTGAAACTAAAATAAAAGTAACATTTCATTTTATGTATAAGCTTAGTGTCCTTCAAACCATTTGAAAGGCAAGTTCTTTATACGATAAATAAAGTGTTAAATAAATAGAACACATACGAGTATTTCACTGACTAACCATCACGCCGTTTTCCCGGAGGGATAGTAAGAGATAACGTCGACCTTCATGGCAGAGTAGTAAGAGCTCTGACTTCCATACCGAAGGTCCCGGGGTCGATTCCCAGCGATGGCAGCGTGATTGTCACACTGTTTTTGGTCTGGTGTAGAACTCTCGTGACAATAAAATGGCGATAGATTGGCTACCTATCACATGTCATAAGAATCAATATAATAGCGAAAATAAATTGTATACATGAATTAGATTCAAACGACCTGTTGTATACAAGGAAAAAAAATGTTCAAAAAATAATAATAATAACGGATCGCTATACTGATCTGATAACCAAACCGCAGAGCTAAAAATAAGAATTGGACTAAGCTAGGCAGCTTTCGGAAACATGGGTTACATCCTTAAAAACCGGAAAATACCGATCAACCTGAAACGGAAAGTCTATGAAGCCTGCCAGTTGGTACTTATGGTCTTGAAACTGTTATATTGTCCAAACAAAGTGCCGAAAAACCACGAGTGACCCAAAGAGCCATGGAAAGAGCGATGTTAGGAATAAGCCTAAGAGACAGAGTCAGAAACGATGCGGTGAGAGAAAAAACAAAGGTCACCGACATCATCCACCGGGTGGCGACTCTAAAATGGAAATGGGCAGGTCACGTAGCCAGAAGCTCAGATGAAAAGTGGACAAGAAGACTGCTGACTTGGAGACGTGGACAGCAAAGAGAAGTGCAGGGCGACCGCAACTACGGTGAAAGGATGATCTAAACAGACACGTCGGAACAACCTGGATGCGGTCTGCACAGGACAGAATTACATGGAAGGAAATGGAGGAGGCCTTTATCCAGGATTGGACGGGAATAGGCTGAGGAAGAAGAAGAAGATACTGATCTTTCCTCACATATATTTCGAGCTTCCTCTTCTCCTTACATCGTAACATGCACGCTCGTCGATTTTTTCGACTTCAATTATGGCCGCCTTTAAGTTTTATTGATTTGGTTATGCCATGTTTTCTTTGGTCTTTCACGGCTTCTCTTTCCATTCAAATTAGCTAACTAACTAGCAATCAGGTAAAGGGGTAAAGCAGAGAAGATAGACCGCAGAAAATATAGAAATTCAGTTTAATCTTCTCTGGTTTCAATCCTGGGATTGGTTTGCAGCAATTTCCTCCATTATTCTCTTCCATTTTCCCTGTCTTGTGCGGCTCTTTTGAGATCTGCATATGATGAGCAGCGTACGTCCACCAACAGGTCCTCCAGGTACTCTCGGCGTGGGCGTCCCCTAGAGTTTGTCCCCTCGATCATACCCTCCATTATGGCATGCAAGAGACCTTCTTGACGTATTGCATGGCCGATCCATCTTGCACGCCTTTCGGACAAGGTCCTGAGCAGGTGCCTTCCTCCTTCGATTCCTTGAAGAACCTCCTCATTCGTGATGTGGTCTCTCCAGGAAATTCCAAAGAGTCTTCTATAGGACCACATCTCAAAAGCCTCTAGTCTCCACTTATCCCTTTCGGATAGGCACCATGTCTCGCAGCCGTACATCAAGACACTCCATACATAGGTCTTGATGAGGAGTATTCTCAGTTTTAGGTCTATATTATTTGATTCTATTTTTATTTTCTATTTTCATTTTAATAAATATATATAACGACTACCAGATTTTTTTTACTATCAGTTCTATTTTCAGTTTAATAAATATATATAACGACTACCAGATTTTTTTGGTTATTATGTAAACAACATTTTTAAATAAATAAAAATGTTTTATTATATAAATTAGGGTACGAAGGTACCTAAAAATCGTTTTTTTTTTTTAATAAACGAGGACTGTGTTAATCATTTGCTGATTCGATTTTTATACATACGAAAAATGGTCCTAATCGAATTACAATAATTTAGAAAAAATAAAATATGTTTCTTATTTTATATACTTTGTATACAACTTATTAAAAAAATAAAATTAAAAACCTAACATGTTTCAAACACACAAGCTCTTTATCAGTGATATTATATGAATATTATCATTATTTTTATTTTTATTTGATATAAAATAACTTATACATTTTATTGTCTGTGTATGAAAGAGATAGCGCGCAGACCGTTTACCGGATGCGTGAAAAATCTATTTTAATATTGGTGAGGCTGTATTATTTAACAATATTATCATGTTAAGAAAATAGTACTGCCTAACTGATGTTAAAATATTTTAGATCTTTCTAAAATGTGTTGCAAAAATCGATTTCGTTTGTGATTAATAATAACAAATATATAGTTTATTTCTCTATCTTGCTAGTTTGTACGAGCGTGCGAGCGAGATGTATAATTTATCGCTAAGATGGTATTATATGTCGAGCATTTATAAGTCGTACTTTTGGCAACAATGTTTTTTGGTGAATAACGATATATCATTGTTATCAATCTAAGGGAAAAGATTCAACGAAGGCATTCGTTGCGCACCTGAATTGCGCAGGTGTACCTTCTAGAGCAGACAAAATCGCATGCGCTTTAAAGGCTTGGATTTGCTTATCAGTTTCTAAACACATTTGGAAGATCCTTATCAGAATAAGTCCACTGGTATCCGAGAGGGCGCGGAGGTCGCCCGAGCGGGCCTGGAGCGGCGGGGCCGGTCACTTGGGCCTGAATAATTCATAGCGACCATGTCCGCCCCGCCTGAATTGTTAAACGCTCTTTATTTACGGCCCAGTCCGGGCCATTGTTTCGCAGGAGTTGCGGGAAATCCAGCGGAGTTTTGAAACTTCATTACATAAGATATAAATGAGTAAAAAAATACATTTAAATGTATTTCGTTATATTCCTCTTGATTTTTTTATGTAGACCGGTTGATATTAAATATCAAGTGAAGTAAAACTAAATACGTTTTATTAACCCTTAACGTACCGTGTTCAAAACAAAACGCTTGCTCCCATGTGGTAAGTTCAGTTTACCGCTAACTTTATCTAAATATCAAGCATATGACTAGATGAATCAAAATTTAATTTATGTCATCTTGTAGGGAATTTCATTAGGAATAGATCGATATCTATAACATACATGGATTATTTGAAAAACATATCATTATTAATTTTTTTCTGGAACCATGCGATTTCTGATATGTAATGCGTCATAGCATACGAGCGACTAAACATCAGGTATAAACTTGTCTGCGCGCCGCGGCCGGCGGGGCGAAGATAAAGGCACCTAGGCAAAATGTATAGTACGTTCAAGACAACGAGTACGTATTAATATTTGTCCCTTTTGGTAAAGTGTTAATATTTTCACAGTTCTGATATTATTAAGTTACGTGCTGCGTTTTCATCCAGTCGGTATTATTACGTACCTATTGAAAAGGTCAAAGATATAATTTATAATACGTTCAAAACAGCGAGTAAGTATTTGTCACTTTTGATAAAGTTGTAAATATTAGCAAAACAAATTCTACCTTAACACGAATGAAGGTGAGGGCAGTCTTAGAAAATATTTTTTTTTGGGATGAAGGAAGTAATTTTTTGCTTTTTTTTTTATTACGAAATATTGAGAACACTTCAATGGAGGATTACAATTTTTTTTATAATATTAGGGTCCATAGGTTTTAAGAAAATCAACTTTAAATTGGCAGTGGAAACTCAATTGACCACATGGCAACGCGACGGTTAAGAAAATGTTTACAAGTGCTCGTATTTTACATTTTGATTATTCACAATATACTTCGAATATTTTGTAATCAAACAACAACCTTCTGATAAACATTTCATAATAATCAACAATCTACTGATAATTTAAAATAAATAGTCGATTGTTTTGGCCGAAACACTATGATACGTTAACATTATAAACTGTTAAATTAAAAAAATGTATCACAATTGTATTTTTATTTTACGCGTCAGCTGTTTTGTCAACCTATGTTGACATCATCAGGTGTTGCAATAATCACGAAAATTTGACATTTCTGATGATGTCAACTTAAGTTGACGAAACAGCTGTCGTGTAAAATTAAAATACAAATGTGATACATAAAACAACGTTTTTTAATTTAACGTTTTATAATTTAAAATGTTTAAAAAAAAATCAGTTGTCTAAGATATACAATAAATCAATGAATCAGTGAATACAGTTTATTTTTTTAAAAGATGTAACAAACAAAATTTAAGCTTAAGGCATCTATTGAGAGCAGATTATATATCATATATAATACCAGGAAAACATGAGAGATGGTTCTACTTAGAGCAGACAAGACACTCTCTCTTGTCTTCTGAACGTACGTTTACTAATATGGAACACGTCAATTGTGATCGTGACGACGAAATCGTGTTTGGCAGAATGTTTGTTCTTCTCATCAGTTTCAACAGGAGCAGGTTGGTTCTGGCGGCCGATTGGTAAAGCCATATATGCAGTCACTGTCGGAGACATCTATCAGGATCAAAAATACCAACTTCCTCCATCACGGCCCATATCTACTGATTTATGTAAAGAAATAGATAATAAGATGCTCATTCCTTTGAAGCTGCAGAAAGTTGATCCCAAATATTCCCAAAAAAATACCCATGGAGAGCAATGCATAGTTACCATACACCCTCATACAGAGAGAGTGATTAAAAATACAAGACAGAGACTTATCAAATTAATAAATTTCATATAGGCTACCAGGTTTGAAGTAGGAACAATCTACTAACATACATAAGTAAGCTCGAAAAATATGACAGGATAGAACAGTGGGACTGTCCGTTCTCTCTACCTAGACCTTCGCAGAACGGCGTGATGGTTAGTAATTTATAAAAGAATCTAAAGGGTTGATGAATGAACTTGTCTCAATTATTCATAAAGTTATAAAACGAATCTTAAGATTCCATAAATAATTATAGTGAAAAATAGGTCATGACAGTTAGGCAAATAGTCAAGTTCACCGTGGTTGTAAAGATCTATTATATGTTTTTATATTTTTGGAAAATTTATTACAACGCGGTGCAATAAGCAATAACCCAGCATAGCAATTTACAAAATTTACAAAAACCTACGTTGTATCAATATTTTTTTTCTTTTGTAGTTTTACATCATTGTTCATCAATACATTAAATAAAGAATATTTTTTATACTTAGAAGCCTTCATTTTGTGGTAAAACATTTAAAATATATATTTGTATTTAAAAATTAAAATTAAATAAAAACACAGTTATTACGAAGCCCTGAGGATGCTTGGGTACAAGCAAAACTAGTCGGCAATTAAAATAACCCCATAGTGGTGAAAAACAAAGTGCATTGTTTTTATTTTATTTTATTTTAAAGACAAATAAAAAATAATTATACTCTTTAATAAATCTGTTATTTTTTATTTGTTTGAACGGTTTATGGCAGAAATTCAAGAATAATGAATTAACTTTGAATAAATTATATATTGTCTCAACTGTGGTGCCATTTCTGACTCCTTATGTCAAATAGTTTTTTCTATAAATAAGCACATATAATATTTGAAGATTGTTGCAGTCTACATCTTCATGAGGAGTATGCATGCTTACATCACTTAATTTTATGATGGATATTTATTATTCTCACTTTATATGTATTATTAAATATATACTTAATTAAATTCTACTTATATTTATAGCTTTGGCTATAAGACCTAGATGGCAGCGAGATGGCCGAAACGGATTTTTTTTAAATATATTTTTATTATATACAATAAAATGGAACCATTAAATTACAAATAACAACAATAATTAAATATAAAAACTTCGAAATTTCCTAAATTTGGATTTTATTAAAGATTAAAAAAAAACATTTTTCTCGGATAATATAGCATATCATATTAAAAAATATTATTTGTTTATTTAAATCACATGTTGTATTTTTTTAAATCTTTCTTTTTTGGGATAAAATTCGCGGTGTTCATAGAAAGTTTTTTTTAAGTATAATCATGAAAAATATTGATTTAATAATATATAAAATATCAACTGGGTTTTACATCATCCGAGGCGACAAAAGTGTCGGCGCCCGGCATTTAAGAGACTTGAATATTTTGGAAATGAATACGAAATGGACACTCGGGTTTCATCGTCGGTTCTCGGCTGTCGGATTTGTTTCGTGGAACATAAACACACCGTACCAACTACACGGACAACCGCCGAACTATGTGACTGAATTCCAAAGGAGCTCGGACCAAAATATCCCAAAAAAATAATAAACACCGTTATCTTAGTAACCAAGGAAAATCCAGATCTAGATCTCTGAAAGAATTATTACTTCTGCATGTTGTGATAATAAGTCTTGTCATTATATCAAGCTTTTTATTTTTTTCACGTTCAATATTGATTATGTATTTTTTTGGGCATAACATATTTAAAAAAATCTGCGTTGAAGAAAGTTGTGTGTCAAACGAAATATGTCTGCAAATTAAAAAATAAAATGTTGTAATAATATAACGTGTCGTCATATGTATTTAAATATATAAAACTATTCATGTATATTTTTTAAATATTCAAATACTTTATAACTATAGAACTAAAATGTTTATGTAATGAATAAATTGAATATACTCGAACAAGCACAATACGAGAAAAACTGGGAATTGGTATTATCGGAATATGTTTCAAAACCGAACAGAATAGTACAGGCGGGGTTTGGGTTAGGTTAGGTTAGGTGGCTTTGAGAACAATCGTACCTTGTATAAGAATAGTAATGAAGAAGTACTTATAAAAGTATGGGAAATATTTTTAAACCCTTATTTGGACCGAAAGAAAATATTTCCCACTTGAAATTATAAACGTTCCTATAATGTAGGGCTATTTTAGAAATTTGGTTTTAAAACTAGCAACATTGTTTTTTACAGACTGTCAATTTGAAAGTTGACAGTTGATTTGTAGTCAAAACATTTTGCCATTTTAGCATGGATAGACTGACGTCAGAACAGCGCTTTCAAATTGTGCAAATTTATTTTGAAAATCATGGTTCGGTTCGCCAAACTTATCGTGAACTACGTCCATTTTTCGGTCGATATAATCGTCCATCCGAGCAAGTTGTCGAAAATTGGATTTCACGATTGCGCTTCCTTCGAGCTAATATGCCCGAAATCATATTTAAACAATAATGGCATAAAATTAACTTTTAAATAAAGCCAATATCATAGACATTAACATTATTTCAATGTGTTTTTATTTTCATTTTGAATATGTATTGTACACCTCTTATGTATACACACTACACAGGTTAGCATTAATAAAATTAATATATTTGTGGATGGATTGAAAAGAATTATAATTCTGAAAAAGTTCACCTACCTTTATATCGCTATACAAACGTTACTGTATATGACATCGCTACACTGGACATTCAATAAATTAGCGCTTTTAAAAGTTTTTTTTTTCAAATCAAATACCAACAGGAGTAAGACCTCTAGGTAGGCCTAGATAGCGCCTAATGGATAATGTTCCTGCCAATCTAGCTTGGTTTGACGAAACGGACTGCTAGGAGCAAAATTTTTTTTCATGAACCCAATGTTTCAAGAGTTTTCAAAAGCAAAAAGTAAGTTAGTATGTTTTTGCACTTTCTCCAAGAAAACAATTTTATTTTAACAAAATCAATTTGTTGCACCCGTTTAAGGTACCTTATTGGTATCTATACAAAGCCATACACGAGAGTTATTTTTTCAACTAAATGAGTATTTTCAGTTTTCAATAAAATGCGTACAAAACAAAACATCACACGAGCCTTCACCACGTGATTGAGGAGCAAGCACCAAAATGTTTATTTTGACTACCCTGAAATGTTTTTTTATGCCCTCCAATGAAAACACATCCGCACCCCACCGTAGCGGGTGAAATATTATTATCGATATAAAAGCACTGATGGTATTTTATAAATAGTAATAAATGTCACTATTACGATCGACTTAGGTATATTCTAAGCTTCAATAACGCGCGATTACATTTTAGTAATAAGGTTTACATTAGATATTGAAAAAAAAATGATATGATTTTTTATCAAAAACCATTTGAAATAGCTAAACGCAAATGAAATGTTTTTGTGCATGACCATTATATTTAACAATTAATTGTAAAATATCTATGCATTAAATTACGGAAGTAAAATGTGTTAAGTAAAAAGATAATTCATATAAAGAAATCATTAATGCAGATCATTAAAAATAGAAATATACAATAATTTTGAACAATCTCGAAATCGTAGAGATTAAAAAAAATTAAAATTAAAAAAATATAATCAATAATAAAATAAATTTAACGTCAACTTCCAATCTTTGATTTATTTCCTTTATTGTAAGTTAATACCTGAAACCCATTTAAATATTATTTTAATTTTTTTCATAATATTTGTTATAACAAAAGTATAAACGTTCTAAAATAAATCGTTATAACATCTGTCAAAACTAACCATATTTGTTAACAATTTTTTAATATTTTTAATATTTATATAATATCACTGATGAAGGGTTGGTTAGTCCGAAACATGTTTGATATTTAATTTTTTTTGTATATAGTATGTGAGTGTTGTATTTGTTGTATATAAAAAAGAGACTTTCCACAACACAAAGTTATAGCGAAATAGAAGAAAATAAGAAAGATTTTTTTATAATATAATAATGAAAACATAAAGTTTTTTGAAAAGTTCTATATTATTATATAGAAACAAAAGTGTATCCGCATTCGGTACATATTAACCGTCTTATTATTAGTACTAGGTGTACCCAGCCACGCGTTGCTGTGGCTCAGTTTGGTTAAATTGATTATGGTCAAAAAGGTCATTCAATGTTCTACACCCGAAACACCGGCACACACCCATGGCTACTCTCGTCCTATTCGGTTCTATACCCATGTCCAACCGCCCTCCACCCAAGGCCATTCCTGGTCACTGTCCCTCAGTCTACACCCAAGACCTCGGCACCTGTCCAAGGCGGTGGCCTCCCGCCCCCTCCACACTCCTCCATACCCGGGTTGTCAGGTCAAAATGTCGGGCCCAGCCCATCACATCCTCCAAGAAATACTTTTATCTCCATCCAACAATATTCAACCTAAACATCCAAGAAATAAATTTCTAACATGTAGGGAAAGAATAACTTCCGAGCTTGTACATCCAAAAAAACGATATCCAAATTAAAAACACACGCGTATTCAAATGCAACGTTGTGTCTTAATTCCAAAGCAATCAGTAAATAACATTATAAGATCTCTTAGATTAGAAACACGAAAATTTACATTTTTATTTAAATATATTATAAGAATGCATTGTGATGGTTAAAGTCATTGAGTATCAAAATATAAAACATTTGCATTGCAAATAACACAAATATATATTATATATATAAAAAAAAAAATTAAATGTAAATTTAGTTAAAATCCACCGATGTTCGACCCGAATATGGCAGCGAGCTGCCCAAAACGGTCGAAGACACGAATATCAGTGGATATTTCCTAAATATGCATTTAAAAAATATTTAAAAAAAAATTCATTATTTACACCTAAGTTCTACCATAAAATTTCAAATAACAACATAAAATTTTCGAAGTATTACACTTTGCAGGTTATACACTACATTATTTCATCCCATATACTTCCAAATTGTGTGTAGAAACGTGCATTAGATTTAATATCCGACATTATTTATTGTTAGAGCACCGAGGAGAATGACATGTACACAAAATATAAATTAATTTAGCGTGATAGATTATACGCGTCACCCCAATACAGACGTTTCTCGGAGGGCTGTTGGAACACAGAACAAAATAAACACTGTAACGAGGTGGTATTGTTATCCTTAGAATAGCGTCATATTATTATACGTACATACGTGCTAACTACTAACTTTATTAAGCAAACTCAAATGAAATTTCCTTGCGATATTATAAAATTGAATCTTATTTTTTTAAGCATTTAGCATTTTTTTATAAACCTTGTCAAACCTCACCTGATGAAGTTATTAAGATAGTATAAATTTTACCAGTTTCGTTAATTCGTTTATTTTTTAAGGCAATTTATAGCGCAATTGGGCATCGTTTTTATTACTTTTTTATAGTTGTATTATTAATCGGCGAGAAAGATACATAAATATACCATATATGTTTAGGTACTAAAAAATATGTAAATTTAATAAAACGCCAAAGCCACAAAAATGATTGTTACTTAAGTTATATATTTTTCATAAATAAAAGAGACATTACACTCTTTATAAAAAAATTATTGGAAAATACTTAAATAACTCGATAATAGACCAACCCTTCGGTATACAAAATATATACAAAAAAGATTTCTTATTTTTTAACGATTTTAATTTAAATTAAATTTGGGTCTTAAATCATCTATATTCTCTTTTTTTACTAAAGGGTAATTATTTTATAGTATTAATATTTTTCATTATATTCTATATTTCATGTTAGGTGAAAATTATTTTTACCCGCATTTTTAAAAGAAGTATTTGAATTTACAAAAAAATTGTGTTTTATTTGAATCTCACAATTTTAAAGTATCTTTTTATTTAATTAATAATTAAATAAAACGATGTTTTTCAACTACTTCCGCAAATGTCTTTATTTCGACAGCAATCGGTTTCGCCAGGCTCACTGACATCTACAGACTGGTGACACTATTGCAAACCAAGTCCTCTATGTACAAACAGATCAGGAATGATAAACATGATTCTATACAAATCTATGTATTTTTTTTATTGCTATATATCTTTTTATTATTGATTGAAACTGATAGTATAATATATGTTATATCATTTAAATTTTTTTAATTCTATTTTAATTTTTTAATATTCTTTGACTGTGACTTGAATACGACCTTCGTGCCGGAATAGCAAGAACTATGAAACTGTTTTACTAAAGGTCCCGGGTTCGATTCCCGGCGACGACAGTGCGATTATCACACATTTCCTTTGGTCTGGTAAGAAATTCACGTGACAATAAAATGGCGATAACTATACTGTACTGCTTCAAATACTTTTTATTCAATATAATGGTTAAAAATGTTTTTAATATTTAATTGCTCTAGATATTGCAATAAAATATTTGATTCTGTAATAAAATAACAAAAAGTAACGATGAACCTCCTTAGACACGTCTTCACCAAATATTTATTGCGAATGTGTTGTTTAATTAAAAAAAAATACGAGTAGGTATTTCGATATTTTCGTGTAATTTTAAATGTTTATTTTTATATTTTAAAGGTTCAAAATATTACATCATGGTTATAATATTGTTAATTTTTTCCCCAATGATATGTATATTATTTTGCTTCGAAAAGAGGTTATAAATAAACCACACAATCTACGTGAAATTTCTAAGAAAAAATATTTTGGTTTTTTACTTCCTTTCCCTTTGTTTTATTTTTATGAAGTTATATGGAAACCTAAATGTGATCTTTAGCATCGGAGTGGCATTGAACTCACAGTACAAGCATATCTCATTGGTGTTTATGTTGCCTGGCGCGAATTCAATTATTTTCCATACACATATTCATATATTCTCCGGCTTTTATTACGTTGGCCTAAATACCAGTCATATCGAGCTCCCTTAACGACAAGTCAGAAGCACTGAAAATTCCTGAATTTCAGTTTCGGGGGGCGATAATACAGACATGCCCCCGAATGTATGCGTAGAAAGGGTTACTGCTGTAGCGCACGCTCCTCCGTAACATAACAGCCAACTTTATTACTTGACATAACAGTATTTACTTTCTCCATATTTAAATAACTGGAAGAAAACATTACATAAAAAGTCATGACGCCTACGGATGATATTCGCGCCATATATTATGTAAACAATTTTTCACTACCTCGTTCCTCATATATTTATACTTTTGTCTACGAATCAAATGCTTGAGCCACCTGGAGATAAAAAAAGAATAGTGAAACAAATTAGAATATACGTAAGTTATAATGAACGAATAAATGAAGAAAGAATGGTAAAAAAATTATACGTTAATGATGTAAATGGAACCAGAAGACCGAGGAAAACGTGGCACGATAAAATAAATCCAATATTGAATGTCGGCCATGTGAGTGATGGTTAGTTAGTTTAAATATAATGATATGAATTTAGATAACCCATGTTTTTAACGAAAATTGTATAATACTTCAACATTATACACTGTTTTTAAGATAAATGCTTTTACTGAAATCTCTTAATGGAAGTTCATTTGAAATAATATATGAATAAAACGATGTTTTTTAATTACTTCCACTTTTGTCTTTATTTCGACAGTGACCGGTTTTGCCACGATCGCTGGCATCGACAGACTGTCGATGCCATTGAGCCTAGCAAAACTGGTCGCTGTCGATATAAAGACAAAAATAGAAGTAGTTAAAAAATGTCGTTTTATTTAATTATTATTATTAACTGTATAAATTGAAACAATATAATGATATCACATTTTTTATTATTTTTACTTATAAAACTGTCAAAACAGTTGTTTCGATATTGGCATCATTGTGTGTTACAATAACTGTAGATTGAAGCACCTGATGATGCCTAATTCAGTATCCCATTCATTCTAATCAATATGGGGACAAGGAAAATATACACAAGTGGTGCTACTAAAACAATTACACCCGGCACTCCTGGAATTGTAGGCCGCTATCTGTGGTAATTTCCGGATCACCCTGTGTACAATTTTCAACGTCTCAAATTTGGTCAGATCTGATATGTCCATCTGTTTTGTTTGTCTTTATAATTGTATGGTTGGGTTATTTGCTATTTATTTTATTTTATTTTGTTGTCTTTGAAGTCTAGCAATGCCCTATATTTTTTTATTCCCCAGAAGACGAGACATTATACAAGACATAGACCATTGATCGGAGTGAATGCAGACGTCTAGCTGCTTTTGAAATGTGATACTATAGACGCATGATGGGGATCCATTGGTCGGTACACACCCAAAACAGAGTGTTAATGAGGAGAGCCGGAGAAACGAATCGAATGCTCAAAAGAATTGCCCAGCAACGAGCAAACTGGATAGGCCATAACATCCAAGCATGCTTATTACTATCCCAGATGGAATGGTTGAAGGCAGAAATTGCAGAGGCCGCCCAAGGGACGCCTTTATGGGCCAGGTGGTAAGAGACATGCACTGTGGCAGGTACACAGAAATAAAAAGACTGGCTGGAGACAGGATTGAGTGGAGGAAACGAGTGAAGCTTGTTGCAGACCAATCCGCAGGATTGTAACTATGAAGAAGAAGAAATAGAATTAACGAATAAGTTAACGCAAAAAATCATCCCGCTTCTTCTTCTTCTTCTTCTTCGGCTTATCGCCGTCCACTCCTGGATGAAAGCCTCCTCCATGTCCCTCCATGTCAATCTCTCCTGCGCACTCTGCAACCATAACACCCCAGCGTATCGTTCCAGGTCATCCCTCTACGCTTCACACCTGCCTCTCGCATCACGCTTATAAACCACAATTTGCATAGAGAAATGTACCTACTTTTGTATAGAATTACTTTGAAGGCAGAACATATATTATTTTCATCGTTTTATGGAAACTTAAGCCGTTGTTGGGTGCTTATACACTTTCTCCCCGGGGTAAAATTGTTCGCAAACATTTTTTTTAGTAGGGAGAATAAATTCCGTATTCAACTCTCGTCCTCAGCCGAGCCCTCACCTCGAAGGGCGCGAGGTGTTGATGGTGCCCGCCGATGGTAATTTGGCCTCATTGGTATGCGAGGGCCGGTCATTCATTGGCTAGGTGTTGTTCTGGTAAATTTACACTTCTGGGTGTACTGATACTCCGATCTGAAGCTCGTAATCCAGCAGCGATAAGCACTTCCGATGTCGTTTCATCTCCTTTAAAATTTTATTTTTTAAACCCGTGGAGTTGGCGGAAGAATTATGTGATATTAAACCGAAAAAAAAAGTAAGACAGTAATGTGAAAGAAAAGGGGTATGCATACGTCCAAAATAAAATTAAGTTAGGGTCACTAAGATAGTTTAGATGTGTGGAATAAAATAATAAGTGAATGAAAAATAAGTCGAGGGAGGTCAAGGAAGACACGGTACAACCAAATGAATTAATAACAGAACGTGGCCATGGTCGTAGTCGGAACAATCAACAATCCCGCGTGAAAAAGCGAAATAAATTATATTTATAGTTTCTTGAACAATGATGTAAAACTCCATATTAAATAATTAATACGAATGAAAATGTCAGTTTTCTAGAAGCTTAATTATATAATATGGGAATGACATGTTAGCACACATTTGATAATGCCGTAGAAGGGCGAAACATGTCTTTCCCATAAAATATATAAAAACTTCTAGAAAACTAACGTTTTCATTTGTATTAATTACTAAATAAATTCATCAACGTAACCTATTTTACAGTCATCACTATTAACTATGATTCCTTTCACTAATCTGTCTTTCAATATATTTCTCCTCTCGCTTGCTCTTTGTCAATATTTTTCTCGAATATTCAAAATCACATCTCAAATATTATATAATTTTATCTCATTTTAATAACCTTCTATTTTATGTCTTTATAGGTAAATTTTCCGTTTGTATTTTAGATTTATTAATCAGTATTGTGACGTATCATTTTTTTATTATTATAATATAAATAAGTTACAATAAAAAATGGGGAAAATTCTTGAATTGAGGTATTTATAAACGTACAACAAAAATATTTTTTTGACTGAAATTAGTTTATATCTAGTTTTGGTATTAGGAGAGAAAATTTGACTTTAAAAAGATTGTCCATTGCTGCCAGACGAATAGTTAATATGATTTTTTTATGAATTAAAACACTGTTGAATTTTTTCTCGACATTAAGTTTATCTAAAAGGAATAATTATTAATAGACTTCGAAAAACCTTACTTAATGTTGAACAACCTTACAAATTATTCCTAGGTGCTCTTATCAAGCATAAATCGGAATAAAAGCAACCTTATTTATCTCAGAAGCTTATAAATATTTTATATTTGTTAAGGACGAAATAATATTTGTATGCCTTTTCATCAAGCGCAGGATTTAATGACTGGAGATATATTTCTAGGGATGTAAGGGAATTTCCGAAATAAATTCGTAAAGCATTCCGTTAAATTGATCTTCTAATTTACCATCTTTTGTGGACTGGGGCTCATTTATTTGTAAGGGGACGATCTGACAAGATTCATTGAGGGCTGCACTGTCAAAGGTTGGAGAAAGGTAAAAACTTCAAATATTTTAAGGGCGTCAAGGTAAGGATTAATGTAATTAGTCGAAAGATCTAGGGTTCAGATGTCAATAGAATGCGGAATCGTTCCTGATTTTAAAAGGTTTCCAGTGATCTCAACCAATATTCATTTCACTATGGGGAAATTTACAATGAAACGACTCGTAAAAACATATATATTTGACATTAAAAAACCTAATACTCGGCATTGTTCTAAAATCTACGCTTACGATCGATTGCGTATTTTTTAGCTGATTGTTGGTATAAATGAATAAATATTTAAATTTTTAATCAGATTGCTGAATATATTGTAGAGTTACTTGTTTTATAAAGATATTTATAATAATATAAGTGATATTATGCGCGAAGTGGATTGAGTTAGTGAATATAGTAGTTTGTTAATCATTGGATGAAGGAAGAGGGGAAACATGTCATGCGCATAAATTATTATATAATAAAACATTAAGTAAACAGTAGTTTTCATTCGTTTTAATTATTTAATATGGAGTTATGTAGTACCGTTCAAGAAACGATCGATATCATTTAAACTAATTTTTATTATACAAAATATATATTTTTTTATTGACACTATCACTCACGAAAACCGTAGGTTTTCCTAAACGGTTTATTTAAAAAAAAAAAAAAGCATTTTGTTAAAACGAATCGTTTCTCAGATTTTTTTCTTAGATTACCGGTAATTGGTCTCATGTAATTGTAAAAAATAAATAAATACGTATTTAAATCGCAGTTTCAGCTATAAAACAGATTTTTTTGTAAATCAAAATAGTAATGAATATTAATCAAATCCAAAGAAAGTGATTATTAACCGAGCAGGCGGAAACTTTTCGGCTTTAATTTAAACAAAATTAATTGTCAGGTGCTTGTTGTAGGATTTCACCGAAAATATTTCAATTAAAATCTGCATTGACTTTCAGCCTTACCGCGGTTGGGGAGGGGGATGAAGCCGGGAAGGGATTTCCAAGTAATTAGAAGCCATTGTGAACCGAGGCAGAGGGCTGAGTCAAAGGAAACAGCTGAAAGAGGTGAAAATAAAATAATTGACTTAGTCTGACCATACCCCGAACCCGAACTCGGAACCGGTCTCGAGTTTGTATTTTACTAAGGCTGTTCAAACTTTTTAGCAAACTCTTCAAACTGCAGATAATTTATTCATTGCTTTGAATGGGTATTCTGGGTTTCTTTGAAAAAAATATTTTAATCTGAATGAATTTTAATTATTATCTACAGATGTCTTTTCGAAAATTATTTATTATTCAAAGTTTTTTAAAATTATTATTAATTATCTTTTTAATACACCATTGTTTTTTGAATTGTGTAAAACTTCACATTCAATTATTAATGTGAATGAAAGCGTCTGTTTTCTATAAGTTTTGTTGAAATGTTTTGTTGAAATGATTTGTTTCGACTTTCTAATGCATAATCAAATATAAACACATTTGATAATTTCTTTAGCAAGAAAAAAACATGACATTTCTTCTTCTTCTTCTATTTGTAGATCTTGCGATCTATTTATGCAGGATATCAACTTTCTTCCTGTGACGAAGACGACCAGCCTTCTCTCCATCTCTTTGGTGGTCGTCCTGGTGGTCGACGGCCCTCTGAAGTCTCGTGCATCACGATATTAGCAATTCTTGCTGGATCCAGTCTCTCGATGAACATGACATTTCGATGAAATATAATAAATCTTCTAAAAAACAGTTGTTTTTGCTCACATTAATTATCATTAAAATACTTATAAGTTCCATTATATCAATGTCGTTGTCGGCAAACTGTGAGCGCAAACGTAAGAGAATTGAAATAAATATATAAAACTATGGAAACAAAATCATCTAAATTATTATATAAAATTACCTATGTAAAATATTCACTATAGTATAAAGAAATGCTTCTACATACAAATAAGTATCTAAGTACATATTTATTTATAAACTTAGGATTACAAAAACGGTATAATATTATAATTAACGCATATTTATAACTACATATTTTATCTATTTATCAAAAAACAACTACTAATAGCAAAGAAAATTACATATCTACTCGCCATTTTACGTGATTGAAGTGCCTTAGAATGATTTATTGAGCGCAATATCATATTTTAAAATTGGATATGCTATTTTAATTCAGGATTTTATTCAATACGTCGTTAATACGAAAAATGTTTGTTATAATAAATGTTTGAACCTTTCAAAAATGTAAATATTCATAAAGTGGGTGTAAGAAAATAACAAATTATATTTTATGTTAAGAATTTACTTTTTTCATATTGAGAACATTCTTTGAAGCAGTCTCAAAAATTTACCATTCTTTATGTAATACGTTTTGAGAATTTACCAATTATATTTTCAAAGGAATAATATAGAATTATTTGTTTATTAGATTGTATGTTTTTTGCTAAGATATTTTTTTGTTTTTAAATACTAACACTGAAGATTTAATTCAATTATATTAGAGATCTCTTTTTCTTTAATATATTTTTTTTTAAATAATTAAGACATGTTTCGGACAACCAGTCCTTGTTCAGTGATACATATTATAAAGATACATATTTAAAATATTATAAAATTGTTAGCATGATCTGGCAGATGTTTTAAATATTTATTTTAGATTATATTACAACACAAAGTATGGCGAATATAGAATAAATGATATTAGAATTTATTTTACGATTTTCAATATGAGCAGAAAAATAGCTCAATATTATGAAGAAGGAATCTGGGCGTTTCTAGGCTCAAACCCAAGTCACCTGGATCAGGAGTCAACCGTTCTATCCCCTAGACCACCACCCGATTGTTTGAATTCGTCTTTTTTTTCTATGAAATTGGCCTTTGTGGTTTTATAAAACAATAATTTATTTAAGAAGATTATAATTATGGTTGGTGATATTTCAAAGTTTTATACTTTTGCATTGTTGTGTATGGTATATAAAAATTTAAGTATTCATTTTCAAAAATTAAAATATCAAAAGAGAAAAATATTTTAAAGTCTTTATTCCAATATAATAAACGAAAAAAATCAGGTTTTAAGAATTCCGAAAATTTCTATAAATAATTGTGTACCGAAAATAATGCTATTTTTATGTATAAACTCTCGCGCGATTTCCCGCCAAAAGTAGGATTTCCGGCCTCATTGAGCTGCGCCAAAAGGGAAAGGGGCGACAATGAGAAACCATTTATCAGTATAAAATTGAAATTTCAACCTCCGCAGCAGCTCTTGGTGCATCCAGCAAAAAATAAGTTATAATGTCACATTCGTCATTTAAATTTATAAGAGAATTGAAAATTTTAACATAGAATTTAGTTACAGTTTTATCAAATTCCATTTATTTTTATTTGTTAATTTTTATATTATCTCGTAAAGCATTTTTAACAATATTATTTATGGTTATCTAATGATTTTACAATAATCTCGAGATGAAGGTTCATTTTATACAATAAATATAAAAAGTAATTTCGTTTTGGTTAATTAATATAATAATAACTAATTCGATTTTGCCCAGCGCGCCATGGAAAGAGCCATGCTTGGAATAACCTTGAGGGACAGATTTAGAAACGAATTTATTCGACAACAAACCAAGGTGACTGAGGTGGCTCTACGGATAGGCGGGCTGAAGTGGCGGTGGGCTGGCCATATCTGTCGGAGAACCGACAGCCGATGGGGAAGACGGGTTCTGGAGTGGAGACCGCGTACAGGATTCCGTAGAGTTGGACGTCCCCCTGCCCGCTGGACCGACGATCTGAAGAGGATTGCTGGACATGGATGGATGGGAGCGGCAATGGATAGGGGACGGTGGAGGGCTTTGGGAGAAGCCTACATTCAGCAGTGGATGACAGACGGCTGATGATGATGATGATGATGATGATGATGATGATGAATTCGATTTTAACAAAATAAACTATTCCAAATAAACAGTTTCGTTCAAGCTTAATTGATTTTTTTTGCAACATTAAATAACGTGATTTTAATTTAAGAATCCTATGATGTATAAATGAAATTTGCTCTCAGATAAGTTCGAATAATTTAATTTTAAAATTTCATTTATATCGCTTTTTTACACAAATGTTAGTTCATAGTACATTACGATTGATTATACATATTAATGTTTATATTGACGAAAATCTGTCTCTAAAATCGCAAAATAATAACACGGTTAACACTGGTTTCTTCTACTTGATACAATTAAAAACCGTCAAAAGGAGTATTCCACATGACACTTTTAAAACTCTTGTAAATTTCTTTATTGTGTCACGACTTGACTATTGTAACGGAATTTATGCAAAAATTCCAAAAAATAAGTAGACAAACTTCAATCTGCGTTCAATGGAGCAGCAAGACTCATTAAAGGATTTCCAAAAAGTCCCATATAACACAACATCTCAAAGAACTTCACTGGCTTGAAAGTCCTGAAAGAATCCAATATAAACTCTGCTGGACATTCTTCGAAGCTCTATATGGAATGGCACCAAGTTATATATCCGATCTCTGAATAACGGACAGCCTTAATACAAGGAAATCCACACTTTGCTTGGCGAACTCCTCGGCAATAGGAAGATTAGTTGAGCTGAAGCGTTGCCCTAGTACAAATTTTGGGGGTCGAGCCTTTGCGGTAGCCGGTTCATCATAATGATCCGACAGATTTCAGATCTAAGCTGAAAACCCATCTTTTTATATTTCATACCCATTTTAAAACTTATATATTTTGTTCTATTATATTTTCTATCGCGAATATTAGATGCAGCGTTCACATTGAGATTTTTAGATTTAAAACACGTCATAACGCGCCCTTAAGGTGATTACATCACTAAAACTGCTGCTTTAATAGTGAGCATATTATTATTATTTTTTAATTGTTAGTTATAATAATTTTGTGTAATAATTGTGATAGTAATATTGTTGTTAATATCTCGTTTAAAAATAATGTTTTTGCTCGTTCATAATTTTAAATTATTATTATTTTGGGGTCGTAAAAATCTAGAACAGTGTTGTTTAAGCAGACATCTAGAGAAAGCACAAAGCCAAGTAGAAGATAAGCCCGAAGTTATATAGATTAGAGTTGAAATATTTCCGTTGTCCTGCTTCGGTAGACACCTCAATTACTAAATGGAACAGGATAATCATCTGTCGCTTTGACAAATGAAAAGGACGATTCCAGTTTCAGTGAAAACGTTCCTAGGATATTTCCCTGACAAGTCTGGACTTGTGAATAAGATGACAGCCTCTCTTGTTTTTTCTTGTGCATTTCGATATTATTATTCGTCCTTTCTTATCTCAAATAGGTTAATAATATGAACCAGTTTTGAGATTTGCATTTATTGCAAAATTTGCTTTCTGATTTTATTGTAAGTATTCATATAAAAATCACCTTTAATTTTATTACAACTTTGCTCTAAAAAAAAAGTTTTCACAGATAGTGTTGTAGATAAAAAAAGATCCCGGTAAGATTTTTGGTATAAGCATCTTTCTTCCATGTTCGCCTCTACATTATGTTGTAGATTCATATTTGAATAAATATAACTGCACTTAGTATTTTTATAACAATTTATTACACTTTGTATAGACACATTTCGGTTATGTCACAATATTTTTCAAAACTATCATATTTTAAGCTTATAAATATTTTTGACAAATCAAAATGAAAACTTTTCTAAGGAATATTTTTAGCAAAAAATATAAACTCAGAATAAAGAATACGACTATGTTTTTATGAATCATAAATACCTACATGTTTTCTAATTATAATATAAACTTTTCCATTCGCACTTCTGGGCTGGGCATAACAATTGTAATACCAGTTAGGTATTTGAATTTGGTGTACACATCTATTTTAAGGGTATGATCTCTTTGAAATTTGTGTTTTTTTTTATTATTATTATTGTTACACAAAAAGTTATTTGTTTGAATACCAAGATAAACATTAAATAATAATAATAATATCAACAATACGCTATGGAATATCGTTATCATGATTTTGTATAAATAAAAGATATCAGCTTATATTTTTCCCAAAGTAAAAAACCTTTAAAACACACCTGGAAAAATAAACTCAAAATTGCGAAAAAAAACATTAAAAAATCCTAGTCAAAAAAATAATACTTTCATAGAAAACACGATTTACATTAAGTTGATTTTTTCTTTTGTGTTTTGAAAAAAATATACTGGAGTAGTTTTTTTGTGAATGTATACTTATACTTGTATACGAATACTGGATTTCACCCATGGTGGGTGATGAATTCATGAAATTTAATTGTATCTCAATAGAGACGAAGATGTAAACTGGAAACTGAATATGATTGATGAAATTTGTCTTACATGGTCATAAAGAAATAGGTGGAATGGGGAATGTTGTAATTACATAAAGCGTGCGCTTAACCCAACCAATGACAGGTCATAAGTCCTGTAAACACCTTGATCAACCATATTCAGTTTCCAGTTTGCACCTTCGTCTCTATTGAGATACAATTAAATTTCAAGAGTAGTTTTATTTTTACGATACATGCATATAAATGTATATTGAAATAATTGTGTATTATGAGTATGCATACATAGAGTATATGGGCGCATATAAGAGGATAAACAATGTTCATGTTTACGGTAAAGTGCCTCGGAAAGGGCATGTCGTCACGTATTGTGCTGACAAGAAATGCTAATGGGAGGTTAATGAAGCTTAAGCGGCGGAACTCCAGTGATGCTTACAAGAAGGACTAGAGAATTTTCCTAGTTACTCTATTCGTTCTCGTTACTCTAGTTTGCTACTCCACGTGTCTGCGTTCTTAAATTGTCACTTAAAATGACTAGTGGCTTGAATTTCAAAAAAGGATATAAAATCATATATTATGTATTAGATCTAAAATTCAGCGAACTATCGTAAATTGCTTTTTATGATCATACCTTATTTACATTAAAGTCATTTGGACCCAAAAAAATATTACTATAAAACGTTAAGAGTGATGAATTGTTTCATGGGCCATTCCAGTCACTTACAGAAGAGGCGATAAAAAGTAATAATAAATATGCAATTATAGATTCCATTCCTTTGAAAACCTAGTTAAAACTTAATCTTTAAGCAAGACAGTAGAAAAATATTTATTTTTATAAGCAAAGTTTTTTACAATTTTGAACATGTCTTTGGTCTGATACAGAATTCACGTGACGATAAAATGTCGATAGATTAGCTACCTATCACATGTCATAAAAATCAATATGAAAGCTTTTACCCTTTACATTCATTCATTCGGGAAAGCAAAGTGCGAATATATAAGACATGTGTCAGACCCATAACGACTTATGGTATAAAATCGAGGGCTGACACAAATAGAACCAAAGCACTATTACAAACCGCCGAAATGAAGACACTCCCAGCTATTCTGGGCAATACACTGAGGGACAGAATCAGAAACACGGTAATACGTGAGACCTGCGATACCGCAGATATTGTCAGATGGGGCAGGAAAAGAAGACGCTTCTGGCGCGACCACGTAGAACGAATGAGCGACGATAGACCTCCCCCAAGCAGCCGCAAACAACGTGCCAATGGGAACTCGCCAACCCGGAATTCCTGCGAAGAGATGGCGAGACAGTTAGAGTTCTGTGTCCCAGGAGACCTCGACTCCATAAAACAGATCCAAAGATCTATTAAAAGAGGAAGAAGAAGAAGAAGCCATTCATTTGGATTGCGCTGAATAATAATATAAGAAAAATAAAGTGCGCTTTACCACCCTGAAGAAGGAGACTGTCGGTCCAGAAAGAAGAGCTGCAGAGATTTTTCCGATATCCCAAAATACATAGTGCGCGATTGAAAAATAGAGTTTTTCAAAGGGAACAATGACTCTAAAAAGATTGCGAACCTGTATTCTAGAATCATGTGAGACGTGAGTACATTGACGAATACTTCCTCAATATAAACAAATGTTTATTTTTATTTTATTTTCATAATTTACTTAATAAAATACCAACAGATTTTCGTTTTTTTGCTCATTTACTTAAACATCACAAAATTTGGCCTTCTATAAAGGTAACAGTTCATTATTCGATGAAATCGATCCCTGTCGTGATTTCTTAGAAGGAGATGAATACGCTTAACATAATATTAGAGCATTACAAGAATTCCAATAATTCTAATTTAAAACGGAAGACAAATTTGTGGGTGTGGAAATAAGATAAGATAACATTGAAGCAGCCAAGAACCAAAAATAATCGTTATTATTACAAATAATATTATGCTTTAATTATGCTTTTCATATAGGAGAGAAATGTATTTGTAAAATTAAGATAAGGTTTATAAATATAATTTGTCTTACGTAATTTTCAATTACTCAAAAAATCAACGAGATTGAATCTGCATTTGTTTTTATTTTTAGATAATTTTCATTATTATTAATTTCCATATATTATGAAGGAAAATACTAAATATACACATAAAATATGTTTTTCTTAACAAATTAGTCTACTCAAAATATTATAAGTGTATTTTGTATTAATAAAATCTCCATTACAAGACTCGAAATGGAAACTTATGTCTTTTAGTGATGTTGTAACATTTGACATATGATTTGTCTCGTTTATATAATAAAATTTATTAAACCCTAAAACTTTTCCTTTCTGAAACTGATTTTATTGGAACGGCATGATATTCTTCAGCTTATTTTTCATTTGATTTCATTTATTTACCTTTAATTGGACCAACGGAAAATATTTGCCATTTTATATTATCTTTATTTATTTAGTATTGTATACCCAAAATTATTGTATAAACAAATTGAACATATTTGTCGATTGGATGAAAATATGGAAATGTAAAAGAAATGGAAAAAAAGATACAAAATTTATTTATTTATTTAGGGTCAGAAACAGAGTTTACAGTACTTAAATAAAAGAGATGGAAAATACATATAAACAATAGAATACGGCCAATTACATGTTATCACAAGTGTAAATGAAAAGAAGAGTCAAATGCGCTCTAAAAGTCATCACTGGAATTAGAAATATTTCAACTAAAGCATAGATGGCAGTACATAATGGAGTTTAGTGCCAACCCTTATGTATGGAAGTAAAGTTTGGAGCTAGTAAAAGAGGATGGAAGAAGGATAAATGCCGTAGAAATGAGTTCACTGAGAAGAATGTGCGGAAAATGATATAATGTAAGGCAGATGATTACATCATAAGTAAAATTAAAAAAAGGATCCGTGAGATAGTTTGGAGATGTGGAACGGATGGACAAGAAAAAAATGTTTAAAATGTTGTATAAAAGCAGTATACGATTGATCGTATATTTCCACCTGAAGATGGAGGTAACTCCAAAACATGTTGGGTAGTCTATAAATATAGTATAATGGAATATTAAACAGTGTTTCCTTTTGAAAAAATCCAATGTAATAATAACAGATTATTTTGGATGTATATTATTGTACCTCTCCTTTATAGCATTATAATTTTCCTGGTATTCAATAAAGGCTTATTTTATATAATATTTACGAAGTTTCGAATTTAGACGATATTTCTAATGACGAAAGACCCGATTCTTTCCTCGTGAGCAAAATGTTTCCTGTACGCACGCTCGCTTAATACGTATGTAAATATAATACCTTGTAGACACCGTACTCCCTGCGTAATAACTCATCATTATTAAGGAGACGCCAAAAGGCTGTAATAATAATTGAAGTCGGACGTCTCCAAGGCAACAGGTGAGCGGCGGCGGGCTTATGGAGGAGGGTGGAGAAGGGTGGAGGTGAGTCCGCGTCACGTGGGCAGGGGGCGATGAGGTGAGCCGCGTCAATGTGCAAACTGTCTCGAAGTGACAACATTATTTAAGGCCGAACATGATGTGACGTGCGCTACACTATTTTGCGGCAAACAGAATGTCTCGTTAGTATTTTTGTTATAATATTCTGAATCCTCGAACACGCGAGCGAAATTTTAATGCAAAGCGTACGTAAACAACTGGCAAACCTATCGAGTTGTTTACGTACGAAATTTCAGGAGTGAAATAATAAACTAAACCAATTTGACCTTGAATAGTTAAGCACTGTGAAATGTATTATAATATTGTCATAATAATAATAACAATAAGAAGAAGAATTATTTAAATTATAAGAATAATAATAATACTAATAATTATAATAATATGCTAGTATTTAAAGGGCCGTGGTTATGATGTAATCTCCGCATAAATACGTTCTTCGTTTATCTCTCTCATCATATAATACTCGTAGATTTTTTAATTTTGTTCCTTAAGAGTTTCTATCTTATGTATATAACTATTTAAATAATTCAAACATTTCTTAATGTGGCATACACAAAAAGTGCTTTAATAATATTGACGTTTTTCAACTGATTCAAGCAATTCTTAAAGGGATGGTTTTTGCACACTTCCGGTGAACTTTAAATGTTGCATTTATCAGGATTTATTATGACTTTCCAAACGTATTGGTACTTGAGATGTTATTTTTTTAATCTGTATACAATATATGTGGAAGCACGTAATTGACCTTCCTGTATTGTTTCTTTATATTATTATTTTTGCATGCAAACAAGAGTAGGTTAAGTTTCGGCCGAAACACTATGATACCATAACATTTTAAACTATTAAATAAAATAACTTTGTTTTGTGTATTTCATTTTACGCGACAGCTGTTTCGTCAATGACATGTTGACATCATCAACTGATGATATCAACATAGGTTGACGAAACAGCTGTCGCGTAAAATAAAATACAATTGTGATACATAAAACTAATTTAGTTAATTTAACAGTTTAAATAGTAAGTTACCCTAAAAAATATAAATGTATGTATAAACAGTAAAAAAACATATGGTCTTTAGAAATTGACATTTTTATTTATTATACATTTAAAGTCTTTCAGCCGTGTCTATTAGAAATGCATTTATTTTCAGAAAAGCTTCTAATTTTCTCTAGAAGATAAGTTTTTAAACATAAATTTCTATAATTTGATTTTCAAACAATATAAAAATACTAGTAGAATTTGGCAGAAATTTGATGCCAGATAACATGTTAATAACTCACGTCGAGCCATCACCGCAATGGCCTCTCATGAAACAAAAATGAACGCATATTTTTGTCTATCATTTGTTTTATTCATGGCGTAATGAATTTTTAATACGAACGCGTTCAACTGATACCAGAGGATCACGTTAATATAAACCAACATTATTTCACTACTATTCTGCCACGCGAGGTGTATACCAACCGCACCGCAACTGATTCCATAATAACAAAGAAATAATTACATTTTAATCAGTATCGCGTGAAGCAGGAACAACTTTCCGAACACACGCAAAATTTAACATTAGCTGGAAAAATCGTGATAACTTTTGGAGAAATCTGACGAAATACTCGGTTTCTGGCAGTGGCAGCCGATATACAGCGGTTGGAGATGTTACACAACATATTTTTGTTGTTTACAATTCGAAAGTACAAATTTTTCAACAAGCATGATGGAAATTATATAAAGCGTCTCGCATTTTCCTACCCTAGAAAGTAGAAAATATAAGATAATCAAATGATTTTACTGAAATCTCTTGATGGAAGTTCATTTTAAATAATAATTAAATAAAACGATGTTTTTTAACTACTTCCACTTTTGTCTTTATTTAGACAGCGACCGGTTTCGCCAGACTCACTGGCATCGACAGACTGGACCAGTCTGTCGATTTAATTATTATAGAAAATATAAAAAAATACTTATTTACTGTTTCTTGAACAATGATGTAAAACTCCATATTAAATCATTAATAGGAATGAAAACGTCAGTTTTCTAGAAGTTTTATTTTATTTTATGGGAATGACATGTTTCGCCCTTCTTAGGCATTATCAAATGTTGATACTGCCTTAGAAGGGCAAAATATGTCATTCCTATAAAATATTATAAAATTTCTAGAAAACTGACGTTTTCATTCGTCTTAATTATAAAAAATACTAGTTGCGATCCATGAAATATTCACGAAAGTGAAGATTTTCTAACCTTCAAACTTGGTTTACTGTACAATCGTTATCAGTAATAAATTTTAATTTTAAATGTAAATCTTTTTATTTCCACAATTAACGATACCAAATTGTTCGTCTTTTGTTTTCTAAACTACTGCCATTCAACAATAATCCATACAAATTTAAAAATAATCCAGAACCTTTTTTGGGCATCGAGTGCATTTCTAATTACTTTCAGAGATAATATATTTTCAATAGTATTTATACAATAGTATTAGTACACTCACTCGCTCTCTTGTGTTCAAAATACTATCGTACTCTTTCATGATGACATCCGGTTTTTGCTTATTTATATTACGATTCGTACACGTTTGTTTTCCTAGCTGGATCGATTATATTAATTCATTCAATAAAAAAAACAACTGGATTGGAAGGTATTCATTATTAGTTCTGCGACACTGTTAATCGTTTATACATCTTATTAAATACATACAAAACATTCATTTGATTGGAATAACATCTTTTACTTTGCTAAGGTATTATCGAATGTTTAATTTTTATTTTCAAAAGTTCGTATGATAATGCCTCGGATTCCACCATATTCATATAACGAGTCTTACACGAACGTCGATACTTTGACTGACCTTAAAAATTGTTTTGAGTCATCCCATATTGACCTCGGGCTTCCCAACTCTGTAATCTATTCGCAACATTAACGCACACTCTCAAGCATTTTTTTATCATTACGTTTCATGTGTCAAAACTTATGATACATCATTTTACACCCATCTAAGGGATTTCATACCAAGAACGTTTATTATGGTCTCATCCTTGCTCCGCCAGTACCATGCTTCGGTTTTATACATTGATTCGGCTTCTTAAGAAAACGGCACTTCAGCTCATTAGATTATTTAATTTTTTTAATTTGGACAATCTGACAAATATATTTTTCGGAAGATAAATCCTAAGTCTTATATTTATAGATAGTATCTAACCACATCCGATGTCATAATTTTCCTAATGGAAATTATTGTAAGTTTCATAATTACGATAAAAGTAGATCCGGAAAATTTTCATAATCCATGTATTTATTTTAATTTTATAACAGTATTTTTCAATATTCATTGCATTTAATTGCGATAAAAGAACTTCGCATTAAAACATGAATATAAACGAAAATGTCTGTTGTCTACAATTCTTGTTATAATTTATTACAGATTGCTGGGGCATTATCAAATGTGTGCTATAGCCCTAACATTTGATAATGTCCTAACTGGGTGACATATGTCATTCCTAAAATACATAAAATATGTTTTTTTAAACATAAGTTTATATTCATATGAATTATATTAATTGTACGTATGTACAAGCAAGTAGGCTGTCCCTGGTTTTTAGTTTGGCTCAGCAAACCGACCGGAAGCCTGAAAAACAATCCGAGATTAGAGTGAGAAAAAAATAGCTTTCGTGCGCTCTTTATTATATATAACTCAGATAAAAAATCAACAGTCAACCCCTTAGAACACGCCACTCATTTGAAGGTCCTATTTATTATCAAAGCCACCCCTAGCCGGGGTAGTTACGGCAATCGGTTCGCGGAGAACTTCAAACCAGCCAGCTTGTTGATTATGTAATAATATTTTTGAGTTACTTGATGATATTTTAAGCTCGCAAGAGCAGGAGTTGAGTGTTTCAAAGAACTGGTTGGGAATAAGTTCGTTAAGGATTATTATATGCCAAAGGTTAAGAAGAGCTTTGTTTAGAACTCTTAGCTTAAAAATATAACTATAATGTTATTAAAAGTGAGTTGAGGACTTGTGTGGGAAATAATTTTGAAATAGTAAGAATGAAAATATCCAATCACGATCTCTATTTTTAAATCTATACTAGGTATATTTTAATACTAGTTTAAGATAAATATTCGTCTTTTTATTTTTTATATACGAGTAATTTGAATACACTAGCTTAAAAAAATTATATATCAGACATGTTTTGGACAACCGGTACTTCTTCAGTGATACATATTATAAAGATACTTATTTAAAGTATTATAAAATTGTTTAAAAATATGATAAGTTTTGACAGATGTTATAAATAAATACATTGTAGTACATAATCCTAATCCCAGATAATATTAATAATTATCTTAATATTATGAGGCAGGACTCGGGTTATACCAAGGGTCAGAGACTGGAAGATGGAATAATTATCGAATCAAATTGATTTGGGTATAAAACGATAGATTTTTATGGGTCTCCGTAATCAGAAAAAGTATTTTATAAACCCATTTAAATTATTTGGTAATGGATTTCTTTTAAACTGAAAAATTAATAATAATAATAAAAAATAATCTTTCGTGTGATACACTTAATTTGTAGTGTGGTATAATTAAGAATACTAATATACCAAAAGGATTAGTTCCCGGTTGGTTCAATGAAACATAATTAAGTGGTGAAAAAACAATGTACACTTGTGTTATAAATTATTTTTGAAAAATAAACATTCTAAATAAAATTGATCTAGCAAAAGAGGATCTGGGCTCCAAAATCAACGTTAAGAAGACCAAATGGATAACATTTGGGCAACTTAACTATTTTTCATCTAATCTGCAACTGAATGGTGCAAATGTTGAAATAGTCGACCAATTTAAATACCTTGGCAGCAATATCACTAAAACGCTTGACCCGGACATTGAAATAAAATGCAAAATTGAAGTTGCACAAACTCATTTAACCGTCGTGTTGCCATGTGGTCAATTGAGTTTCCACTGCCAATTTAAAGTTGATTTTCTTAAAACCTATGGACCCTAATATTATAAAGAAAAATTGTAATCCTCCATTGAAGTGTTCTCAATATTTCGTTCTAAAAAAAAAGCAAAAAATTACCACCTTCATCCCAAAAAAAAATATTTTTTTAAGACTGCCCTCACCTTTATTCGTGTTAAGGTAGAATTTGTTTTGCTAATATTTACAACTTTATCAAAAGTGACAAATACTTACTCGCTGTTTTGAACATATTATAAATTATATGTTTGGCCTTTTCTCATACGTAATAATACCGATTGTGGACGGAAACGCAGCACGCAACTTAATAATATCAGAACTGTGAAAATATTAACACTTTACCAAAAGGGACAAATATTAATACGTACTCGTTGTCTTGAACGTACTATACATTTTGCCTAGGTGCCTTTATCATACGTAAAATTATAAGTTCATACTTGGTGTCAGTTGTTCATATGCTGTCTCGGCATTCTATATCAGAAATCGCATGGTTCCAGAAAAAAATTAATAATGATATATTTTCAAATAATCCATGTATGTTATAGATATCGATCTATTTCTAATGAAATTCCCTACAAGATGACATAAATTAAATTTTGATTCATCGAGTCATATGCTTGATATTTATAGATTAAGTTAGCGGTAAACTGAATTGACCACATGGGAGCGAGCGTTTTGTTTTGAACACGGTACGTTAAGGGTTAATAAAATGAGAACATTATTTTGCAACGATAATCTTAACTTGAAATCTTAACTTGGTCCCATCTTCCTCATTATAACCAAGATTGGCTGTATTTTAAAATATTTTATAAACTGTATTAATTTTGGTTATTGATATTTATTAGTAGAAAATAGATGTAAATTACTAAATACAAAAACATTATTACACAGGTTGTTTTTAATACAATACCTACATATTCAAAATGGAATAAAAACATATTAAAATACTGTTAATGTCTATGAAATTGGCTTTAATTAATAGATAATTGTATGCGATTATTGTTTAAATATGATTTCGGGCATATGAGCGCCACGGCTAGCTCGAATGAAGCGCAATCGTGAAATCCAATTTTCGACAATTGTCGTCTTTGTGGATGCGTATTATCCACTAGAGTGTACGTGGTGTGAAAACGATCCATGGTCTTTCGAATTACTTGCTCGAATGGACGATCATGTCGACCGTAAAATGGACGTAGTGCACGATAAGTTTTTAAAACCAAGATTTTAAAACAAATTTGCACAATTTGCAAGCGCTGTTCTGACGTGAGTCTATTTATGATAAAATGGCAAAACGTATTGCCTACAAATCAACTATCAATTGTTAAATCGACAGTCTGTAAAAATAATATTGCTATGTTAAAAATCAAACCTTAAAAAAAACACTCTATACACAATAAACATACTTAAATACTTTCTGTTCCGATTTGTTTCAGTAGAAACATCCATATGTTGGTGAAGAAAATGTGCAAACCAGAAAATTAAAGTGAGGACTAATAAAATTAATGGAATAAAACGGAATATAATCAAAAAGTTTTTTTTAATGCTTTAATTTTTTGTTTTCATTGTTTATATATAAATCTCTAAATAATTAATATTTTTAGCTGAGAGTTCTTGGAAATGTTCATTCTAAAAAATAAAAAATAAATTACAAAATTTCTTTATTATTAAATATTTAGTGTGCTTCCACTTGTGTTTAATGTCGACCAGTTTCGGCAGCTTGCTGCCAAACAGCAAGCTGCCGAAACCGGTCGACGTTAAATACAAGTAGAAGCCCACTAAATACTCGTATATAATAATAAAGAAATTTTGTGACATTTTTTTTGTTCATTATGTTACTCTCTGTTATTAATTACAACTAATCTGTTATTATAATTAGAAAAAAATCTTCCGGTTGTGTACTCCTTATTTATAAACGCGCTATGAAAATATTTGCTTCAATATTTATCAAACTCATTAAATTGACTCACTTAGCATAGACGCTGTTAATTACAACATCAAAAGCTCAAAGAGATTCTATCATCAGAAGTGCATTTCAAAGACAGAAAAACAAACACGCAAGTTTTGCAAAACAAATTATCCGCGAATCAAGCATTTCTATTAAAATGTTTGCCTCGGGACTAAACGGTCTGTAGTTTCCGCATTTACGAGTGTTCCTCGCGTCCACGGAGAAATGAGTTAAGTTATCCAAGTCGTCTTTGGAATGCTTTAAATCTACAAAGCTTTGGCGAACAACTTTGAGGGAAGATAGTCTGGAGTCCGTGATTCAGTCACTGGTGCGGCGCGAACTGGACTGGGTAAGGCTTTATTCCGGGTTATTTAAGTTCTCGTAATTGCATGATTCCGTTGTCTCTTACTGTATATAACTATTTATTGTTTCTTGACCAATGATGTAAAACTCCATATTAAATAATTAATACGAATGAAAACGTTAGTTTTCTAGAAGTTTTATTATATTTTATGGGAATGACATGTTTCACCCTTCTAAGGCATTATTAAATGTGATACATTTGATAATGCCTTTGAAGGATGAAACATGTCATTCCCATTAAATGTAATAAAGCTTTTAGAAAACTTACGTTTTCATTCGTATATATTATGTATATAACTAGATAAAAAAATCAAATATATAATATTCTCATAACAATAGCATTAAAAATATGTGGCGATACGATTTCGATGTGTCAGCGAAATAAAGTGCAGTATTTTAAATACACGTTTATCTAATATTTTGTTTTGGTGGAAACCCTTTGTGGAAACACTATGTTTTTACATTATTAACTGCCAATTGAAACAATTTTCATATCATAGATGATTTAATTTCTATGAAAACGAATTTCTATTGGTACCAATAGAACTAAGAACTTTCTTAGAGTAGCAGAAATGCAAACTCTACGTTTCATCGCAGTCAAAACCCTAATAGATCGGATCAGAAATGAAACAAGAAGGTCTGTCTGTGGTGTAAAGGACATAGTAAGATGGGGAAGAAGCACAAGGAGAGACCACGTGGACCACGTGGAGAATGCAAGAATTGCAAAAATTGTTAAAGATAAAAATCCCAGCAGCAAGAGACTACCAGGAAGGTCGCCAAAAGATGGGGTTGGACATCATCCCAGGACAACTCACCGTCACAAACAGGTCATATGACCTAAACTAAGAGGCAGAAGAAGAAGAAGAAGAAGAAGAAGACAAATTTATCTGCTAAAGATAAGTTTTAAAACTTAAAGGAATAAATAGAGAATCACTTTGTTTTATCACAACTTTTTTTTTTTTCAGACTTGTTTAGATTCTTAATTGGTTCTTCTTCGATTCACAAAATTTAACAAATTCAATCGTATTTTAACAAATTTTATTTCAACTTTAATAAATTTAAGTGCACAGAATAAGTATCAAATAAAGATCGAAACATGTCTGCAATTTTTTTTTTTTTGTGATAACACAAAATGCTTCTATTTTTATTCAAATATCTAAATCACAAAGTAAAGGCGAATATAGAAGAAAATATAAAAATAATGTTTCTAATAAATATTGACGACCTTCGTGGAAAAGTGAGAACTGCATTATTACAGCCTGACCCAAATCGATATAAAGGGTAGAGCTTTCATATTGATTCTAATGGTTAGTGGTAGGTATGTAACCAAATCTATGGCTATTTATATGTCACGTTAATTATACACCAAACCATAGACAATGTTGAACACACTGCCATCGCCGGTAATCGAACCTTCGGTGTGTCAATCGTAGCACTTGCCACAGAGGTGGTCAAAATAAATAATTTATTGTATTATTAAAAAAGCATGTGCTTGAATAACAAACAAACTAACTAACTATCACGACATTTCTCCGGAGGTGAAGGTATAGAGGACGGACCACCATACTGCTCTGTACTGACATACCTCTCGAGCTTTGTCTTGTGCTTAAAGTTTATTAAAATATAAAAATTGTGAATTTTTTTTCAATTTTCAACGTTTTTCTGCAGTTTTATTTCATTGAAATTAGTTGGCCATGTAAAATTCAAATAGTTTGGAAGTATGCGCCTGCATCCAAGCTTCCCCTATTTCTAGATGCATAAAATATAGCTACCGATACGTGATCACTGCCCGACGTACCAATACTGGGGTCGGTATTGACTAGTCTGGGAGCCAGGAGTAACTTTGCAAATTGGGTTTCCTTGTTTCTGCTACCGAATACTGCAGCACCCTTTGGTCTAGGGAGAGGGTGGATTTGAATGTGAAATAATTTTAAATATGTAAGCTTTTCATATTATCAATTCATTAAGTAAATTGGTTATTATTGATCTATAATATTATGTAATATTAATACAAGTTAACTTTTTCAAATAGACAAAAGTACAGAAAAATTTAGTGATTTTTGCCTAGAAACTTTTCTGTCAATATATTATACAAAGTGAAAAAAAATTATCCATACATCCTATTCTACTCAAAAAGCGTCATTTGTCATCTCATTCTTACTCTCATAAAATAATAATTAATAAATTCCTTTTATTATTTTTAAAATGAACACTATTATAAGAAAAAACATTTTTCCTTTAAATAAATGATTTTGCTTTCAACATGATTTATACTCGTATGAATTATATTCTTGATTTTAATACATATAAGTACGATAAATATACCATATTATGAGACCAATTTATGAATGCTATGTAGCCAGTTCAAATTGAGATATACTCGTATATAGGTTTTTTCTTCTATTTTCTTCACGTGCGCTATTTTACCAAACTAAAAAGCAACTTATTAAGCAGATTGTTATTGTGTCAAATATATTATATATTATACTCGGATATATAAATAAAAAATAAACAAGTTACCACCACACTTTACTTTTCAAACATTCGTCTCTCAATTCTTACCATTCATTCATCATAACATGCACCCACGTTAATTTCTTGGACTCCTCAAGTAGGCCACGCTCGGTAAAACAAAAAAAGATATTTTTTTTAAATAAAAACGTTAATTTATTTATATAAAATCAAGTACCATTATTATAATAGTTAGCTGATGCTTTTATCTATATTAAATTTAGAAAATCGTATCATTTCATTCTTTAGTATCATCCAAAATTAATCGTATAAGGTTCGTGGATCACTAAAGCGTCCGGAGTAGTCCAACTTGAGTCGCCTTAGCAATATAGCTTTCATCCTGAAAGTTCCGTAAAGAGCTTTTGGAGACAGCTTGGGAATATACACAGATGTCGCAACAAACTAAGTTTTGTGCGAGAAGGCATTACCCGAGACTTCCATTTCTCTGTCTGCAGAGCCTACGTTTTAGAAAATCAGCGCTCACTCTTTGGGATTGACCGATTTTGAAATCAATCCGCTATCACTTTATTAACGTAATCGAGTCTTTATTGTGTTAATTTTTTTATCAATTATGCTATATTTTCCGACCACCATTAAATATATCGAAATTGTGAATTTATTCTGGTATTTTAGGTATATCCGTGACCCGAGGTATCTTGGTTGACATGGTCTGAAACTTACTCCGTAAAAACGTCAGTTTTAGAGAATACCACAAAATACGACATAAAACTAAGATTCCAGGAAATAATTAAGCCAAGAATAACAATTTACTCACATATTTGACATCGGAACTATTTAAAATCGCACTGGCAAAAAAATATGTTTAAATCCTTGAAACCGTTTTGATCCGTGATTAATCATTTTCCACATACAATTAATTAATTAAAATGTTTTTACAATCTTAGATTTTGACGCATTTAGTAATTGATGTAAAACAAATAAAAACATACTAGAAGTTTTATTTTATTGGACTACCCTATCAAGGCAAATGTTTTGCCTTGATAGGGTATTATTAAAAACATTTACTCTCCTATTTTAATAAGTATCGTATATATCCTATTTCTTGTACATGAAATAATCAAAAAGTTAGTGCAACCGAAATTTTTTTAAATATTTTATTTAAAGGTATTTTTGAAAAAAAAAATTATACGTCCATTAATAATAACTGTAAAAAATTAAATTTATGGATGATAACAAATAACTTTTCATTTCCTTGTGAATCCTTACGACGAAAAATATGATTTACATTATATTTTCAAGATTTTTTTTTATCTATAAGTACATCCAATGTTCATAATACAAAAAAATATATATTTGTTCCGGTATAAATAAATTACTTAAGTGTACTTAATGTTGTGTGCTGACCCTATAAAGAATTTAATTTTATATATTTTCTTTTTTCACTATTTTTTAACCTTACCCAATTACCGCCAAGTATGAGACGGCCATCTTAAATGTGAACACTAAAAATTAATGCAATTATTAAGTGGTGAACAAGGTGTCCGAAATCGTTGAGTCGTTTTGTAAACTTCACTAGAGTGGAGCCGTTTGGACACTTTGGTCGGTTTAAAAGCTCGAGCCAAGAAAAATCTTTCCTGGAAATGAGATGACTAGCGTTAAAAGTGCCATAAATGTGGGAACATTCGTACGCTTATTACGTCTTCGGGAAGCTACTTATGCCTAAATACTCCTTTGGGGGGATATTAAATAGTTCAACAATTTTTGGAAGCATTAACAAGTTTGGCTCTTATGTGTTATATGAGATTTTGTAAATGTTCAGAAAACTTTATTTGTTTCCTTAGTCATAGACAAATGGGTCAATTAAAATAAATAGTTATTACCTTTCAATACTTCTTGTTGGTAATTAGTTTCTTGTTAAGTGGTTTGTGTTTTAAAACAATACTATTTAAAATATTTTACATCCATAAAAAGAATATTAAAAAAAACAATTTATAAATTTGCGAATCAATACGAATATCAATAAGTAAATATTTTTTAGCAATTTGTTTGCATAAAATCACAACCACTTTATAAAAAAATGCTGTTAGCAAGAGTGTGGTTATTTGTAAAATATGTAAATAATAAGTATTTATTACTGATGAACACGTTTCCGTTTTCTTGAAGGTTTATTATATTAGCTATGTGGAAAATCCGGTAAAATGATTATTGAACAAACTGAGATTGCAAACTTTTTCCACAATCCGAACATGAGTCGAGAACCGCTCAACTATCCTTTTGTCATTAAGACAGCTTTTGTTTTAATATTTATATTTATAACATAATATTTATACTACCATCTACGATTATTTTTATTACAAATTAATAATCAAGATGCTTACATGTATTTATTTATTATTATATTATTGCAACTTTAACATGTTTTTACACCACTTTATTTTTTTCACAACTAACCTGACTCAGTGTCTCTTATAACCCTGACGAAGCTCAAACGGAAGGAAATTCGGTTGGTTTTTTTAAATATATTAAAAATTGTGTAAAAATAAATAATTGTATTAATATGCCATTTAACAATGCCACACCACAAATTAAATGCTTCATATGAAATTAAAAACAAACTTTATTTATTTATGATATGAAATTTCAAAACTATAGTTAAAAATGCAAATAAAGTAGATTTTTCTGATAAATATTTTCCAGTGTGCACACTGGAAAATAAAACAAAACAGTAATGCATCTTTAATGTTTGCGTTATTTTTGCGATTTTCTTAATTTGTTAATATTATGTGTAAAACATATTCTTTATATAATATGTGTTTTATTTATAAGTTAATTTTGAAAAAAAAAAACTGAAATTGGAAAAACGTTTTGCGTTTATATTTAAGAATACATTGTACATATTTTTTTAATAATTTTACTGAACTGATTTTATTGAAAAAGTATGTTTTCTAAACGTTTCATTGAAAGTTACGGCAATGGTAATATTATTTTAGTGAATAATCAAATTAAATATTTTTAAATGTTTAACATGTGAGTGACAAGTCAGGTTAAATAGTGTAGGATTATCCTATATAAGTTTTAATTGGGAAATAGGTGCAGTTCTGTTAATAGTATGTGATTGCGATGGGTCTACATTGCGAAATATTATTTTATGTGCTTTATGAACACATTTTTTATTTATTACAATTTGTTTCTTGAACAATGGTATATAATTTCAAATAAAATACTGAATTTTGATGAAATCGTTAGTTTTCTAAAAATATCATAGTATACGGCTTAAAAATATCAAACTGGCTTTTGCACCATGATAACGCCCCTGCTCACACATCGTTGCTTGTGCGCGAATATTTGGCCAAAAACAACACAGTAATGGTGCCGCAGCCACCGTATTCCCCAGACCTGGCCCCCTGTGACTTTTTCCTGTTTCCAAAACTGAAGAGGCCCATGAAAGGACGACGCTACGCCACGATTGAGGAGATAAAGACGGCATCGAAGGAGGAGCTGAACAAGATCACAAAAAATGATTTTTTTAAGTGCTTCGAGGATTGGAAAAAACGTTGGCATAAATGTATTATATCCGAGGGGAATTACTTTGAAGGGGACAAAATAGATATTCATGAATAAATAAATACTTTTTGAAAAAATATAAAATTCGCGATACTTTTTGAACAGACCGTATGTTATAGGAAAAATATCGCATAATATTGATATGGAAATTACCTTAGCAATGTTAAATAAAAAATATTTATTGAATTTCTTCAAAGAAATGAAAAGTTACGACATTTATATTATGAAGAGTTCGTATTATTATGATTCAATTTGCTTGTTTACTAAAATAATTTAACGGAGGATAAAGTTAAATAAAAAATGTTCGTTTAATTTCTTCAAAGAAATGAATATTTAGGACATTTATATTATGATGAATTTGTATTATCATGACTTAATTTAATTGTTTAAAAAATAAATAAACCATTACCGTAAACTTCAATTTAATAAGTATCGACCGTTACGGTCTAGAAAACATACATTTTCATCAATTATTAATATAAAATGTGATAATTTGAAATCGTAAAAGAATTATTCAATGACTATTTAATAAATTGGTATTATTAACAGTTAAATTTACAATACCACAAATTTTTATTATACACTCCTTGAAAATGTTGAGACAGCTGTTTCGCCAACAAATGTTGACATTTTTCATACAAACAACTAAAGATACAAAATTAAACTGAAGATTTGTATTAAGAAAATTTCTATCAACTAACGTATATGAATCTTTATAAAAAAACTTGTCTTTAATATTGCGAAGAGACCCGAGAAATCGTAATCAACTTAAATACTAAGGAAAAAAATTCTTTTTCACTTCAATTAGGCGACAGCCTTCGGAGAAAATTAACTTCGGCAAATTCAAGGGGGCTCCAAAACAGCCGTGCGTAGACACCGAACCAGTCATCATTCTAACAGAATAATCAAATTAACCACAAAGCCACAGACTCGCAGGTGCTGCTTTGGTATTCACGTCACACGGGCCTACGTCTACGTTGTTATACTTGCGAAGGCTTTTAATCACGTTCACGTCGAGCGGGGGCCAAAGTGTAACGGGAATTTTCGCACTTTGCACTCCGCAATATTTATCGAGAATGCTTAATTTTAAATTAGCGCCCTCGTAAAAATGTTCAAAGGACATTAGTTAATTAGTTCATCACAAGTACCGTTACATAAAATAACGTGTCTTTTCATGATTAACTCAAGAAAATTTAGCCTTAGTTTGGAATATTAATATTTTGCACAACCCTTAATTGGGAGCAATAAAACTGATTATTTTGAGTAAAATTGTTTTCGATGAAAAGTTAAAAAAATGTGAAATAATTGGATTGCGTCTATTTTCTGAATAACAATTATTTTCATTTCATTGGCAAATATGTTACATATTTTATTATTTAATATTTATTATTCTTCTTTTAATAGATCTGATGATCTGTGACACAGACATTATGTCTCGTCAGATGATGGGGTCTAGCTGTCCCTTTATCTTTTAGGCGGTCTTCCAGGTGGGCGATGACCGGAGGGGAATTTTAAATTTCCGCCGGTTACGTATATTAGATTTTTGATTTTTTTGTGGCGTTATGTTGGTACTTATGTCTCTCACTTATGCCGATAAGTTCGGCCAGTTTGAATGTTCAGTTAATTTTTGAGAGCCACTTTGCTTGCACGTGTTTTGGCTCGTCTTCGATTTTTGCCCACTCCAAAAAAATGGATCAAAGAATCTGTATCAAATTTTGAGTGAAAAACAAAATTAAGTCCCCGGACGCATTCCGAATGTTGACTGTGGCATATGGTGAAGCTATCTTGGACCAAAGCAACGTTTATCGGTGGTACAAAATGTTCTCAGAGGACCGAGAAGATGTGAACGAAAAAGAGCCTGCCGGATGCCCGAGCACGTCAACAACAGACTAAAACATTGATGAAGTGAATAACATAGTATTGGCCAATCGTCGAATCACCGCTAGAGATGTTGCTGAGGACTTAAACATATAGCTTGGCTCGTGCCATTCGATTTTTACCAATGATTTGGGCATGAGATCGGTCGCCGCGAAATTCGTACCAAACTTGCTAAATTTCGCATCTGCTTGTGCGCGAATTTTTGGCCAAAACAACACACCAATAATGCCGCAGCCACCGTATTCCCCAGATCTGACCCCCTGTGACTTTTTCTTGTTCCCGAAACTGAAGAGGCCATGAAAGGACGACGCTAGGCTACGATTGAGGAGATAAAGACGGCATCGAAGGAGGAGCTGAACAAGATCACAAAAAATGATTTTTTGGGGTGCTTCGAGGATTGAAAAAAACGTTGGCACAAGTGTATAATATCTGGTTGGGATTACTTTGAAGGGGACAAAATAGAAATTCATGAATATATAAATAATTTTTGAAAAAAACACAAAATTCGCGATACTTTTTGAACGGACCTCGTATATGCGAGTCTATCACCATTCGTTCAGGCTACATGGTCCCTCCAGTGTCTTATTCTGGATCCACTTCTTAGAACGATATCCTCTTTTTAACAAGTTTTTCTTATGTTGGTATTATTGAAACATCAAGTAACTATACATATTTAACTTTAATGAAAACAATTCAAAATAAAAATGAAGCATTTTTTTAAACTTAGCAGGTAAAAGAGCTGTTATAATGTACAATATTAATATAGTACTATCATAATTAATAATCAAATTCCTCCTTTTAATTCTTTCTCCTTAAATACTTTGTCTACATTTTATCTCCAAAGCTCCCATTCCCAATCAAATGCAAATTAATCATTCCTTAATTTCTATTTAAATTATGTCTTTTCAATGTATGTTTTTTTCTAAATTACAATTGTTTTATATTTTTTGATATTATCATCATGTATTTTTATCATTTAATATTATTCATAAGTTCTTACTGATAAACAATATTAATTATTATTACTTAAAACAAATGGTCCAGGTTAATTTTTAAATTCGATTTATTGTATCGAATTTAGAATGCGTTTTTATATTAGTCTTTATTTGTTTTTATTATATTTTTACACCTGATGATGAAGGTATCCTCCAAAACATGTGTGTTTTTTAATATATTTTTTAATATTTGGTGGATTAAACAAAGTTATTTTCAAGTTTCTAAGTAAAGTACTTTGCAATTAATTGTTTTAGATAGAGTTTACTACACTTCATTCTATTGTGCATAGTGAAATATAGAGCGCTATTGTATTAAAATATATTTAGGATTAGTTTCATTCGATTTGAAATTTACATTGAACGAATTTAAATACGTCTAAAATCAATACTACAATTTTTTATTACGTTATTGTTGCAAAGTCGATTGTTATTTTAAGTTTAATTACTCGTGATGCCCTAGAACTAAAATTATAAAATAGTAAATAAGCACAGTTGACATTTTCCTAAAAATCTGCAAGACATGCGTACGTCCTTTAATGACATATGGAATAGAAACGAGAGCCGACACCACCAAAACAAAATTTTTTCTTAGAACCACAGAAATTAAGACTCTCCGATCCGTTGCGGGAACGACACTCCGAGACAGAGTAAGAAATTCTGAATTAAGAAAGATCTGCAATGTGGAAGATGTCGTGCGATGGGGAAGACTGACAAAACGGTACTGGAGAGATCATGTGGAAAGAGCATGTTCTGAAACAGTAATAAATACAGCTGCAAATAAAGTACCAACAGGAAATTGACCACCAGGAAAACAAATTAAACCAGTCCTTAAAATATAAAAATTGAGTAACAGAATTTTTAAAAACAAGATTTTCTGAGTATTGGTTTGATGAAATTTTTCAAATTTAAGACCCAAAAAGGTAATGATTACTTTTAAAATTGCATAAAATTTCCTTTTCAAATGGCGCAATGCCTGTAATTGGAAGAGCAATTCATTCTGCGCCTTGCTCACCCCTTTCGCGACAAGCCCGGCGGAAGGAAGTGCCCCTTTTACCCTGAACCGTCACAGAGTGCCTGAATAAATAATACCTTCCGTCTTTTTCAGCGTAATACGTCGCGTCATTCAATTTAAAGTTTTATCCCGCATTTTGATTTAAATGCTTTGTTTCGAGTAGGGGAAATACGAAGGGTTAATTAATTGTTACTGTCTTGAATACAAGACATTTTCTTACAAGATTTGTATCTGATAACAAATGATATTTAAGATATAATTATGTATTTTATTTTATTAAGATTTTATACATTGAAATCAAGTTCCGCTAGAAGCGTTGCATTTAACTTTAACTGTTTTGAAACCTTTTTTTGACCTAAATTGGAACAGAAAGGTGGTAAAGTGGAGATCCTCCAAGTACACAAGTAGCAGAGGAAAACCCCCCACACGATGGTTTGATGACATATTTTTTTTTAACTGGATGCAAAGGGCACCAGATAGGAATATGTAGAAAAGTATGGGGAAGGCCTTTGTCCAGCAGTAAACGATGGAGTGTTTAAATAAAGTATCTTTTCAAATCAGTTATCCTCGTGGTTTTTGTTAAATAATATGTTTAGGTTTAGTTAAAGGAAGAATGGTAAAAAGGTTGTATGCAAGCAGTGTGAGTCAAAAGAGAAGCCGTGGAAGACCAAAAAATGCATAACATGACCAAATCAATCACATTATAAAATGTTGAACGAGCATATTACGGAAGATATAAAATGTGATAGTTTGTTGTTGTTACCAACTTATTTTTAATTTTTAATATCGAACACGATTGCTTAATGGTTTAACTTGGATTTAATTTATATAAATTATATTAATTGTGACAAATTTGTTTCGCCTTGAGAAGGCATTCTCAAACTGTTTGCAAAGCCAAATTAAATCCAAGTAAAACCGTCAACAAACCAAGGTGACCGAGGTGGCTCTGAGGATGGGCGGGCTGAAGTGGCGATGGGCTGACCATATCTGTCGGAGAATCGACGGCCGATGATGGAGACGGATTCTGTAGTGGAGACCGCGTATTATCATGTAGACCACGTAGACAGGATTCAGTTGAGTTGGACGTCCCCCTGCCCGCTGGACCGACGATCTAAATAGGATTGTTGGATATGGATGGATGGGAGCGGCAATGGATAGGGGACGGTGGCGTGCTTTGGGAGAGGCCTATATTCAGCAGTGGATGATAGACGGCTAATGATAAAGTAAAACCACTAAATGATCGTGTTCACGATAATCAAATGATTTTACTAAAATCTCTTGATGGAAGTTCATTGTGTTTACTATTATAAATTAATAGAGTTTTACAAAACTAATACCTCAACCATCAATAACTTATTTTTATTTATAGAACGGTAAAATGTGAATATTTGAATATTTTAATAGTGTTTTTATTTTGTATTTTCTCTGGTATTAAATATGTAACGTTTGATTGATGCTATGAGGTCTACGTCATTGATGTTGTTACAACATCTATAAGAAACGTACGTGTTGTATTAATTTGACAAATACCTTAACATGAAATGTCTTTAATTAGTCGAGTGTAGAGCTGTGGTATTCGCTTTAAATTATACAGGGCAAAATCAATCTGTTGGAGTGACGCTTCCTTCGTAAATTACCAATAACTGCCTTATAATATTCAATCAATCACTCAAATAACTAACTAATTACTGGAACATTGGAAGCCTCGAGCAACCGCCAACATCACCATATAATTAAAATATTTTTTGGCATGTAACAAGTGCCATTTCTTATGAAAAAAAGAGAGAGTAAACTACGCGTATTTGCCAAATAAGTATCAGACTTTAAGTAGACATTTACCATATGACCTAGATTGCTCTTAATTTATTCATCACGATTGATATTTTTATCGATGACTTTGACGATTATATCTTTCTTTAAGTGCATTTGTTTGAATTTGATTACATTTTTTATAATCAAAATTTGAGCAATATTAATTTTACGTGTAAATTTGGTTAGCCAATTTGTTATTATTACATTTAAATATGATGAGTCTCCGTAAACTTTGATTCATATTTAATTAAAAAATTGGATTGATTTTTCAAAATCTATTTGTTTCTTCTTCTTTTTTCTCTTAGTTTAGGTCGCTATTAATGACGGTGAGCTGTTATTAATGTTATATATTTGCGAAGTCATTTTTCCTTTCAAAAGGTGTTCTATTTTGATGGTTATCAAATACTTACTGAATGATGCAGCTGAAAAAATTGACAGTAGTCAGTCGTGCCATCTCTTGTCTAAATTCAATTCTAACCATATAACTTTCGTACCTAATGACAAATATGTTGGTTTTATTAAAGAGGTATTCAAACATCTCATATAACAATGTTTGGGTGTCCATCTAGAGTCTAGGTCCTACGTTTTGGATTTCTAGAGTTTTGAGAAGTGTAGAGGAATGGTTTTAATTTCCATTGAATACATTAATAACTAGTTTGAGCAATAATTATTGCGATTATCAAATATGTTGAATTAAAATATCCGTTGTTACAAAAACAATTTTCTGGAGATGAAAATAAAATACAATGTTAGCATTATTTTATAACATGCAATTAGTTTCATTTTTAGTTCTGAGCCATTTCGTGAAACATTCTGCTGGTGTCTGATATACTAACAGATGGCAGCGAGTTGCCGAAACCGGTCGAATCTAAAAATAAGATTGAAAGTAAATTTATATTTTAAAATTGTTTTGTTCATTTTCATCATTTGAATGAAACAATGCCATAAAATTGCGATACGCAGCATTAATATTATTTGGATTAAACTAAATAAACATGTCGAGAAAAATAAACAAAGAAAACATGGAGATGACAAAATTCTTTATTTGTCTGATTTTAAATATTTTTTGGTTTAAATCCATAAAAAAACTTGCGTTTATAATTTGCTTTAAGTTAAGGATTGAGATGTTTTATTTGAATTTCAGATATTAAAAAATATATATTTGGCCGTCACGGTAATTTTGTGTGTAATAATTGTATATTTTTTGGTACTGTTTTTTTTTAAATATTTTTATCAAATAAAATGTACGGTGGCTTGAACATGAATTATTACATTATACTACATTTAAGTCACAACGGATGCAACTTCCTCGATCCAAATAGACGTCGAGTTATGCTACATAATTAACGTCGCGCCTGAGAATGGTCGCCGCCGTCGCGACGCGTATGTCTTACGGTGTGCGAAGTATGAAGTCACGTGGAAACACATTATTTATGATGTGTTTTGAAGATTCGTTCAAGCGAAGCGGGTAAGGTCGATTAAGTGTGAAATTAATTTCAAAATAATGATGATAAAAATATTATTGAAATATTATTTAATTTAATATTCATTGCCGAAATATAATGATACTTCAACATTATTAACTGTTAAAAAAAAGGAAAGGCTGTTTATGGTAAAGATTTACTTTATTATTATTTTTTTATATTTTTCGCGACAGCTGTTTTGTCAAGCGATGTTGACATCATCAGGTGTTACGATCGGTTGACGAAACAATTGTCGCGAAAAAAATAAAAAAAATTAAAATCAATTGTGTTACCATTAACAACGTTTTATATTTTAATAGGAAATTATTTAATTTATTTTGTATCTTTGATTACTTATATATAAGTTAATATTTTTTTTAATCGTTGCATTGGCAGTTCTAATAATGAAATATAATATTTTGCAAAGAGAAGTATTTGATAATACAATAGACACAAAGAAAATTTTATAGAGAATAAATAAAAATATATTTCAGAAATAAGTATAATTTGAAAATCGGAAATTTACTAATTTTATTCTTATAGAAAAATTATCCACATAATTTATATATACATATATTACATTATTGTAGTTGGACCATTTGAATATTTTAGAATAATTGTGGGTTTTAAGTTTTTTAAGTTTAGAAGTTATTTTTTTACTAAAAAAAATTTACAATTTAAAAAAATAAGCGATACTGTTTTACTTTCTACTAAAATTTGTTCTTACCATGAAAATACAATTTATGTTTAGAATAAAGTGTAGTTTAGTTATTTCACGGAGAATATTTGCAATGGTGTGAACCCTTCCAAAATAGGTAATAGAAAACTACCTGAGTGGATTCTGGGTCTTAGAAAACGGAGCGTACGGCATTTGCTAGTAAAATATTCAGTGATTAAAAAATTACTACCTTGTCGATTTAAGGAAAAACAAATAATTTTTTTACGGTGAAAGATTTCTTAATGTTTGCGGTTATGTTTCAGAATTCCAGTAACAACACAAATTTACCAGAAAAATGGGAACTTCCAGACAACATTAGCCTGGATTCAACATATATGAAATAAAACAATTTAAATTGGCTTAATTTTGTGATTATGAGCAATTGAAGCGGATAGAATTTGAGCTTAAAAAAACTGTTTTTTTTATCAAAATGTATGAAAAAAAAACTAAATATTTTTTTTACTTATTCTGTTCACAAAAAAAATTTAAAGAGCGTATAGTAATTTGTAATCGTACTGTCACTCACACATTTTCAAACACTCTCCCCAAAATAAACAGACTCTAAATATTCTTTTAGAAAGCATGAAATCAGAATTTCATTGAATTCAAAGAACATGGTCAAATATTTAAAAAAAATCGTTAACGATTTTATCTTTACAAAGAGTCTCAGATTTATTACGCGGTCAACCTAATTAATAGACCCTTAAATAAATTTTACCCGTGGGGTGGAGATTATAGGATGCAAGGGGGCATTGTTTGGGGCTGTATCGGGTCACGTGGTACACGGCCTGGGGCGGGGGCGGAGCGGTGCACCCCCTACTAACTCAGTAAGGGCTGACAAACGCATTCCGCCCTCTCCCCGCCCGTACAACCCACTAAGACTTAGTGACTTTATATTCGTGGATTTCACTACTTGTTGTACTTTCCCGTTTTATTCTTTGTGCGTTTCTGTAGTCAAATATGAAAATTTTATGCATTTTGTGATTTGATAGCTTTACGAACATTATTATAAACATTTTAACTTACCTGTTATCACACTTTACACAAGCTTTATACAAAAAAAAGACTGCATTTTCTGTCAACGGGCAAGGTTATCTAAAATGCGTCCTCATTGTTATACGTACGTCAGATAAAGCACATTACTAGACATTTGTATTTTAAGTCTGTACCTTGATGTTTTCTATTTTTTTACGATTGTTTTATATTCGTATGTAATTATTAGATATGCAAATAATCCTTTTTATCCCATAATGTACTCATGGGAATATAGTATAATTATTTTATTTTTATATAATAAATAAATACAATTAAAAAAAAACGTAAGAGAAAACGATACAATTTATTTGATTCTATGGAATCTTTGGATATCCGTATCTCTTAGTACAATATATCCATGTCTCATGGTATCCTCTTCAAACAATTCTTCTAAGATTGAGGGATACTTACCTAAACATGAAGACCATCACTTTCTACTGAATGTCGATAGAATAGAATACTAAAAAGTACGGATATACATAAGATGCCAGGGAACAGAATTTTTAGCAACAATGAAAACCTAGGCACTAGCAATTTATATTTTTATTTAATAGAATTGCTACACCTGATCTTTTAGGGTAAAGTAGATGATCAACAAAGTGTTAGCATAAGGTAAATCTCCTGGCTACATCGCATAAAGTACTGGACTTTCTTTAAAATCTTTGAGGAACTGTTTCGAGCTGACAGTGGATAGAGATGACTACACTGAGTGATAGTCAACTTCGGGGGACCTGATATGATACCGAAAAAAATGAAGACGAATCGAATAAAAAAATGAAAAAAATAACAATAAAAGTATTTATTTAGTTCGCATCAATATATATAAAATTGAAGGGTCCTCTGCTTCTTCTATTCTTTGAACTCAATGGAATCGGCATACAATTGACAGATCTTGTTGATATTTTTACTGTTAATTCATATTACTTCAGTAAAGGAACAGAATTTGTTTTTTACGTCAGAGTTTTAATGAATGAGTTACACGAGTCCAATATTTATAGTTTATTATCGCTTGACTTATATGCTTCTCTATCTTTCCCGAGATATCTATCGATATGTTTTTCGACCTTCTGCACAACGCTTCGGCACATATATACGTATACATAAAGGTTCGAAAAATCACGAAAACTTATTTTCAGTTGAAAAAAATATTGTAACACCTGATGCTGTCAACATAGGTTAACGAAATATCTGTCGTGAAAAATAAAAACAATAATGAAAATTGTAATACCATATAACCATTTTATATTTTAACAGTTAAAAAAAATGTTGTATCTATTCTCACAATTATTGTGATATTTAACATACTATAATATAAATTTGTGCTGTTTACATAATTTTCAATTTAACTAGACTGAGCCATAGCAACGCGTAGCAGGGTACAGCTAGTTGTTTATTATAGGGTGGTCGTGGTGACGATTTTTTTATATGAATAAAAACACTGTTTCATCTATTCTGGAGTTCATTTATCTCTCTCTTTTTATACACTTTCATACGATATAAACATCATCGTTCTCCCGATGATGAAGGTGTAAAACCTTCGAAATACGTTGGTCGAAATAAGCTCAAAAGTAGGGAAAACAGTTATCAAATCTGAATCAATTAAATATTAATTAATTTTAAAGAAACGAAAGGCTTTTACTATTCCATGTACTTTTTAATTAAACTTTCCATTGAGTTAGCTTTATATTCATCCCTTTAAAAACTACTACGTTAAGGGGTTATATTGCGCCCGTGTATGGGAAAGCAGGAGAAAAACTCTGTCATAAATGGTAGAGATAAGACCATAATACAGAAATATTTTTTGTCAACAAACATTTTCTTCTCTTCTCACTTATCTGCGGTTTATACTCCTTGTCAAAACTATAAATTATATTGCATATAAACTTCCCTCGCTGCTCATAATAAAAAGATAAGTGAACCGACTACAGATTGATCTCCCCTAATATACAATATACATACGTGTAGATAAAGAATTTCCATACATATAGAAAACGTAACGTATATTATGATATCTTGGATAAGTATCACCGATTTACCATTTCATATAATTTTATTCATATTAATTCTATAACATAGGAATGTTTTCTTTACAAAAGCAAAACAGTTTTCTCTTATCTGAAATTTATGATTTCATAAATAATTTTGAATATTTTAATAATATTATTATATATTCGAATTTTATTGCGATTTAAAGATCTTTAACCACAGTAAACGGGAAATATGGAACGTAGAAAAAATCAAAATACTTGTATTATTGTTAATACTTTGTAAAACAAAAATATAAACTAAATATAAATAAAATATAAACAAAAATACTGTGTAGAAGTGAAATTGGGCAGGCAATCCATGGTCGATAGACCAGACTCACGCTGACTGGCGACTGAGATTCGGCCACAGAAAAACGGGCAAGACCATAAGTAAGATGGTCTGATCACCTTAAAAAAGTAACAGTAGGTCCAGTAGGTAAATCAATGGCACAGTGCCGAATGATAGAGAGATGTGGAAGTCAGGAAGGGAGGCCTAAGTTCAACCATGGACGACTAAACAAATAAACAAACCATCACGCCGTTTCTCCGCAGGGGTAGGCAGAGAGAATGGACCGCCACACTTTTCTATGATGCAATGACTGTGATATGTAATTTAGTGTGCCCAATGTTCTTAAATTTCAATAAATTTAGTGTAAAAATATTTTTTGATTAATACGAATAAAAACGTATTTTTTCTAGAAGTTTGATTATATTTTATGTGAAAAGATATGTTATTTTATCCGTAATAATAATTTTCTCGAAAAACTAAATACATATAAAATATCAGGGCGGAACCCCATCATGGAAAACGCTAATAACCTATTGTTTATATACCTATACATATATAATTTAATAGTATATCATACTAAAAATACTTTGATAACTTGTCAGTATTATGACTTTTCCTATCATAATAAAGACAAACTGACAATTTAAAAATAGCAGCTTTATAAAACATTCACATATCTAGTATGAAGATTTTATATCTTAAAATATTTAATACAAAATTTTATCGACTTGAGGCATAGATTACAAATAATCACATAAATAAGTTAAGTGGAAGCTTACGGTCTTGTTCATTCTTATGTAGCTCAATAAAGTTCGTTATTAATTAATTAATTAATTTTGTAATGTTATCTAAGCGCTTCTTAAAATATCAAATAATAATCTAGCTAACTCATCTCCAGGGAAAGAAAAATTGAATTAAATTTAATCACAGAATTCTACAGAGTAAGTAAAACGCTATCTTATTAAATCAGATTCCATAGCCTAAATGAGACGAGGCAAAGAGATCTCAGACAGTAGATAGTCCCCTGGGCTTGGGGCTAATGCTGTCTAATGTTTATAAGGATTCTGGATACAAAAATACTCGCCACAGTAGGCTTTTACAACATTTGATATTGAACGAAAAAATAACAACAAATAAATTTTATTTCCTATATAAATACGCCAAAACGAACGAAGAGCACTTGGTAAAAAAGCTTTTTTTCTAATATATTTAATTGTGTAATCTGGTATAATAAATTAGTAATATTACAAGTTCTCAAGTGATTTTTATAACATATTAAGTATTTTAGAACAATATCTTAAAACTTCACATTAATCATTTCAAATGAATGAAAACGTCGTTTTTTTTAGTTTTATGGGAATGACCTGTTTCATCATTCAAAGGCATCCGATAATGTCTATGAAATGCGGAATATGTAATCGGTGGCCGTATACAAAACTCGGATGTCCTGAGTGATGTAGCTCAATTTGTTCCTGATAATTACCTTCGTCAAAGATAGCACAGATTGTTTTATTTGCCGCGCTGCAGAACTAGTGAGTTGCCTCAGGGATGCAATATCAATGCTATGATTCTTTCTAATTCTTAAGCTTATTTTTTATTCTTATATTTTAAATTCTTATAATGTACAGAGAGGTAAGCTGTGTCATGCTCGCCCATCGATTTTTCCGACTCTTTAATCATGCCACATTTACTCGGTCCTATATACCTCTATTTCTTGTTCTAGCTAAATCCTTTACATATAGTTTATGAAAATCATTTATTTTATGGAAATCACATGTTTCGTCTTTATACCTGTATATGTAAAAAAAAAACATGGTCATATTACTAACACACTATTTTTATTAAAAATCATTATTCCACCATTATTTTCAAATTAGATTTTAGTTTAGCAGAAATGGAATACGTGCTCTTTAGTTTAAAGTTTGTTGGATTTTATTCGCCCGATAAGAAAACTCTTTCAATTTTAATTACTAATTAAAATACCGTCTGTGACTAAGTTTGAAATTTCTTGGGTCTCCGTAATTGAAGTCGTAAAGCGTTAGCATCATGTCCACTGGAGACAGTCTCCTCATCGCGGGAGCTGAGGGTGGAATTTCCCCAATTACTTTATATGCGATGGCGACTGAAGACTGAGGGGCGGTATTACGTTGCAAAGGGGTAAAATTTTAAGTAAAATTTTACGAAGAAAAAAATACAAGTTTCTCGTGGCATTTTGAAAATTCTTAGTTGAAATGTTTTACATAAATCTTATTTAAAATGTTTTACAAAAAAAAAAAAATTGATTGTTTATAAACAAAAGGAATTTTAAATATTACCCTTTGATTCGGATTGTTTATAAACAAAAGAAATTTTAAATATTACCCTTTGATTCGAAATGTATGTTACAATTGTGAAAATTGCCCAGTCAATTATTTCGAATGTAATTTTTTTTAAATAGTTTTGTTTGAAATCTTTTTTGATAAGTTAAGATACCGACAATAATAAAATATGGTCATATAATATGTTTTGTTACAAAAGAACAAAAAACTACATAAGAAATGTATAAAGAAAACAATTATTTTCATATTGTTGGTTTAACCACGGTTTTAACCACGTTGATACGTTCATTGTGAATATACCATTCTGCGCTATCCCGTATAAAGTGTACAAACTGTAAGGATACGCGCGTGTGCCAACAACACTCGAGTACAAGCATTCATATATATGATAGTTTTACAAGGGGCAGGTGAAGTGTGCGGCCGAGTATTTGACGTTTGGTAATTTAAAAATTAAAATTAATAAATAATATATAATTATATTTCATTAATAAAAAACCTGCTTTTTTGCACGTTTCTCGGAAAATAACCCAAAGGTAGGGCGGTTAAAAATAAATATTAAGTTTTTATTATATCCATATTAAAAAATAGTCAATTTTAATTATATTTTAAATAATAGAGAAATGCAAATAAGTGCTTTATATTCAAATCTCAAATAAGTGACAATTAAAAAAATTGGTGATATTATATGATAATTCCCAAGAAATTAAAAAGTACAGTGTTTAATTCAACAAAAAGTAAATAAAAACACACACAATGTATTGCATCAACGTATGGTTATTATATTTGATACCAGCTAATTTTGCTTGAACCCAAGTTCCACCACATCAATGTAAGAACTGATCTGATATATAAACCATTAGTTAATATAGGGTGTCCCAAAATTATAACCAAGAATTGAATTTGCCGCCTTTTGTGCAGTAAATTGTTGGCAACATTGATAAAAAAAAACAATTTGGTAGTTGACATTTTAGAGTTAGTAAAAAATGCACCGTTACATGTAACAACAAAGTGTTTTCATTATTCAACAATATCTCAAAAATAATTAATTTTTGGCGGCCGCAGTTCGAAAATTTCACACAAAATATGGTCGGAATAGTTTTTTAACTTCATCAACAGTGAAGAGATTAATTGAAAAATTCAGAAAGATTGGATAAGTTAGAGACGCTTAACACACTGGTCGTCCAAAAAACTGCTATTTTTAAGGTTTATGTAAGCGAAACTAGTTGTCAATTAATAAACCCTAATTAAATGCATAGTGATATTTTTTTGTACCGTAATTTTAAAATGTCTACCTACAACCCTTATAGTGTACATTTATTTTTATTGATTATTTATTATTTTTTTATTGTTTTAATTTAGGCCGAACGCAACATCAGATGAGAGTAGTGATGTCAGGAGTTCCACTAAAGAACACCAAGGAGTTTGTCTACCTCGGGAGCGAAATAACATGGGACGGTCGGTCTAAGAGCGAGGTCGACAATCGTTTACATCAGGCTAGGCTTGACTAACTAAAAATACGGCCATCCGCGAGATCTGCAAGGTGGAGGATGTTGTGAGCTGGGGCAGACAACGTAGAAGATACTGGAATGCGCACGTGCAGAGGATGGATCCCACCAGAATCCCACACGCTGTGGCTCATCAGATTCCTGCCGGCTGCCGTCCCCTCAAAAGACCGCCGAAGAGATGGAGAGATAGTTAGGAGTCAACCTCCTAAGAGAGGCCAGCCTGATTTCAGAAACAGACCAAAGGTCTATAAGGAGAACAAAAATAAGAAGAAGTATTAAAAAAATAAACTTTATAAACTTCTTGATGTTATCACTTGAAATTCTAACTTGTTGAAAACCATGGAGAAAAAACGAAGATCTGTTTACTGAAATATAACCTGCAGTTACATTAATACATATTAAAGTACTGGGAGCTCTTCAGTTGAGGTAATATTTTTCCCTCGCAACTCATCTGTAGTTCTGAATAGAATATGAAAATAATGCAACAGTTTTGAATGCAAACTGCCCTCGGCTTGGCTGTGAGATATTAAAATGTGTTGTATGCAATTTGTAAAAGCACAAAAGATGGAGTTGCTAACATAACTGAAGCAGAATGAGGCAGCGCAAAGTCCTCTGTTTTGGATTATTATGCATAATACATTTTAACGTCACTACGCTTCAAATATCTTCTTTATCATCTTATAAAATACATTAAATATATAATAATATAATTTTTTTTTTTGATATTGAAGTTTCGTTAAATTAAAGTAAGGAAAACTATGCATACAATTTTTTATTATGCAATGTGGTAATAAAAAACACAAAATAATGAAAAATGTTTACTTTATTCTAATACAATAGTTTGATTAAAAAATTGGTCCGCAATGAACTTTTGTGTTATAAAATTTATACATCAATAAAGGAAAGTCAAGGCCGCCACACACCTGCATAGGACGTAGCGGCGCCTTTTCCGTAGTTTCATTCTCAACCTTTAGGACCATCCGAAATACATGCGAGATATTTTTTATAACTTATATTAATGAACGAAAGAAACCAAGGTAAATTATAGGCCCTATTTAATTTTATTTTTATTTATTATAAAAAACTTTTATATATCTCATACCTACACATTAAAAATGATAGACACTCATAATTTAAAATTCAAAATATATGCCGAAAATTAATAAATATTACCCAAATTGGTAAAAAAGCATCCATCGCACAGAAGATAGCAAAATGTGGGGACTAGGGAAGAAAGTGAGGAAGGAACTGCAAGGAGGTTAAGAAATAAGAACAGATTATAACAAAATACCCACAACACTAAGTATTAGAGCTGAAGAGTGGGGAGGTGATAATAAAAACCTACGATTAAATCAGGCAAATACTTCGTATTTCAAATATAATATTAATTCACTTTTAATTTGTTTTTACAACTTTTTTATTTTTTTTAACAGCCAACCGGTTTCGCTACCGCCGGAGCTTCATCAGGGTTACAAAAAAAGTTACATTTTATTCCTTATTTTTCTTTGTAACCCTGGCGAAGCTACAGTGGGAGCGAAACCGGTTGGTTGTTTAATAAAATAAAGTAGTTTATAAAACAAATTAAAGGTGTATGAATATAATATTATATTAAATAATGCCACAACACAAATTAAGTACTTCATACGAAACTTCGTATTTCATTAATATTAGGTAATTTTTCAAATGCATAAGAATTGAAATTATTCAAAAATGAACTACCATCATAAGATTTCTGTAAATCATTATATTATCATTATACATAGGATATTTTAAATATTTCTTAAGATGGCTTTGTGGTCTGGACATTATACTCGTATACCAAATATGCGTTACTAAAAAGCCAACGGCCCCTTTCTCTTCTTCAATGTTATTTTAAAAAATCTATAACTAATCATCTGCTTGACTTATATGACATTACATATACCACCTCTATATTAATCGTGGAATAATACTAATTACTTAACATAAGAAAATTACATCGTTATAACTTAATTATAATTCACCTGATCCTCTGCCGTATTCGTAGCAAGCACACTAAATTAATTTAAAAGATTCAACATATGAACTAAGCACAAAATACAATATAAGCTCACATGAGCTGGCACAGTGACTCGCTGCAGAAATTTGCATAACTAACGGCCATCGTTAGCTGCAGTTAAATTATAACGAGTGCAGCAACAGAACTTCCGGTCGTCTTCCTTCCGCTGTCACCTGGTGGCTGCAGCCGGAACCATTAGCGCCACTGCAATAAATAATAACTCCTCATTCATTTCACTAGCACAATTATTACTCTCAATTGTCAAGTGAAATATATACTTTTGATAATAATAAAATTATTATGAATTTCCCCGATTCATACAAAATATTTTTCACTGATTATTTTGAATTAAAAACGATATTTATGAGGCTTCGAAATTCATATGCGATATAAACATATATTTGTTCATAAATACAAATAAAATGAAAAATTAAACATTAACCTGAACATTCTGACCACATTCATGATAAAATTTGTTTAAATATATTTTTTTGTACATACAATATTTTAAAAACACTGATGAAGCTTCTGTGTCCCAAAACATGTTTGTATTAAGGTTTAATATTTAATTTCATTTATTTTTAAGGATGAAGTTTTGTGTTACAAAAAAAATATTAGACATTAAATTCATCAAAAAAATCTCTGCGCAAGTAGAATTTATAATATATTTATATTATGTATTGATTTTGCTAAAAAAATAATTCCTTATAGGTTTTTGATGTATTACTTAGTGTAATATTTTGGTGAATGGTAAATTGTAATTTATGGGACAAAATATTTAATGATCCATAAATATATTTTATCAATATTCTCGATAGTCGTGTTGGGCTTTTTAAATATTAATACATGTCTTTTAGTTTTATACATAAGATTGATCTCTAATTGTTTATAAAAAAAATATATTCACTATGTAAAACAATAGGTATACTATTATCATACAAAAAAATGTATTAGAAATATACAATATAATTTGCATGTAGCAATTTACACTAATCAGTTTACATGTAGAAATTTGCATTAGGTATAAAAGGTTTTTTACTGAAATTATTTTTGGTAACAGAAATAAAATTTATTTTCTATTCCCTGGAAAACCACCCTCCAAATTAGGAATGTGTATTCAAGCCTGATATCAAAGAGAATCCATCACTATTCTTGCATTTGAAATACTATATATCTACGTCTCTGTGCGGTACATCTATGTATATAAAGATGAACCCTTTCTGCAAATTGAAAACTATTTTCAAAATTAATCACATTATTCAATGTAATAGAAACATGTTCAATGCAAATATTATTCGACCAATCAAATTAACCTTTTTTCTTAGAAGCCCTTTGTTCGTTCTTCTGTAACCGAAATTATCCTGAAAGTCAGTTTTCCAATTCAAGCAAAAGTCACATGTTCAACAATTGCATAGTGGTCAAAGAAGTGATTGGTCTGGAGATAGAATTATCTCAGCCGACCCACTCATCAGATTAGCGAGGACCCGCAGCGTTTCAATTTCACGAAGTGTTCGCCCCAAACACGTTTCTGTTTTTATCTCGCGCTAATACTGTTCAATCTGTACCCGCTGGTGGTCTTGTTAGTCTTGTGAGGAGACTTGCAAAGGACCAGAAGGAAATGTTAATTCCTTAAGGGTGCGAGTAGGAACCTTCATTGGTAGGAAACAGGAAATGTCTTAGAGTACATATGCAAGATGCTTCTCTTGACATTACTACGTTTTACTTGTTAAGCTAGTACATATTTATATATGTTTATTATATATTTTAACAATTTATTTGAACAATATTTTTTTTAACTTTGTACACAAAACGAACTTATTTAAAAAAATTAAATTATAAAAAATAAAAACAAATATGTTTTTAACACAGAAGCCCTTCATCATTGTTATAAATATTTTAACAAAATTTTCATGAATGAGATCTGTTTTGATAGATATAATTTTTTTTTAACAAAACATTGTTCAACGAATCCGCAACATAAAGATATGGCGAATATAGAAGAAATAATTTATTTACCCGTAAACTTAAATTATGATTTTTATTCCAGTGAAATCATTGCGATATATTTTTTGATAAATAAAACTACAGAAACAAATCGATAAGTCAGTAAGAACCAAAATTTTAGAAGTTCTCTTAAAAAATTGAAAGAATCCCAGTAATCGTCTATGAACAAACAAAATATAAAATTTTACATGCAAGATTTTATGCTACCATATTCGTAAAGTAATTAATTTATCAATGATTATCGATAGAATAGTCCATACTTTGATTTTTGTATTCTTATTCAATTGTTTTTGGTTAATGGTTAATGTTAATTTACGTCGATTAAAATAAATTGAAAAATGAAATAAACAAACGTACTTGTAATCACAAAATGTGTTATGATTTATAAGAAATAAATCACATTTTTTACATACTTACTAACCATCACGTGTTTTCCCGGAGGGGTAGGTAGAGAGGATGGACCGCCATACTACTCTATCCTGACGTACCTCACTAGCGTCCTCTACTCATATACATCGTAACATGCACTCCCATCAATTTTCCCGACTTCGAATGTGGCTGCCTTTTAGTATTTGATTAATTTTGTTTTGACATGCTTTCCTTGGTCTTCCACGGCTTTTCCTTCCTCTCACACTGCTTGTATACAATATTATAAACATACTTCTCTTGTCCATTCGTCCCATATGTCACAACCTTCTCAGGGATCCTTCTTAAATTTTATGATGCAATCATCTGTTTTACATTTTGTTTAAATTATTTATAAACCTCATATAAATCATGTGTTCCATATAACACTAATTAATTTTAAAATTTTAGCTCCGTTTTTCCGTACAGAAGCTACAAAAGCTTTGCATCTCCTACGTTGAATGACGTCAAACTTTCCTAATAAATTCTCATATTCTATGCATACACAAGTTCCCTCATAAACTTTAGATATAAAACGACGAATTGGCGAGCATAATAGCTTCATCCAATTCGACTTAATTTGTTCCCGACAATGAAACGCGAATTGAATTATGCACGTGGATGCAACGGACTATTTTTGCAATCTTTCCTATTAAATCTACCCGGCCAATTGGCAATCATGTTTCTCTTCCAAGTAATTGAATAGATCCTGCGATCTGTGCTCGGAGGCTCAGCTATTTGCCCAGAGATACAGAGGTGGCAAACTCCTTATAAATGTGTTTTTACCTTCCAAATAAAATAAAAAAAACATGTTTTTATTATTAATTATTAACTGAGTTATCGTTTGTATCTTAGTTTCAGTCAAATCTACATGTATTTTTAAAAGTGTTGTTACAATTCTAATGAAGAACCTAAATGTGTATTTGAACAAAAAAATAGAGGGAAAAATTAAAATAAATATATTCATTTTATTTAAAGCTTCCTCTTCTTCTTCTTCTTCTTCTCCTTATAGACCTTTGGTTTATTCCTTAAATCAGGCTGGTCTCTCTTGGGAGGTTGACTCCCAACTATCCATCCATCTCTTCGGCGGTCGTCCAAAGGAACGGAAGCCGGCAGGAATCTGATGCGCCACAGCGTGTGAGATTCTGGTGGGATCTGTCCTCTGCACGTACGCATTGCAGTTCTTTTGCGTTGTCTGCCCCATCTCACGACATCCTCCACCTTGCAGATCTCGCGGATGGCCGTATTTTTAATATCATAGCAAGTATTTTTAATAATATAATTTAATATCGTAGCAAGTATTTTTAATATCACAAGAAATATACTTTTACTTCCATCAAAAAATTTCAAACATTGCAACATGGTTGTCATTTAAATACAATTTGGTTTTTTTCTGGTGATGTGTATTTTTTTTACAATATTAATTTAAAATTTATTATGCAGATATGATAAAATTTATAGTAAATGCATAAGCATAAAGCAAAGAATTAATAAATAAATTCATTAATCAGAAAATGGTCAAAAATTATTATTGGAAATATTAGGTCCTTACATATGAAATTGGCGTTTTGCCGTACTGGCAACATTGATCTCAAATATCTTCTCTTTGGTTAGGAATTCCAAATTCAAATTTATACAGATATTTACTCAAGTATTTGTGTTTCGAAAATGATAATTTATTTGTTTTTTCCTCAATTGTTTTTTTTCTTTGCGTCACTCAGTTTACAAAATGGGAAACTTGAAATATCGCGTTATTTACGAGTACGAGTTCCACCGTGGCACCAGTGCTGCAGAAACGGCTCGAAGGATTAATGATGTGTATGGCGACGGTGCCGAAAAAGAAAACACAGTGCGTTTTTGGTTCCAACGTTTTCGTTCTGGAAATTTCGACCTGCAGAACAAGCCCCGTGGACGGCCGGAGACCAAAGTTGATAATGAAGAATTGAAGGCTATTGTGGAAGCGGATCCATCGCAAACCACGTCCGAGTTAGCTGCAGGCTGCGGTGTTAGTGATAAACTGTTTTAATCCACTTGAAGCAAATTGGGAAGGTGAAAAAGCTTGAAAGGTGGGTACCTCACGAATTGAGTGAAGCAAATCAACAAACGCGCGTTGACTGCTGCGTTGCATTACTCAACCGGCACAATAATGAAGGGATTTTGAATCGAATCATTACCTGTGATGAAAAGTGGATCCTGTATGATAATCGGAAGCGCTCATCGCAATGGCTGAACCCTGCCGAACCAGCCAAACCATGCCCCAAGCGAAAATTGACTCCAAAAAAGTTACTTGTGAGCGTTTGGTGGACTAGTGCTGGTGTCGTTCACTACAGCTTTCTTAAATCTGGCCAGACGATTACGGCAGATGTCTATTATCAGCAACTGCAAACCATGATGGAAAAGCTAGCTGCTAAACAACCGAGGCTGGTTAATCGCTCTAGGCCACTGCTGTTTCATGATAACGCTAGACCACACACTGCACAACAGACGGCTACCAAATTAGAAGAGCTTCAATTGGAATGTCTAAGATATCCACCGTACTCTCCGGACCTTGTCCCAATAGTTTACTATTTTTTTCGAAATTTGGATAACTTCTTGCAAGGGAAAAAATTCAACTCCGATGGGGCAGTCCAAACCGACTTCAAAGATTTTATTGATTCCCGTCCGAATGTTTTTTTTAGTAAAGGGATCGATGAACTACCTATGAGATGGCAAAAGTGCATAGATAGCAATGGTACATACTTTGATTAAATTAATATATTATATTTAAAAAAAATCAACTTTATGTTCCTCCCATACAAAACGTAAATTTCATTTGTAAGGACCTAATATATAAAAATATACTTAACAAATTAAAGAATAATTTAAATATATGGAGACCGAAAAAAAACAATTATAATAGAAAAATACAAGACCAAGAAACACTAAAAGCAATTCAAGGCATTAAAGATAGATGCTTTCTAAGTGTGGCCTCAATATCGTAAAAAATGTTCACATCCGAAGAGTTGCGGTTTAGAAAAATTATTGCCCTGTATTTTTTAACCTTTGCCCTGTAATGTCAAAAATAACATATTTTTAAAACTACAAAACACAGAGAAATAATCCTTGATATAAATCAAGGATTTATGCGTGCGTAAATATATATATTTCGGGTTACAAAAAAAGGTTTGGTTGTATTACAAATCAAATAGAATAAAATTTAATATTGCGTTCAAATTTAATATTGCTAATTCAACATTGCCGTATCTAACCAATTATATCTGCCCCATATTACAACGTTTTGCTGATACTGGAATACCTTTAATACCACTGTCTGAATGACTGAAAAAGTGCAGATTCAGAATCGTTTCAGTATATTAAAAGGAATTCTACATAAGCGAGAGGAGTTTTTTCTTTCTCTTTTTCGTTCGTCCTCTCTCCTCCCCATCCCTTGCGAATCTCCCAACTTTTACAATAATTGAACCGTTTATTTAGGTTTTATTGCCCTCCTCTGGTCCCCAAGAAAGCCTTTACATTTGTATGTTCCCCTGGATTTAAATTGTTTCATTGGATTTGAGCTCTTGGACCATTGAAATGATTAAATCGAAAAACGGCGATAAAACACCGATGCTGATGTCGGGTGATATATTTTAATATTATATAGGTAGATTCAAATCGTATGTGTACTTGTTTAAAATAAGCGTATACCAACTTATTGTTAATTAAACAATGATAAAGCAATTTATTGTTAATAGAACAAATTAAACTGAACGGATAATTATCATCAATATTCATTATTAATATCAAGTTTTACATCATTGTTGAAGAAATAATGAACAAATACGTAGACTAAATAAATCTATTATTTCTAGTTTTTTGTAACACTCGATAATGCCAACATAGCTTAGCGAAACAGCTTTTATGACAATTTCGTTTAATAAATAAATTGTGGTACTTTTTATAATAGTATTTCAAAATTAAAACACTCAATTATTTGATATAGAGATTAACATAAATCTACTGTGTCAGGTGCCGCCCTTACACTAAATATGAGTTAGTTTAATAAATAAACTGTGGTACTTATTATAATAGTGTTCCAAAATTAAATCACTCAATTATTTAATGTAGAGATATACATTAATCTACTGTGTCACGTGCCGCCCTTACATTAAATATGTTTATTTTAAACTAGCTCATAAAATTGAGCATTTTGTATATCATATGATTAACTTATAAAATGGCGCTCTGTAAATTGTCCAATTTATTAATACTATAATATTTCTGATAAAAACAATAAATATCCAATGTGTTTTCATTGTAATATATCTTGAACAATGCTGTAAACTCTATATTAAATAATTAACACTAATATTAGTGTCTGGTTTCTAGAAGTTTTATTATCGTTTATGAGAATGACGTGTTTCGCCTTGTTAAAAATGACCGAATTCATACATAATTATTATTATTTTTATTATCATTATTTTGTTGAATCGCTCTATACATCATGAAAGCATGAGCCAAATCGATGTAAAGGGTATTATAGCTATCATAGTGATTCTCGTGACATGTGATAGGTAGCTTATCTATCGCTATTTTATTGTCAAGTGAATTCTACACCAGACCGAAGACAGTGTGACAATCACACTGCCCTCGCCGGGAATCGCACCCGGAACCTTCGGAGTGGCAGTCAATGCACTTACCACTCGGCCACGAAGGTCATAATTCCTCATAAAGGATAAACTAAAGTAAAACTTTTAGAAAACTGACGTTTTCATTCGTATTTATTATTCAATATGTTGTTATCTTCTTCCCCACCTCTTCTGTTACTTCACCCGACAACTTTTATCTTTGTCAAACATTGAATTAAAGCCTTTTTATTGGTTTATAAAGAATAATACATATGTTTATAAAATAACACATATGTTTATAAAATCTGTGCATGATACAAGTGTCGAATGGATATACGAGTATAAGAAGTAAATGTTTATAAAATCTGTGCATGATACAAGTGTCGAATGGATATACGAGTATAAGAAGTAAATGTTTATAAAATCTGTGCATGATACAAGTGTCGAATGGATATACGAGTATAAGAAGTAAATGTTTATAAAATCTGTGCATGATACAAGTGTCGAATGGATATACGAGTATAAGAAGTAAATGTTTATAAAATCTGTGCATGATACAAGTGTCGAATGGATATACGAGTATAAGAAGTAAATGTTTATAAAATCTGTGCATGATACAAGTGTCGAATGGATATACGAGTATAAGAAGTAAATGTTTATAAAATCTGTGCATGATACAAGTGTCGAATGGATATACGAGTATAAGAAGTAAATGGAGTGCGAATTAAAGTGTTATGAACAAACTAATGAAAGGATCATTAATATAGTTTGGACACTTGGAAAGATTGAATGAAGAAAAAATAGTAAGAACGTATATTGTATTTCGGCCATGTGTGTAGTCGGAGAAATCGACGTGCGTGCATAACACGGCGTATGAATGTTGAAGTCGCGATTGAAATGTAAAGGGCTAGTATATTATTTCTGCCTGGTACTTACGGCATGATGGTTAGTCAGTTATAAAGAAAACAATGTGCAATATAATTATAAGAATGGTCAATTTCTGAAATATACGAGGTCTGTTCAAAAAGTATCGCGAATTTTGAATTTCCGCTGGCTACGTATATTTGATTTTTGATTTTTTTGTAGCGTTATGTTGGTGCTCATGTCCCTTACTTATGCTGACAAGGTCGGCCATTTTGAATGTTTCGTTAATTTTTGACAGCTGTTTTGCTTGGATGTGTTTTGGCTCGTCTTCGATTTTTGCCTATTCCAAAAAATGGATCAAAGAATCTGTATCAAATTTTGTGTGAAAAACAAAATAAAGTGCGCGGACGCATTTCGAATGTTGACTGTGGCATATGGTGAAGCTACCTTGGACCAAAGCAACGTTTATCGGTGGTACAAAATGTTCTCAGAGGGCTCGTGCCATTCGATTTTAACCAATGATTTGGGCATGAGTCGGGTCGCCGCGAAATTCGTGCCAAAATTGCTCAATTTCGACCAAAAACAGCATCGCGTTAACATTGCTCAGGAGATGTTGGACTCGGTCCGTGACGACCCAAATGTGCTCCAGAGGGTCATAACTGGTGACGAATCATGGGTTTATGGTTATGACGTGGAAACCAAAGCTCAATCATCCCAATGGAAGCTGCCGCATGAGCCAAGACCAAAAAAAGCGCGCCAAGTTCGGTCGAACGTGAAGGTTTTGCTCACAGTTTTCTTCGATTGCAGGGGCGTGGTGCATCATGAGTTCTTGCCACAGGGTAGTACGGTCAATAAGGAATATTACCTGCAAGTTATGCGCAATTTGCGCGAAGCAATCCGCCAGAAACGCCCGGATTTGTGGAAGAACAAAAACTGGCTTTTGCACCATGATAACGCCCCTGCTCACACATCGTTGCTTGTGCGCGAATATTTGGCCAAAAACAACACAGTAATGGTGCCGCAGCTACCGTATTCCCCAGACCTGGCCCCCTGTGACTTTTTCCTGTTTCCAAAACTGAAGAGGCCCATGAAAGGACGACGCTACGCCACGATTGAGGAGATAAAGACGGCATCGAAGGAGGAGCTGAACAAGATCACAAAAAATGATTTTTTTAAGTGCTTCGAGGATTGGAAAAAACGTTGGCATAAATGTATTATATCCGAGGGGAATTACTTTGAAGGGGACAAAATAGATATTCATGAATAAATAAATACTTTTTGAAAAAATATATAATTCGCGATACTTTTTGAACAGACCTCGTATGTTGTTACAAACTTTGACTGATATTTAATTGTCAATCGTGTGTATTTTCACAGTTGAAGGGTAATTCGCGATTTGTCAGATTATTTATTCATCTGCTTATTTGCATGACAGGTACGTATTATTTGCCGTCACAAACATGTTAAAGTTTGTCGTCGAGAAATTGCTTGTCGGCCGCGATACGGTAAGTGTTCGCCATTTTGGATGCACGCGACATTAACTGTTGACGGAAGAGTATCCGACAGACAAAGGCTTGACTCATTACAGAGAGTCACGGCACGGTATGTCAATGTAAGAAACTTTGCTGTCGGAATCTACTGCCGAGTTCCTTCACTCTAATCAAATTTGTTCTAGACTAAAACGGTAGTCCGTACTACCAGAATACGGTAAGCTGACCTATTTTGCAGTCGACTTTGAGTAGTTTATTAAAGTTGATTAATTTTACATTTCTTTTGGTGCTTGCAACATTTTGCTTGAAATGTTTCGGTATGCGGTAAGATGCCACAGTTACAAAGCATACCAATTCTCTCTTCGGGAGTTTTCTTCAAAAGGAATCAAACAAGCCTTTTTTATCAAGCTTGTGAATGTATGTAGAAAATCTTTAAAGGTTTTTTTTAAATGAATTTTTTCAAATTTATTTTAAAATACGATGACATGAATATCACAGAAATGTATTTTGAATGTTGTATTATCAGTTAATTAAATTGAAACAGTAGTGAGATTCTGTAAGTCTCAACGCCTACGGTGGGCTGGCCATGTGGAAAGAATGCCAAAGGGTAGAATACCACAAAATTATATCCTGATGGGTGTCCTGCTAAAAGAGATCAAGAGGCAGACCGAAGAAAAGATGGGTAGATTGCGTGGAAGAAGATTGGAAGAAAATGGGGGAGCTGGAGAATGGAGAGAGATGGCCAGAGACAGAAGTCAGTGGAGGACCGTTGTGTAGGAGGCCAAGTCCCACACCGGGATGTAGCGCCGAGAAATGAATGCATTATCAGTTAATTAAAATACTTGTAACAATATTAAATATCAATATTACCGTAATATTATGAATGGTTCGTGGCTATAAATAAAAAGCTTTTGATGTTTGTGTTCTAGTCCCGAGCGAATCGAAACTTTTTAAACTCGATATTATCCAATCTCCAGCAAGGTAGAGTAAGTTTCATTATTTGGTGTTCGTACAAATAACTGAAAGCTTATTAATCATACTTTAAGCTTACTGTACAGTGGTGGTAATTTTGTTTAAAAAATAATGAATGCATTATACTCCAGGGGATATGCGGCTGCTTCATTAGACTTACAAGCATTCAAGTCTAGACGGGAATGTAGACAGACGAACCCAGATTAGCTTATACGAAATTTCTCTGGGAAAACGCGTAACATTTTTTATAATTATTTTCACGTTGTCATGTTTTTTTATACATATTTGATAAAAAAATATTATATACTCGTAGTCCATTGTTTTGGCCGAAACACTATGATACCTTAACATTTTAAACTGTTAATAAATAAACTTTTCATTTTTTCACAATTTTATTTTATGTTACGCGACAGCTGTTCCATCAACCTATGTTGACATCATCAGGTGTTACAATAATATATCAAATGTCAAATTTTCGTGATTTTTCGAATCTTTATGTGTATTTGTTATTATGTCAATTTGAATAATTTATTTGAAATTGAGTTAGGTGCCTAAATATTTTAATTAAAAGAACGGTTAGTTACTTTTTAAGGTGTTGAATATAATAAAAAGTAAATGATAATAATAAAACAGTAATTATAAGAAATAATTACACATAGTATTGAGTAAAAAACGATGAAACATAATAAATTAAAAAACGATAAACAATAACAGGAAGTACATAAATTACATTAATAGAAAAGGTGACAAAGTTTGAAGGTATTAATATTATTTTTCAGCTAGATTGTACTATACCGACATAATTCGTTATAACAATTCAACAAACAAGAATATGATCCAGCAATGATTAAAATGTGATATACTCGTATACGTAAGATATTTACCGTTTTTTTTTACAATGATGTAAAACTCCATATTAAATAATTGATACAAAAGAAAACGTATGTTTTCTAGAAGTTTTATTATATTTTAGGTGAATGACATGTTTTGCCTGTCTAAGGCATTATCAAATGTGTGATTACTTATCGCAATTACATTTCTACGAATACGAGTATAACAAATAACATAGGTACTTTACTACAAATATATAATATTTGAATGGCTAACTAACTAACTAACCATCACGCCGTCTCCCCGAAGGGGTAGGCAGAAAGAATGGACTGCCACACTTTTCTTTCCTGACATATTTCTCTCGCTCCCTCAACATTCATACATCGTGTCATGCACGCGCGTCGATTTCTATGACTCCTCACATGGCCGACATTCGATATTTGATTAATATTTGAATGGAATATTCTAATATTTATTTATATGTAGCTTTTATATAAATATGTGCTAAAAGCAGTGTTAAATAGGAAAATAACCATTTCCTAATATTTAAGGGAAGTTGCCACATTGTTTTATAAAAATGTATATATTTACGCGATTGTGAATTACACGACGCTGCTTCCGTTATATTCTTTCTCAATAAGTTTTCCAAAAAATCCAAGAGCCAGGAATAGCTTAATGGGTCGAAGTTGATTCTCCTCGGGGTGAAATAACAGAGCAGATTCTGAAGAAGAGCAAATAAAATATTGATAGTAGATTCGTTCCGGTCTCCGAAGTGCTTCCCCGAGCCGTTTCATTTCTTTTGGGCCGTTTCTTGAAATGGTTTCTATTTTAACAAGCCCAGCCCACTTAAAAAGCAAAACGCGAGTAACTGAAAAAATAATCACAAATATTTACTTTTTTTCTTCTATATTTTTTAACTTGTAATTTTTTAAAATGTAATTTTTCAACTTGAAACTTTCTTAAAAAAAACTGTTAAAAAATCACTTTTTTAAATAAAATTCTGGTGACATCTGTTTGTCATTGTCACATTCATTATTAAATTATTTTTATATATGTAGAATATCTGCAGTAATATATTTTTTGCAGAATCACCGATTCTTCTTCTTCTTCTTCTCCTTCTTCTTCTTCTTCTTCTATTTCTTCTTCTTCTTCTTCTTCTTCTTCTTCTTCTTTTTCTTCTTCTTCTTCTTCTTCTTCTTCTTCTTCTTCTTCTTCTTCTGATTAAGTAGATCTTGCAATCTGTTTATGCAGGCTATCAACTATCTTCCTGTGATGAAGACGACCAGCCTTCTCTCCATCTCTTTATTGTTCTTCTCTGAAGTCTCGTGCATCACAATCTTAGGAATTCTTGCTGGATCCATTCTCTTGATGTGGTCCCTCCAGAAAAAAAATTCTGTCCTCTCCATCTCACTATATCTTCAATTTTGCAGGATTTGCGAATTTCTTCATTGGGTATCCTATCTCTAAGGGTTCTCCCCACAAGAGGTCGCAATGTTTTCATTTCTGTTACTCTAAAGAAATGTTTGGTTCAGACAGTGTCTGCTCTTGCTTCGATTCCGTAAGTCATTATGGGCATGATGCATGTTTTATAAATTATAACTTTGCTTTCCAGTAGCATATGCTTATTGTCCCAGACAGTGTCCCTCAGGCATCCGGAGATAACTGCTTCTTCATCAGTCTGTTTTTTAACTTCATTATACGGATCGCTGCAACAATATATATTATATACACCCCCATGAAATCTGAACTTCATGACCTGTTCTATGGTTTTGTCGTCTAAAACCAGTCTTAGAGGTTGTCTGAATATTGTTAGACATTTGGTTTTGGTGATGGGTATCATTATATTATACCTTTCAGACGCAAAATAATTGAAATCTTTAAAGCATTCATTGTAGATCGTCTTCACTTTCTGCCAGCATCGTTGCAATCACTTTTTGTTAGTTCTTATTAGTTTGGATATAATTTTCGGACATTATCCGAAATAATTTGAATTTTACGTTGTATACAACATAATTTAACAGTATGTATAAAATAGTTTAAGAAGTGTTGATTTAGATATGAGAAAATGCCAAGCTCCCCAAACCAAAAGACATATGGCTAGAATATAAAATTTCTAGAAATTTCAATTTCGCTTAAAAAAATTTTGACATCTTACATTCTTGATAAATAGAATTTTCTAACTAAAATTAGATATGCATAACGTCGTTGGATTGTAAAAAAAACTTGATCTAATCCATAAGGGTAATAATATTTTAGTCCAATTCTAACGCAGTTCAATTTGGTTAAATCGGATTTTCCACAATATCGCCCCATCGGAGAAATGCCAAATGAAAGCAGTATCACTGCCAAAACTAATCAAGGTAAATTCAAATTATATTAAAGTATAAAAAAATCAACGAAATAACCTATATTATTATTTCTTTCATAACAATAATGATCAGATTTTAAAAGAAGTTTAATTATTTTTAATTTAAAATCTTGAACGATTTTATTTTTAAGTTTTATGTATCTCTGATAAAGTTTGGGTACAAGCAAAACTAGTTGGCTTCAAATATAATTGCAATTTCGTGGTTAAAATACAATGTTTTTTTTTCAGTGCATTTTTTGGATTGAATCTGAGGAGGAAGAGAAATTGACGTGTGCATGACACGATGTATGCATATTGAGGAAGCGAGATAACTTAGTCAGTAAAGAACAGTGTGATGGTACATTATTTTTGTCTATCTCTTCTAGGAGATAGCCTGTTGGTTAGTTAGTTAATTTAAATGAATTCGTGTGAGACAAATACTATTTTTTAAAGTACAAACTTCATGTTTGGCATTTCCTTAAACTTTGTTTATTCATTGAACAAGCCTTAGCACTAAGAAACGGGGCTTATTTGACCCAGCAAATGGGAAAATAAAAATGGGAAAGATATCATTTATGAAGATGTGATGTGAAGATTCCCAACATAAAATTTATCGTGCATTAGAATAAACCGAGCCGAATCATCGCTTATTGCTCATTATACACTTATTTGATTGCTTGTGTTGTGAACCAGAAAACCGCTCTTATTTTTTACTCGTTTTCCACAAAAAGGAAACCATTTTTTTATTTAAATAGCAAAGACTAAATTTTTATCTTATGTATACACGAACATAGCTCGGGAGGTACGGAGGAAGATGTAGCCAGTAGACCTTTCGCTATGCTTTGCCCTGTATGGCGTTCCAGTATCATTTCGAAATAGCTCAAGCTCCAAATATTCAGCAGTAGCGTTAAAAGCGTACTGCTGTCCGCGGACGTTATGGGAAAACTCCAGGTGTTTATAAATAGGTATTTTTACTCAATATTCAAGATCTATTGGCCCCCAACATTGTCAAATGCCATTCTCTGGACCATGGCTGAGAAAAAGCCAATTAGAGAACAAGTCGCTAGACGCAAATGGCAATGAATCGGTCACACTCTGAGACGGAACCCAGCCTGCATCGCTCAGGGCGCACAAGACTGGTCCCCTACGGGGGTAAAGAGGAAGCGAGGCAGACCTAAAGCCACCCGGAGAAGAGTCCTGCGAGTCGAGGTTAAAGCAGCAAGCCTCACTTGAGATTATGTTAGGCATCGGGTATATTTTATTTTCGCGCTAGTTAAAGCGATTTAATTCATCGCGTTGCAAATGACTCCACTGACATGCCCAGAAATGACCTACGTGTATGTTTTGTTCCACTCATACGCGCCGTATTTTATTTCATTCATTCATACCGTAGGTAGGTGAGATGTCCGCGAAATCGCCTACGTCTACATGTTTTGTTTCATGTTTTCGATGGGCTTCATATTGGGCTTGCAAAATATAAAGGGGTCTTTGTCGCACCTATGTATGTTTGGCTTGTAATCATATAGCTGGGTGCTTATATACCAGAAGACATCTAAAAATTTTTGTATGTACTTTGAAGTATATTACTATTCGATATGTCACGAACCTTTTTTCTATTCTCAGAACGTTACCTGTCATTTAAATCATGTGCAGAAATGTTATTAAAAGAAACTTTATGTAATTTCTTTACGAACATTTATTTATAATTTGTGTTTCGGTGTTAACAATTTTATTATTATTGTCAATTTACAGCTTATTTCTTATTATTTCTTCTTGTATTTGTAAATATTTTACATTATTATATTATGCAAGAAAATGAGTTTGATAATGCAGAAAATTATTTTGTATGGATTTAAAATGCGCCTAAATTGTTATTTAAAATGAATTAATTCACGAAATTAATTAAGAAAGATAAAATTCTTTTAATCCCTAAAAATACATTATCGCGACCCTCTACTAATATTATAACACAATAAAGTCGGACGGGCTTGCCTTACTGGTTGACCCTAGGGACGCCACTGGTCATTTGATAATTTGATAATGGCTTAGGCAGTAAAAAAATATAATTAATATAAATTATGATAAAACTTCTAGAATACAGGCGTTATCAATTGTATTAATTAAAAAATCTGATCAATTTCCTCAAGCCATGTGTTCTTCGACTCCACACTTTATTGTTAACATATTCCTTTTTAGCCATTCTTTGATAATTCATGTGAACTATATGTCGAGGTTTAAAATTTCCTTAGTCAGAAAGGTTCACAAATAAGTATACAAGTCAATATATCCAATGATAGAATTTTCTTATTTTCTCTTCGTAGATAAAATTCAAATAGGTATTATTAAGGTTTGATTATAAATAAAATTGAAATTATTGTAGCACTGACGCGTACTACATTATATGATGTATACGCCATATTTAAATGCCACGTAAACTGAAAAGTGCATTCGTTATTCCGCTCGACAAGAAAAGCGATATTTCCATTTCCATTGGCAAACAAAGCATTCACTCCTCCCCGGGGACTACATTTTCCTATAAATAATAATATTTCTTCAAGATTTAAAGCCAGTTCTTTAGACCAGAGGTTACAAACCTTAGTTTTATAAAACCCATTTTTGCTGGTTTTTTTTTTTCAATTGACTGAGAACATATGTTGTCTAGGAATTTTGTCATTGTACATAACAATGTACATTCATTTGAATTGAAAAATGGAATATTTTTATACATGTACTAATTTTTTCCTATATAATCGTTTTTACAATTGCTCATTATCTAATTAATTATTCTAAGTGAATACATACGTATATCTTGAGAAATCGAATGAAAACCACAAAAATATATCTTATTCCATCAAATCTATCAAAATCTTCTTCTTCTTTCGGTGCCGTGTCAGGTCCCCCCAACGTTGGCGATCACTACAGCAAAGACATTTCCATTTGGAACAGGTTCTGAACTCTTGTTATTCCTGTCCACTCTTTTTCGCCATAGTGATTCCTGGGAAAAGGTGACCAGAGTGGTTTCCCGTTGCCTTCTCTGGTGGATTTTTCTGTCGGGGTTACCTTCCCTTAGCTGGTTGGATCTGGTTTGGAGGCGCTAGAAACTCGCCTTTCATCCCCTCGTTATCTGCTGTGATCACATGGATATGAGTGTGACCCCATTGCCCGGGGCTCTTGACAAGGACGCTAACGATTTGGACTAGTCAGTAGTGTTGCCGGTGGAATGCAACTGGGCGTTTCGCAGCATTTTATAGAATCACACCCTCCAGCAAGATGTGACTCGCCGCAACCCTACTGACAATTCGAACCCCTAAATCATAAAATATACATTGTACATTCTAAATATTCAATATAAAAATATTCATTGTTATTCATACCTTTCAAAATCTTAAAAATATTAAAACCGTACAAAATGTTTTAAAAAGCCTTTTTTTTTCAAAAATATAATAAATATTGTGTTTTATAAGAATATACAAAACATGCGTGCGACCCATCATGACGTACGCTGTAGAGACGCGGGCTGACACTGTGCGAACCAAGGGACTACTTAGAACATCGGAGATGAAGGTCCTAAGATCAATTACTGGAAAAACCCTCCGAGATCGTGTCCGCAACGCAGACATAAGGAAAACCTGCGAAATAGAGGATATCGTTCAGTGGAGTAGATCCAGAAGAAGATACTGGAGGGACCATGTAGCCCGAATGGATGGTGACAGACTCGCGTATACAGCCGCCTATGAAATCCCTTCCGGACACCGCCCACCTGGAAGACCGCCTAAGAGATGGAGGGACAGCTGGATTTCATCATCCGACGAGATATGATTTCTGTGTCACAGATCGTCAGATCTATCAAAAGAAGAAGAAGAAGAAGAAGAAGTGTTTTATAAAATATCTGAACCATCATACTTGTGAGTAATGCATTTTATAACAATAAAAAATGTATATAATAAAATAATTAATACAAATGAAAACGTCTGATTTATTAAATTTTAAATGTATGACACGTTTCGCCTATCTAAGGGATTATTAAATTTAGTTTGCGTTAGACATATGGAACGTGTCAATCATATTAATTATAATAAAACTTCTACAAAGCGGACATTCTCATTCGTACCATTCATGCCATTGCTTTAAATTGGAATTTTACACCATTGTTCAAGAACCAATAAAATACTATTCAATGATTTTTAAACAGTTTTCTACCCCTATTTCTGAAACCTGCATCAGAAAATAGAATAAAATACCGCTGTAAACGGCGCCGAGACAAAGCTTTGTGGAAGGCTTGTCTGTAATTAACTCTCAATTAATATAACTGAGTGATTCGAATAACTTGGAAAATAATTAGCTGCATTGAAAACGGGTGTTCTTGAAACATCGAATATTTTGTCGACAGTGAGATAATTATGCTTTCAAAGGCTTTACAAGTTAAAGCTGCAGTAATTTACAGTTGTTCGATCATTTATTGGAAAACATCCGAATGCATTTCGAATAAAATGGAGCTTTCTTATTAGGAGAAAATCCTTTTGAAAATATTTTGTCGGTGACGTTTTTTATTATTATTCGATTTAATATGAGAGTATTGTGAAAGTACTATCATTATTGATACCCCACTATTTATGACAAGTGATTTTATTGTACATTATTAGAGCCGTGATATTAAATGCATTTATTTTTGTTTTATATTTTTAAATGTGAGTCTAGCGAGGAATCGTAAAATAACGACGAACGTGTAAAACCCGATATTCTGTATGTTCAGAAATGTATAATAGTGCGTCAAAATAGAGTACAGATGTATCCTCTTTACCTACTCCTAAAACTGACAGGATAAACAGGACATCTGTCCCCTACCGGGCCCTCGGCGTTCCTCAATTTTCCTATCCAATAACAGTTGGAGAAGGTGGTCCTTTTCCACACGCAGTACATGATCCATATGTGAAATCTTCCGAACCTTGATAGTTGATAACAGCTCCCTGTCAACTCGAGCTCGCCTCAGAATTTCGGTATTGGTAACCATGTCTGACCAGGGAATTCTGAACATTCGGCGATAGAGCCACATTTCAAATGTTTCTAGTTTGTTTATTGAGTTGACTTTTAAGGTCCGCGTTTCACATCTATTCAATAAAACAGACCACACATAGCATTTGATCATTCTCTGAAGGAGTTTCAGATTTATGTTATCATTGCAGAAAAGTGATTTCATTTTATAAAATGTAGCTCTTTCTGGGTCAAGAGATTGCGTTAGTACGCTCCCGAGGTATTTAAATTTCTCCACTCTTTCAACGTTACGGTCGTTACTGACCCACTGTTAAATAAATTAAAACATCTAATTATAAATATTTTAACTAATACGAATTAAAACGTCTGTTTTCGAGAAGCTTTATTATAATTTATGGGAATGACATATTTCGCGTTTCTAAGGCATTTTTGCGTATACTTTGTACACATTTGATAATGCTTTAGAAAGGCGAAACATGTCATTCGTTAAATTATACTAAAACTTTTGATAATCTACGTTTTTATTAGTATAAGTTTTTAGAGTTTCACTTTTGTGTTCGAGAAGCCATAAATAACTTTAATTTTAACTAAAAAATAAAAAATAAATTACATTTTGTCGATACAATAGTAATACAAATTCTAACCTAACCGTTTTCTCTTCGAGTTCTGTCTTGTCTCGTAAGTAAGATTCCCATTCTCACGATAGACAAGCGTTTAATGGCAGCAAATACGAGTAACATCCCCCTAGTACTAGCATAGTGGTGCTGTTTTACCTTTATTATTCAATAGACGGATATAAAAGGCGTCATTAAGTTTAACGTAATTTCAAATGGAAATGTGTTCTAGACGCTACAGAATGGGCGCCCGCGTGTTCTGTAATCGAATAATTGTAAGATCTGCCTGAGAATGCTGTTCTATGTTCTCAAAATGGTAGAGGGTAAATGTTCTAAAAGGTATATAACATTATTATTTACGATTACATAACAACGTTGAAAGATTTATTCCTTTCTACTACTTTTATTTTTACTATTATTAATTGTTTCTCTTTTTATTTTTTATACACTTTGTATATACAACACTTATATTAAAAAATAAAATTATATAGACATGTTTCGTACAAACAGTCCTTCTTCAGTAAAGATACATTTTTAAAATATTATACTGAAGGACGGCTTGTCTGAAACATGTCTATATAATTTTATTTTTTTAATATAAGTGTTGTATATACGAAGTGTATAAAAAAGAAAAATTGAAATGAACCATCATAACAACACAAAGTAAGGCGTATATAGAAGAAATTATTAATTGTATTTATAAACGGGTTTTGACGACCTTTAAGTGAATTTAACAAATTTAAAATAAGTATAAATTACATTCAATTTATATGTTTTTAGATAATAAAACACGTGAACAGTGAAAGTAAATAATCAGTTGTAAAAATTAAAACAAAAGTCATATTCAAATAATAATAAAAACAATACATCTGCCTAAAGGCCCTACACCCGTCCTGAAACGACTGCCTTACCCGACCAATTATTCTCGACTATCGTGTCGGGGCCTTTCCTATACACTTCCCGACACGACTGCCCTACCCGACCAAACAAGGGGAAGCGACCTCTATTCGCGTTATTTCTATCTTCAACATCCCATAAACAGCGGCACTCCTTCCAACATTCAAGAAATTCGACAAATACCACTTTTTTTCCGAGGCCATGTTTATTGAAATGATTAAGACTGAAGGATCGGTTGGGTAGTGAAGTCGGGACAACGTGTGTAACCCCACGTTCCAACCCGATAGAGAGAGTGGTGGGGGTTGGGGGGGTTGGATGGTTCTCCTGACACGACCATCCGATGGTCGGGCCTGATAGTTTTCATTCCGACAAGTCTACACACAATCCAACTGTTGGGTCAACCGCTGTTGGACACGACGGCGACGGTTGGGTGGTCGTGTCAGGACGTGTATAGGGCCCTTTCAACACTAAGTTATCGGACTTTGAAATATCATTTGTAAATATAAACATGGTTGTTCTATACTATTTCGAATATACATATTTTTCAAATAATTATATTAATAAAAAGTGTCCATCAAATAATATAACAATAATATTAGGATGTTATGATACCACAAGAACGAAAGCTAAAGTACGGGTGGCAAAGATGAGAACGCTGAGGATGATATCAGGAAGGACTATTCAAGAAAGGGTGAGGAACACGGCTATCCGCGAGATCTGCAAGGTGGAGGATGTCGTGAGATGGGGCAGACAACGCAGAAGATACTGAGGAGGATAGATCCCACTAGAATCCCACACGCTATGGCGCATCAGATTCCTGCCGGCTGCCGTCCCCCGAAAGAGCGCCAAAGAGATGGAGAGAAAGTTGGGAGTCAACCTCCCAAGAGAGGCCAGCCTGATTTCAGGAACAGACCAAAGGTCTATATAAGAAGAAGAAGAAGAGTTTCTGAACGCTTTATAATATTTATTAATAAATATTAAGAAAGCGTTTATACACTAAGTCCTTTTAAATTAAATATTGCAGAGTTAAAATTGCACCATTTGAACATATGGTCATCCAACAATCTATAATCAATTTATAACTGAATATAAGTATAGCGTAAAGCCTGATTTTTGGCATGTTCCAATAATATGCACAATCCATATTTTTTTTAAATTGACCCTATCTCCAAATTATTTCCACACGGTTCATTTAAAGTAGAAACAAATTTGATAATTCATTGTCAAAAATTAAATAATGAAAACTATTTAGGGATTTGTCCAAAACAACAATAATATAAAAAGCATATATTGAATAGATGAAATGTCGCTATCGTTTAATATTGAAATAATATTTTATTCTTCGAAAGTCATTTGAATGATGAAAGCGGTAGAAATAAAGCAACTCCCCTTGCTGAAACACGCCAAAATCAATTACTTTTAAAAATTCAAAAAGGACTTGTCTGATATCGACACAAAATTAATTATTTTCCGTAATTAAATACATGAAATCTAAAGATATCAAATGCATAAATCAATTTGATTGAGTGGAACGTTTTTCATTTTCGTTTTCCTTATATTTACTATGGATGACTTGGCGTTTATGAAAAGCGATGATATTTAGAAATAACTTAAAGAATGTGAATGCAGTCAAAACAAGACACATTTAAAATGATACCAAGCAAATATACGAGTATACATATGATATTATTTAAACCCACATCCTTGATTCTCATTTCATATAAAATTTTAGTGTCATAGTTAGCTTTCCCTTATGGAAATATGTCACCTCCATAAAATAAAAACAAATTTCTTAAAAACTTGTATATTGAGTTCCCATCACTATTCAAGAAACAAACAAATAATTTACAAATATTTAAAATTAAAATAAAGTCTCTTGTCAATAATAAAACATTTTTAATATTTAATTTATACAAAGAAAACGCCTGTCTTCTAGGAGTTTTATTAAATTTTACATGAAACTACATGTTTCCCTCTTAAGGTATTATCAAATATGTTATTCCATATGAAATTTTGTAAAACTCCTAGAAGACAGACGTTTTCATTTATATTAATATTTTAAAATGGAATTTTACATCATTGCTCAAGAAACAATAGATAGTCACGTTATTATTTATAGTTTCTTGAAAAATTATTTAAAACTCCATATTAAATATTTAAAAGGTATGGAAAAGTATGTTTTCTAAAAGATTTATTATATTTTATGGAAAATACCTGTTTTCCTAACTTATCACATTTGATAATCTCTTAGCAAGGCGAAACATTTAACTTCGTCTACTTCCTTGCTGTAGACTTATATGGTCTGTCCCTAGTAGATTGGTTCTCCTGTGAGGTAGATTTCCAGCTGTCTTTATATATTTTAGGAGGTGGGTCTACGAGGACGAGTCCCGTAAGGCTTTTTATGAAGTACAACATAGGGGGAATGTCGTGGTGTTCATTCATTGGAAATGACCGTATCAGTCGCTCCTTTGCTGTCTACTCCATCTTCTATTATCCTCAGCCTCACATATCTCTTTTATTCTGGTATTCCTCATGAGATATTTGATTGTCTTGCCTGCTATCATCTACAGCGTTTTCATCGCGGAAGTCCTCAAAACCTATTTGGTCGTGACTGTGTCTGCCCTTGCTTCAACACCACATGTTAATATTGGTCTTATGCATGTTTCATAAATTCTCACCCTTTTATTAATAGCCAGGTCATTGTTTTTCAAAATTGTGGATTTTAGAGAACCAGAAATTAGAGTTGCCTTGTTGATTTAGGCTTGTATTCTTACCCGCAGATCAGCTCCTCCAACCAGGTCTATGCCAACATATCTGAACATTCTGACCTGTGCTATGGGTTGATTTGCTACAACCAGGTTACCCTATCAAATATAATGAAACATCTTTAAAACAAACGTTTTAATTCGTATTAATTAGTCAAGATATTATTCCAGAAAAGATTCATTGCAGACATTTTAACTATTATGTATATAACGAATACTATTATGTATATAATAACATATGGCGTCGAAGCAAGGGCAGACACAGTAAGGACCAAACAAGTTTTGAGGACTTCCGAAATGAAGACACAGAGGACGATAGCAGCCAAGACACTGAGAGATCGCGTGAGGAACACCAGAATAATAGAGATATGTGAGATTGAGGATATTATAAGATGGAATAGACAGCAAAAAAGGGACTAGTACGGTCATGTTCAAAGAATGGACACCACCAGACTCCCTTATATTGCATTGCATAATCAACCTTATGGGACTCGTCCTCGTTGAAGACTTCCTAAAAGATGGAAGGACAGCTGGAAATCTACCTCACAGGAGGAGCAACACTCTGGAGAACAGACCACATAGGTCTACAATAAGAAAGAAGAAGAAGTATATTTAAGGCACCTTATTGTAGGTGTGAATTAACTTCTTTTGTGAGCTACAATAGCGAAGATACGCATTTCAATACTAAATCTGTACACTTAAAAATAGCACACAGAATATTTTCTCTTTTAGCTCCGGCCGCAGGCGCCTAATGCGGTATCCATACTGACGACGTTTTTCTTCCTGACGACTTCCCCGCAGCTACGTCCTCAGTCGGATGTCGCCTGATTTACGGGACAAGCAGCGTGTAGACGACTTGCTTGTCAGAGGAACAGGCGGGCTGCATGCTGTACACGTGTACATGGCCAGTGGCGCGTGTTGTCGAGGGAATTCCAAATAATAAATGCGAAATATATCATCTTAGATCTGAAACAATCACAACACTTACATTATTATATTGATGATCGCGGTTTTAATTTGGTACAAATCCATTATATAATTAATGTATTATATAATGAATGTCTGATTGTTTTTCGGTTTGATTATGTAAATAAAATATATAAACAAATTTGTCATAATTTTTTATAACTAACTAACTTACTTACCGTCACGCCGTCTCCCCAAAAGGGTAGGCAGAAAGAATGGACTGTCACACTTTACCGATCCAGCACTCCATCATTCTCTTTTCGGCTCGTGGGAGACGCGGTGTGATGGGTTGCGAACCTCGTCGCCACCAATAATCATCTCCCGAATAAATTTACATTTAATTTATTGCATACCCTACTTTAATATACACTATGCAATCTTAGAAAACGTACTTCAAGATAATCATAAGTATATTTGAAAAAAAAATAATTCATGTACTACACAAATTTTCTAAAATAAATCTATTAATTTTTTTAGATATGTTAGTATATAAATAAATCAATGGTAAACCAAAAAGCAATCAAGTTTTCATTATAAATTGTTTAACATTATAATAGACTGTTGCTTAAATGAACAATGCTTGTGCGAACTATTGATTCCGAATAAAATTTGTTAATTTCAATCGGTTCAAGAGCTTGGAAAATTAGTCATAATTATTAATTCATCTGCATATTTCATATAGTTAAATGTTCAATATTATCAAAAATAGTTTATATTGTCAATATCAATCAAATTTAGTCGCAGGTAGAAGGATGGCTTGACGTCATCATCCCATGAAAGCTCACCATTATAAACAGGTCATTCAACCTAAACCAAGAAGATGAACTGAAATAAAGTTTGGACTTTTCATAATATATGTGATTAATAAATAAATAAAAATATTTAAATTATCACTTTATTGGTGGTTAAGGCATTACCAATGTAGAATTCCATTATTCGTGTGAAATGATTATTTTGAATTTTATCTTCTATATTTGGCGAAACTTTGTGTTGTAGATGTTTAAAGTTCCCTTTTTTATATACGAGTAAATATTTAACACTCACTTTATTGAAAAAATTCAAAACATGTTTCGGACACACAAGCCCTTCATCAGTGATATTAAATAAATATAAACATTAAAAATATTTTTTAAAGTTTCACAAATGTCGTCAGTTTTGACAGATGTTAAAATTTTAGCATCTAACAAAACTGACCACATTTGTGAAACTGTTTAAAATATTTTTTAATAATTATATTTATATAATAACACTGATAAAGGGCTTGTGTATCCGAAACATGATTGGTAAATATTTTTTAAATAATGTGAGTGTTGTATACTCAGTATAAAAAAATACTATTTTATTTAACTTCTTTATTCTTCTTCTACATGTTTCAAAATCACCTCCCCCATCCCCAGGTGTATATACATTATATAACTGAAGATAAAGTGGATAAAACCGTGCTTAAAAATTAACTTTTATTAATTTCTACTGTAATATGTAAATGAGAACTCGTCTGATTCATAAAGGCAAAAAAATCATTAATTGATTTCAATTATGTTTTAATCAAACTTTGGATAGATAAAAATACAGTTACTTAATTTATTTTAGATTCTTATTAAAATTTTATGGGTCGCCTTTGAAATATGGCGTTTACTGTAATGTACAGGCTCAAAGCTTGTTTTATATTGTGATAAATGGACAACGGAACATTTACTCCTTGACATATTATAGTAACACGGTGATTAGGAAGTCAGGAAACATCCATTTACATGCCAGATAATGCATTATGTTAGTGTTTCATACAAAAACACTTAGGAATAAATTTACATTTAATTTATTGCATACCCTACTTTAATATACACTATGCAATCTTAAAAAACGTACTTCAAGAGAACCATAAGTATATTTAAAAAAAAAAATACAAATACTACACAAATATTTTCGTCATAACTTTGTGTTATGGATTCATATTTGAAAAAACTTAGAAAAACATTATATTTTCACAACAAATTTTCGGATTTTTTATGAACATGTTTCAAACAGCCTTTCGCTTTTCCTTTTCTTATTTTAAATTTTGGCACTTACGGTTCAAAATATTTATGAAAAGTGCTAAACAAAGTGTTGTGAAAACAAAATATTTTTAAAAGAGCCTTAAGTAGACGAAAACATAATCAATAAAACTTTCTACTATTATCTGGATTTTTTTTAAATAAGAGATAGAAAGAAAAAGAAAACAATAGAAAGATTCAATAAAATGCAACAACATTTAACAAGGCGTAGTTTACTATGGTTAGTACTCGTATATTCTTTTGAACTAGGATGATGAACCTTCTTTTAATATTGGAGTTGCCTCTTTAATCAATTTTTTGCTGTATAATGATCGATAAGTCCATGGATACGTAAGTTAAACTCCACCCGAGTTGTACCGTGTCGCCGACATTTTCAAAGATATCACGTTATATGACTAATAATATTACGTCTTTCTAAACATCCCAAAGATAAAAACTTCATTGATCTCGGACACGTGGGTTGAAGAAGAATCATTATGAAAATCTTAATAATTTTAACCTTAAACTTAATTACAAACATAGTGTATTGCATTGGTTGTACTGATCATAACTACATTTTTAATATAACTTAAATTTCTCGATACTCGCAAATAAAACACTTTTTTTTAAAGAAAAACATTCTTCAGTGAAGATTTCGGCAAAGGGTTTCCTTTAGAGAAATTTGAAACTAACTTAAATCTTGCGAAAAGCTGAAAACGTGATGAAACATTTAAAAAGTATTAACCCGAGTTTTCGCCGTGGGGGTGGAATTTTAATATAATTTAACCCCACCCCCGCCGGAACTCCGACATAAGATAGGGTAGCGGCATTGTTTGCGCCTACTATTGCGCCACATATTTGTGTATGCAGGCAGTTTTGTTCATGCGGAAGATTAAAATGTTGATTTTAGAATGGGGTTATCCGTAATTAAATACGAACATGGAAGTGGATTACTACTACCCATTACTTTATTTGCATATTCATTAACACTTTACTTTGCAGTCAAATTAAACAGTTAAAACATTGCAGACAAATGATTGTGTTACGTTTATGGATACCTCTACATATTATGTTGTTACTTTATTCTATATATCGCACCGTGAGTGTAAAACCGAAACAAATGCAAATATACAGTTTGGAGATATGGGAGTTTAAAGGTTTCATATTGCTTGGAAAAACAATTTTTTTTTAAATAAACCAATGATTTTCGGTTAAAAGGTATATTACTTTAAACTAAAAATCATTGGTTAATTAAAAAAATACAGTTTTTCCAAGCAGTATGAAGTCTTTAAAGTTGTTTCGGTTTTACACTCACGGTGCGATATGTAATACAATTAAAACATTGATAGTCTTTTATAATAATTAAAATAAAGAAAATTTTACTTTTTTCGAACTAACTAACTAACTAACTAACCATCACGCCGTCTCCCCGAAAGGGTAGGCAGAAAGAATGGACTCTCACACTTTTACTGATGCGGCACTTCATCCTTCTCTTTTCGCGCCGCGGGAGACGCGGTGTGATGGATTGCGAACCTCATCGCCACCAATAGGCACCTCCCGCGCACACTTCGATCGTCCAACACCCAAAAAATAAATCTAAAACAAATAATATAAAATACAATGAAATAAAATGAAATAACAAAATAAAAATAGTTTTTTCGATCTTTGTTTAAATTAATATTACCGTTTTATATATTTTTTTAAATTATAAAAATATTTTTATTATTATTATCAATGTTTTATTACTGTCAAAACAATATCTTTATGATCATACACGTATAAATTACAAAATATATTTAAATTTAAAAAATAAAATGAAGTTACTCAAATTAGCTTGCAATAAAACAAAACTTTTCTCAAAAGTATGACAGTTTATCTTATTTAAGCAATTTGATTAAATAGTTAAACACGTTTTCATATTAAAAACTTTAGATCGTTTTCAACGACATGAAAACAAATAATTTAAATTTGTTGGTTTTAATTTTTGACAAGAGCTGCCTTCATCTGCTACCGAAATAATGACTCAAGTGGAAATATATTTATTGTTTCTTGAACAATGATGTAAAACCGTCGACCTTCGTGGCAGAGTTGTAAGAGCTCTGACTTCCTGGGAATATCAGTGTGACTGTCACACTGTCTTTGGTCTGGTGTAGAATTCACGTGACAATAAAATGGCGATAGTTTGGATACCTATCACATGTCATGAGAATCAATATAATAGCTAAAATCAATTGTAAGCAGTAATTGGGTTCAAACGACCTGTTGTATGCAAGGAAAAAAAATCCATATTAAATTATTAATACGAATGAAAACGTCAGTTTTCTAGAAGTTTTATCAAATTTTATGGGAATGACATGTTTCGTCCTTCTAAGGCATTATCAACTGTCTAAAGTGGAAGTAGTTCTTAAAAATTACGTTTTTGATCTACGAAATGGAATATCACAAAATTTCACAAAAAATATTAAAATATATTATTTTCATAGCTTTAAAAAAATGTTGGTGACAAAGAGATAGATAGATAGATATTTTATAGAGATAACAAAACTGAGAAAGAAGAGGCCGATAATGATTTTGGCAAAGGAATAAGACGAACGCAGAAAATATATTCAAATTTTAACATTACTCGTGTGATTTGATTGGCTCCATTCACGTTCCCGCCGAATCCGCATCGCGGATATGGTGGCGCCAACAAATACGTAATGTGTCGCGGAAATTAGGGAAACTGAGTTTCGCTAAGCCGTTTGTGGAAATCCGCGCGATACGCCCTCACCGCGGAAGAGTACTTAGCTAGCAACTTCGACTATTCGCGGGACTTTTGTTGCGACCGTGTTTACGAACGCCTCTGTTTAATTGCCGAAATTAATTAGTTTCACTTTAAAGAAATACGAATACATCTAATTTACTACACAATATAGTTATCACATATTTTTATTAGGTATTAATCATACTCCTAAATAAAATTGATAAAGCAGGAGAGGATCTGAGCTTGAAAATGAAGACCAAATGGATGACATTTAGGCAACTTATCCATTCTTCATCCACTCTGCAACTGAATGGTGCGAATGTTTAAATGGTCGACCAATTTAAATACATTGGCAGCATTATCACTAAAGCGCTTGACCCGGACATTGAAATAAAATGCAGAATTGAAGTTGCACGAGCTGCATTTAATAAAATGAGAACATTATTTTGCAACGATAATCTTAACTTGAAACTCCGACAAATAATGATTAAATGTTATATATGGTCTGTATTATATGTCTGAATGTCATGAACCGATTGGAAGCGTTCGAAATGTGGATATACCGCAGAATGCTCCGTAACCGTGGACCGATAGGGTCAGTAATGCAGACGTACTACAGAAAGCCAGAGCCAATAGAGAGCTGTTATCGAGTGTGAAAATTAGAAAGGTCTCATATTTGGGTCATGTACTAAGGGGAGAAAAATTACACCTCCTTCGATTCGTAATAATAGGCGTCGGAGAGTTGGTAGAAGGCAGTTGTCCTGGCGGCAGAACATCAAAGTGGACAGGAATAACAAGAGTTCAGAACCTGTTCCAAGTGGCGCAGGACCGAGATGCCTTTGGTGCAGTGGTCGTCAACGTTGGGGGGATCTGACACGGCACCGAAAGAGACGATTAATCATAACCGAATAGCTAAAAATAATTATCTTTACGTAATAACCTTCGTCACGAAAGATTCATTCTTGTTATTGTACATCGTCTTCTATAGTTTTGATTGAAATGAATTTAATATATTTTTTTAATTCTTATGAATCGGAAAAATCGACAAACGTTAATGAGACGTTGTATGAATGTAGGGGAATCGAGAAAAGTATGTCAGGACAGAACAATGTTATGGTCAATTATTTCTGTCTATTCCTTCCGAGTTGGTTAATAAGCCTTTTGTATATGTGTATACAAGCATGGAATTTTCTTTATAATTAATTAACCCCTTGACCACTAAACAAACATAGATCTACCAGGTGTAGGACTTTAACATATATAAGAAAGGTGGAATGGGGAATGTTGTAATTACATAAAGCGTGCGCTTAACCCAACCAATGTCAGGTCATCAGTCCTGTAAACACCTTAATCAACCATATTCAGTTTCCAATTCGCATCTTCGTCTCTATTGAGATACAATTAAATCATGCAATAATATTATATTTGGCGCATAACTAATATTGGAATACTTTTTTAAAGGAATACATTTATAATATAATAAACTCAATGCGTATAAAATATATTTAAAAATACATATTGCGGGTTTCAGGTTTTCGGTTAAGAATTGATTTTTAAGTGATTAATTATACAGCATTCAGCCGGTTGATACGAACGTCTATTTTAAAGCCACATTCAATAGTTTATTTTTGAAAGGTTTATCTTAATAACTTCGCGCCTAATTGGTTAAAAATTCAAATTGCTTTCCACGCCGCACGATAAAAACTCCCCATTCATCACTCTTAATTTATTTCCGTAAGCTCACAAGTTACACTCCCAGCTAAATGTTTAATCTCGCCGGCCGCAAAACAGTTTCACCCTTTGCAATACGCCACGATAAATAATTCCAGCCGCCCCTGGCCGCCACGTGTGTGCCACGTAAGCCGCGGCCCGCGATCGGCGGCACACGCCTCAGTAGCGGCCCACAAAATATTTCTTGAAATCATAATAAACTGAACTAACCAACAGGGCCGCCGTTGTGGCTGGCTGCTTGACAAATGCTGTTTGGAAAATAAATAATGCTAAAGGAGAGCAAAATTCGAAAGTCCTATAATGACATATGGAATAGAAACGAGAGCTGACTCCATCAGAACAAAAAGTCTCCTATGAACCACAGAAATGAAGACTCTCCGATACGTTGCGGGAACGACACTCCGAGACAGAATAAGAAATTCTGAAATAAAAAAGATCTGCAATGTAGAAGATATCGTGCGACGAGGAAGACTGAGAAGACGCTACTGGAGAGATCACGTGGAAAGTTCATGTTCTGAAAGAGTGATTAATATAGCCGCAAATAAAGTACCAACAGGAAATCAAGCTGCAGGAAGGCCACCTAAAAGATGGCGAGACAGTTGGACATCTGCATTCCAGGAACAGGCTCCGAGAAATAACAGGACACAGTTCTAAATAAAGCAGAAGAAGAAGAAGATAATAATAAATTTTAAGAGAAGGAGATGTAATTCAATTGGGCTAAAAAGGTTCAAGAGCAGAGGGCTCTTCATTTTTTTTCCTTGTATACAACGGGTCATTTGAACCCAATTACTGTATACAATTTATTTTAGCTAATATATTGATTCTCATGACATGTGATAGGTAGCCAATCCATCGCCATTTTATTGTCACGTGAATTTAACACCAGACCAAAGACAGTGTGACAATTACACTGCCATCGCCGGGAATCGAACCCGGGACCTTCGGTATTCATATCCAAAAGACGCTCAAATCAATTTAGTATTTTTTTTTATTAAAAAATCATAATTACGAGCATAACAGATTTTTTATACAAAAAGCATATGTGTAATACATTTGAGATGGATGCATTCTGAGGGTAGCCTCACTATCGTGAACAATGTTTACATCTGAAGAGATGCGATTTAGAAGGATTATTGTCCTGCCCATGGCATCACCTTAGGTAGATAGGTTTTACATAGGTAGTGGCAGGTGAAATAATCTGTAGTAAGCAAACCAATCCGACCCCATGGCAACATTTGACCAAACAGCTTGAGAAAATGATGAATCGAATTAAAATATATTTATTTAAAAACTTATGTGGCAAACGACAAATCAGTTTTGATTATTTCATATCAAAACTATCCTTCTCTTTCTGTTGGTGCTAAATTCTGGTGTGGGATTTTTCTTCCTCCACAACGGTTCTCCATTAGCTCCTATCGGCATTTCTTCAGGGAATGCTCGGAACCAATTCTTTACAGCTTCGAAGAGATGGACATCTAATAACCCATTTCTTCAGATTAATTAGAGGATACTTCGAGAACTCGGTCTTACTGGAGCATATTGGTCTTTTTGTCCCTGATAGATATCTCCGACAGCGACAGCACAGATTGTTTTACCTACCGGCCGCCAGAACCAATCTGCTTCTGGTGACGCCGGTGGGAAGAGCAATTAGTCAGCTGAACGCGGTCTCCTCGGAGATCGACGTCTTTCATGTTAGTGAAAGTACGTTCAGGGGACAAATACTCTTGACTTTGGAAAGTATCTTGTCTTCCTAATGTCGAACCATCACTAAAGCGTTCCTGGTATTATGTTGTATGTGTATAATATTTTACCTGTAATCAATTAATGCCTTAAACATTTATGATGTTTGTAATGACTTTTGAGTAAATAAACTGATTTGATTTGAACCCTGGCCATCCCTTTCAATTGTCCAGTTCTTTTTTCAATATTTTTCTTGGCTTGTCTTTCGTCTTTCAATTTTGCTTGGCAACCATCTGCACATAATTTTCGTTGTCATTTGGCATTTTTTCTTCATGGCCAGGCTACTGTAAGCGTTGAAACATACAGAATATATTAAATAAATTTTCCTGGTCAATCAGTATTCAAAACTATTGCATACAATAAAAATTTTTAAGTTCAACATAATTCAAGAACAGCACTGAACAAATATATGACCGCCACTGAAACATACACCCACGTCACGTGATCAAAAGAGAAAACTGATTTCCTTCGTTTTTCATGATCTGAAAATAATCTCACCAGAGACTTTCTCACGAACGTCGTACTAACAGTACTTTTAGATGTAATATGTCAGCTTCTTTTTTTGAAACACACAACTTTTATTCTATTTTCGTCTTCCTTATAAGCCAATATTACAAAATATATACTATCTCAAGTGTTTTCTCAGGGTGTGATAAAATGTTATTTCGCAACAACTAAAGAAAAATATGCCAATGATAGTACTATAACCATTTATATTTGGGCATGGTGCTTCTACTGACTTAGCTATTACTCTGATTAATCTATAAATAGTTCAGCTCTAAAATTGCGAGTGCTACGGATTTCAGTACGGTGATCGAGAAAATATGTTTTTTATTCCTTCTGTCTGAGAAAAAGTCTGTTTTCCTGAAACTTTTTTCGAATAACATGCTTCGCTTTGCTAAGGGATAATGAAATATTATATATTTATTAATATACATTTAATCGTTTAATTTGGAATACTGTTATATAACAATTAATTTTTTTAAGTTCTCTGTAATTTTCGTGCACAATTTCAATTTTGAGATTTTAACAAAATTCCTTATTAAACAGTTAAAAGGTATTGTTTGCTCCAAAAATATATATTTACACTAGTAATAATTATATTATAAAAATGCACAATAATCAATCCATAGTTAAATGTAAATATCTCATAAATATTATATATTGTGTATAATTATATCATAGAAAATAGATATTTAAAAAAATTGATGAATTTACGCGAAAAACATTAATATAATTAAAACGCTGGTTTTAATTGTCATATATCCGACATCGCCCTCCATTGATGTGTTTTTAGCGTAATTGGTGTGATTAGCAGGATGATGGAACACTAAGTATATATAATCAAATTTAATCAAGTTAACAAGTGTATTACAAATATTTTTCTGACCAGTTTTGTCGCCCACATACTATTTATTTTTAATATATATTATATAATAATATAAACACAAAAGTCCGGATTGTCCATATCAACATGTGCAACATCGAAAAAAACATTATGTGTTATTATATTTTGTGCTAAATAAAAATAACGGTGGATTCGTGGAACAAAAATTAAATAGTCAATATATGCACCATCTAAAAAGAACATTTTGTGTTAAATTATTTTATTTCATATCATTTTATTTTATATTATTTGATTTAGATTTATTTTGTGGGTATTGGACGATCGAAGTGTGCGCGGGAGATGCCTATTGGTGGCGATGAGGTTCGCAACCCATCAAACCGCGTCTCCCCCGGGGCGAAAAGAAAAGGATGGAGTGCCGCAGCAGAAAAAGTGTGACAGTCCATTCTTTCTGCCTACCCTTTCGGGGAGACGGCGTGATGGTTAGTTAGTTAGTTAGTTAGTTATATAATATTTCAAATATATTTTTTAATACAGTAGAACTTTGTTATTACGAAGAAAATGAAATCGACTGAAGTTACTAGTTATAACTCGTTGTATCGGAGGATATTTATTTTTAAATGCTTACAAACATACCCATGCCATAAAGATAAGAAGTATCTGTAGCGATCACATAACACAAAAAGTTGCAAGTCAAACAAAAATACACAATTAGAGTAAAGTAGTTCGTTATAAATATGAATAAATGTAAGTATGGAGAAAAATTTAATAATAAATACTTTTTCTTCTTCTTCTCCTTCATCCTCTTAGTTTAGGTCGTATGACCTGTTTGTGACGGTGGGCTGTCCTGGGATAATGATGTCCAGCCATCTCTCCATCTCTTTTGCCGGCCTTCCTGATAATCTCTTGCTACTTGGATTTTCATCTTTAACAATTTTTGCGATTCTTGTATTCTCCATGCGGTCCACGTGGTTTCTCCCGCGCCTTCTGCTTCTTCCCCATATCACTATGTCCTCTACACCAAATACAGATCTTATCGTTTCATTTCTGATCCGATCTCTGATGGTTTTGCCAGCGATGGAGCGTAGGGTTCGCATTTCTGCTACTCTAAGAAGGTTCTTAGTACTTTTGGTATCAACTTTGACCTCTATTTCGTACGTCATGATGGGGCGAACGCATGCCTTGTATACCTAATGAGCAAGTTTCACTTACCAAGGCATAGAGATCGGTAGCTACAGTGACAGGTGACTAGGTGCGAGTATAAACCAACAAATCGACAGCCGTGGCTGGCTGCTTGCGCGACACCATATAGAAGAACAAATACATGCTAACCGAAAGTATAGTCAAGATATACAAGGCATGTGTTCACTCAATCATGACGTATGGAATATGTGACGTATGGTCAGAGCCGATACCAATAATTAATACTAAAAATAAAAATAAACTAAATTGTCAATGAATGTATCCTCGTTAATCCGAGATCTCGCTATTTCTGTGCTCGTATTAACCGAGTTCGATTTATTAATCAATCATTCAATCCCATAATAGAAAAGATTAATTTAAAATATTTGGTCACTTGCTACGGTATTCAAAACATTTCAATCATTTTAAAATCTTCACTCCAATATTTTTACTCCATGCCTTTGAATAATAACACAAATGGGTATATTTACAAAACCCCCCATGTCCTATGTTTGGTTTTCATTCCACCCTTACTCGCATTTCGCCTTTAATCTGTTTCGTAATACGATCTTTTAATCCCAGCAAAGCGCATACAATCTCGTTGCAGTAATTTTCCGGCCCAACGGGAGTTTGAATCTACCTTTACTAGCGGCAACTGTGCCGTTAGATATCTCACGAACTTAAACGTATCTGAAAATTATAGTTTCGTTTCGTTAATCTACGTATAGGACCGTGTTTATTTGTCTTATTAAACTCCCCACCCGTCTGTCTTACATGTAAATAATGCATATGTATGCAATCAATACGAATGAAATCGTAATCAATCGAAATTCTACGAGTTTTATTATAGTATGCGTGAATGAACATTTTCACCTGTCTTAAAACGAAATAAAAACCTTTTTTGGCCTCTCTGCGGAAAAAATACCATGCAGTGAACGAAATTGTCAGGACTCATCAAGTAAAATGTAAAATGTTGCTTATCTGAATCTTTCAATCACAATAAACATATTAAACACTATCAAAATTTTCTCTATTAACTCTAATACACTAACTTGCACTCGTTTGATTGTCGCCACATTTGATAAAGGCCTAGCAAAGCGAAACATGAAAATCTCATAAAAAAAAATTTTTTTAAATATATGTTTTCATCTATTATCAATAATTTTATGTAGTTATATAGTACACCTTTGTTAAAATAATATTATCACAGAAAAGGTTTTATTATTATATATTTTAATAGCTTTATCTTATAGCAAGAACAAACAATAACTAGGAAAAAAATCATTACGATTCCCGTTTTCGAATCCCATTTGAAAATTCACTATATTATACAGGATGTGCCATAATTAGTGAATAATTCTGCAGGTGTTTGTTGGGGGTAGGCCGATCAGATTTTTTTTCCGATCAAAGGATAGATATAAAGCCACTTAATAAGTTTCTATCCCATATCTCATGTAGTTTGGAGTCGGATTCGCGCCTTTGATACGACCTAGGATAAAGAAATATTCTTTAAATGCATCGTTATATCTCATCTTATACAACTTATTTAAAAAATATATATTTTTTGAAAACTTGCTTTCTCAGGAAATTTAATTCCAACCCTCAACTCCAACCCTCAACGGTGACCCCAAAGACGACTCTAACGACGACCCCAACCACGACCCCAACCACGACCCCAACGACGGTCCCAACGGCGGTCCCAACGACGGTCCCAACGACGGTCCCAACGACGGTCCCAACGATGGTCCCAACGACGACCCCAAGGACGACCCCAACTACGACCCCAACAACGACCCCAAAGACGACCCCAACGACGACCCCAACGACGACCCCAACGACGACCCAAACGACGACCCTAACGATGACCCCAAGGACGACCCCAACGACGACTATAACGACGACCCCAACTCCGAACAACATCAACAAGAATTTAATACCTACCCTAACTTCAACCCTCAACGATGACCCCAATACTGACCTCAACACCTACTCCAACACCGACCCCAACATTGACCACAATTCGACCCCAACGACACCCCAAAGGCGACTCCAATGATGACCCCAACGACGACCCCAACGACGGCCCCAATGACGACCCCAACACCCTACCCCAACACAGACCCTAACTCCGACCCCAATGTCGACCCCAACGCTAAATTATTATTATTATTATTATTATTGTCGACCCCAATGACACCCCAAAGGCGACTCCAATGATGACCCCAACGACGACCCCAACGACGACCCCAATGACGACCCCAACACCCTACCCCAATACAGACCCTAACTCCGACCCCAATGTCGACCCCAACGCTAAATTATTATTATTATTATTATTATTAATATAATTGTTTTATTATTATTATTATTATTGTTGTTATTAGTATTATTAATATTAGATTTTATATCACTCTTTATATCATTATAGCACTAGCCAAATCGATGTAAAGGGAATATGGTTTATCGCTATCATATTGATTCTCGTGATATGTGACAGGTAGCTAATATATCGCTATCTTAGTATCATATGAATTCTGCACCAGACCAAGGACAGTGTAAAACTTAAACTACCATCGCCGGGAATCGAACCCGGGACCTCTGAGGTGGCAGTCAAGGCGCTTACCACTCGGCCACGAAGTTCTTCATTCTAGATATTTTTACTTTGTAAACATTATATCATATTTATTGTACATAAAAAAATGATGACATATTTAAATTTGTATTTACGAATTCATTCTCATATCAAAAATGGAAAAATATGGCACTTTACTTGAATGAGATGTGAATAAATCTTATACAAAATATGCAGAAATCTTCGTACCTTCACGGGAACAGAATAAACTAAGTTTGATTTTCTGTATCTTTGTATAGGCGAAACAATCCCTTCGGAGAGTGTGGGTCGATTCTAAAAACAATGCTATTGTAGGGTGACGGCACCAATATCTGCTCATTTTTATAAAATTGTTTGTATTAAGAAGTTTATTTTAAATGTAATGCGTTTTTCTTTAAGCTAAGATTGCGGTGCACAATAGTGTTCTCGTACAGACCATTATGTATCTAATTAAATGATGGAACAAGATGAAAGTAGAATAAATGCAGTAGCAATGAGATCTCGTAGACAAATGTGTTAATCCGTTTATGTTATGTAAGAAGTGAATGTAGTGCAAATGAAAGTGTTATGAACAAAATAATGAAAGGATTATTAAGATGGTTTGGACACATGGAAATAATGAATGAAGAAATATAAGTGAAGAAAGCATTTGTAACGACGTAAGCGTAACTAGAAATAGAGGAAAACGTCGCATAATTAAATCAATCAAATATTAAATGTCAGCCACGTGAGAATTCGGAGAATGTTAATCGTAGATGAGTGTGAATGAAGAGAACTTGGAACAGGTGAGGGCATTTGTATATTTAGGTAGCATGTTCACAGCGGAAGGCCGAACGGATAGTGACGTTGAAAGAATGGTTGGTGCGGGTAACGAAGTGAATGGAGCTTTGAAAATAGTTATTGGAAACAAGAATTTATCAATAAAAACGGAAATTGTCGTTCACAATGGAGTTCTGGTCCTAACCCTAATGTACGGAAGCGAAACATGGAACTGGCAGAAGAAGGATAAGATCAGAATAAATGCGGTAGGATTGAGGTCCCTAAGATTTATGTGTGATAGAACGATGTACGACACAATCTCAAATGATGATATTAGACAGAAATGTTGAGCGAAAGAAGGTATTATAAACAAAATTATGAAAGGATCGCTTCTTTGGTTCGGACATTTGTACTGTTTACAAACTGTACAAATGTAGTGATAGTTGTACTGTTTATAGCGATTGGGCTCGCGCTCTAATAATTTAAAGAGCGATTCGACTAAATAATAATTATGGTAATACTGCACAAGACAGGGAAATGTAATCTCGAGTACTTGTCGACGTCGGGGGGACCCAGCATAAAACAAAAAGAAGAAAACGTGTTTTTAGTAAAATGTACACATTTGTTTCTAAATGTATCAAACGGTAGTAGAAATATAATTGTTTGATCAACATTTGCAGGAGGGTGGACAATCACTGGTCCATTCACCCCATAACTTGTAACTTTCGTCATCTCCGGGAGATCAGGATGGCTCAGCCTACCCCGGGGGACGGGCGTCTTTTCTGTTCGCGATTTTCTCCGAAACTCTCCTCGGAATTTCCCAGGGCGGGAAAAATCTTAAAAATTTACTCCGCTACACAGAATATCCATTGGGAGCCCAAAGTAGGCCGCCGACTGCTTAAGTGAAATTTATTTATGCCCTGTTTAAATTATGCGCGCTGAGAAATGTTTCGTTTTATATCTATTTTTTCGTTTATTTCCCTGCAAACATCAGAGATTTTTATAGTGTTTTGTATTATTGTTATTTGTATTTTGTATATTATATTATTGTGAATCCAAAGATAATTAAAATTTAAGAGTCTTATTGCATTTTTTTATATAAAATACACAAATAATTTTTTGCACACAAAATGGTGTTACAAAGATAAAACAACGACATGAAACCAAAAAATCATACATATCTGAAGGAACTCAAATCGTCAACGAGGCACTACTTTTTCCAGAATTTGCAATATATTTTTTATGAACACTGCCTCACTGACACTGAAAATGTCCAAATCCGAGACGATTTGATTCAACGTCCGAATTCGCTTCCTATTGGCATCACCAAAGGCAAGTTGGTTCAACGTGACGGAGTAAAGAACAATCTATGTCGGCGCTGCCGCAGGTAGCAACAAAAATACCTATTTGCTCCAGAACATAGGGGTTCTCAATAGCATCTGATCTGAAACATCTTAATTTTTATTTTTATTAATTACTGTTATTTTTTTAGCATGGAACTATTTTATCACATCCCTGAACTTTGTAATACTACATAGTTGGATTCAATTAGGCAGAATTTTGTATATTTTTAATGTTCTATTTAATGCAAAAAGTATTTTTTATTTAATAATAAATCATGTAAATATTATTTAGTTATCTATTTAGTGGGTAAATAAAACGATATTTTTCTTTGAAAATAAATTAAATAAACTATTCTCTCTCTCCTCTATGTTCGCCATAACTTTGTGTTGTAGATGTTAAATGTTTTTAAATATATACATTGTATACAAAACTCACATTTAATAAAAAAATAAAATAAAGATTAAATATCAAACATATTTCGGACTAACCAGCCCTTTATCAATGACTGACAAATCTGACTTCATCACAAACTGACCATATTTTTAAATAATTTTATAATATTTTTAATAATATCACTAATGAAGGACGGGTTAGTCCGAAACATTTTTGATATTTAATTTTTTCAATAAATGTTAGTGTTAGAGAGTATATAAAAAAAGAAACATTAAATAAACAACTGTTAATTTTAGGTTACAAATCATCTTGAAGTTTATGAAATATGGTTACGACATTTCCATTTCAGTACATTTTCATACATAACAAAGATAATTATTTAAATCAAATTATTTTCATTCTCCCTACAAAATGTGTGACAGGCATTCAAGATATGAGACAGAATTATCTCCGGTTCACGTTACCGAATGTATTATTCACGTGTATGCGGGCATATCTATGAATGCACAATATGAAAGAGAAAACGTAGTACGTACAGGATCCTAATAAAATATATATTTCCCTCTTCTGTTGCAGACCTCAACCCTTCGCAAAGTTCTAAACATCTAAACCTCTTTGTAACTTCTGGCAAAACCTTTTTGCTGGTGAATAGCTAATTTCATTCAAAACAATCAGATGCAGGTATTACGAAGGCACTGAACTAAAAGAAGGAATCAACTCATTGTGAATAATTAAAATAGACATTTTACGCACAGTAACACAAAAAATTGAAAACAGCGAGATAATGGTAAATCTTAGTTCTAAAGTGAGTATTTTTAAAAATAAAATATTTTTTTAAAAAAGAAGAATCATTTTTGTCGTCATCAATCCTTATGTTTTAACTACTTTGCATATATGTAATGTCCACTTGTTTATGTTTGTCTTTAAATATTGTTTACTATTATATATATAACTGTTTTTATTATATTTTATGGGAGGGCATGGGCATTATCCTTTATAGTTTTAACATTTGAGTATTATATATGATACTAGCAAGGCGATAGGTATTATACCAATAAAAATGCACGAAATATTCGAAAAACGTAACAAACAAACAAACCATCACACTTTTTTCCCGCAGGGGTAGGCAGGGATAATGCAATACTACTCTCTTCTGACTCACCTATCTAGCTTCCTTCACATTCATAGACCGAATCATGCACGGTTCGTCGATTGAGTCGATTCTTCCAACTTCTAACATGACCAACTTTTAAAATTAGATTAATTTGGCCATTCCATGTTTTCATCTATCTACCTCGACTCCGTACTCCATTTACGACGCTATCATATACGAGTACATTCTTAACCATTTTTTCTCCATCCATGTGCTCTATTTTTCCGAACCAACGCAGCGATCCTTTCATAATTTTGTTCATAATACCTTCTTCCCCTCTACATTCCTTTCTTGAGATTCTGTCGCACATCGTTCTACCACACGTATGTGTGAGGTCACGTTTTAACGACCTCACCATTACCACATTTATTTTGCTCTCAATTCTTCTGCCAGTTCCATGTTAAACTTCCATACAAAAGGGTCTTACAAAAAATATAAAATTATTTGTTTATATCAAAACGGTAAGTTTACAAAACTGATTTCATTAACTAAATGCGTTGCTTTCGTTAAATTTATTGCATAAAATGAATACAAATCATAATTGACTACAAACAGACACATTTATTTTACAATATACAATAATGCTCGTAAAGGCTTTCATTTGAATAAAACATTCATTGAACAGAGCAGTACGAACCATTCATCTCCTGTCTTATTCAAGTATACGAAGAAATATACATCTTGTATCTCGTTCAATTTCAAAAGATATTACCCACTATTTTCCCTGGGTACCGCATTGTTCGTAAAATACTATTTGAAAGACGAGAATGCATGCTTTAAATGCTCAATACAATTCACTCAGAATTTTGACAGGACAATAATAATATGCGGAGGTATCTGTATGCTTAGGGGAGCTACACCCGTTAACGTAAGGGTGCATGTAGACAAACGGAAAAACTGTAAATTTGTAGGTGGTTCATTTTAAAATTTGTTGTAATAAATATTTTTGTTTTTTTAAATTATTGATTTGTTAAATAAAATATAAAATATATATTTTTTTTGAAGAATTACGCTAAGCTGCACATAAAATATCAAAACTGTATGAAAAGCGTCAGATTTTTTAAATGTATTTTTTTTAATAGTCTGAGTAAGATATTTTGCTTTGCTTTTGAATATCATGTATTTTGCTATTTAAAAAAGGCAACGTCAAACATGTCTAATATTATTTAATAAACATTTGTGTATGTATAATAACACTGTTATTTCAAATCTTTTAAAAAAATTTTTACAGATTTGATGCTTTGAATTTAAATTATTATATCTACTAAGGAGGATGAAGTTGGGAGAGATGGGGCGAAATTGTTATGAGTGTGAGATTGGAGGGTCGAAGCGGATGACAGGAGGAGTTGAAGGCGATGAATACTGGAGGCTAAAGCTCGATATGGGCTGTAGGTCCATCAAAGAAGAAGGAGAACGGGTGCCTACCTAGCGTGAGATAACTGGCTAAGGGAAACATATTTTTGATTAATTTTGTTTGTGTTTCACTCGCATTTAAGATTGAAAACTAAATAATTCGTTTAAGAATTTAACATATCGCACGTTGAAAACAAAAGTGACACTATACAAAAATCTAAATTTTTCGGTAACGGTCATTTAAAATTTTGCCTGCTTATTAACCTAATTAAAATCAACTAGATTGTGATGGAATAATATCTAAACTAATATATAAAACAACCATATTAGAAATATTTCTACTCACAGTCAAGTTATTGACCTCACAAAAACTTTAAATGACCGTACTGAAAAATTTAGATTTTTGTATAGTGTCACTTTTGTTTTCAACGTGCGATATTGTAATAATATTTAAATAGTTCACTATTTGTAATCGCATGACGCGGCGCTGCAGTGCAGCCTTATGTACGCAAGTCTTTATAATAAAATTAATTAATACGCGCCCCGGATATGTCGCCATATTCGGATATACCGTAATGAATGACTTAACGTTTTTGGAAGCGCGGGAAATCTCTTGTGTCTCTGTTAATTGAGGAAACGGCACTGGATGTAAAGCTTTGCTTTTCAGAGCCGGATTAATTATTTTCCCGCCAATAAGCACACGCCAACCGCTCACCCACATATTGTTATGGTAAACAGCTTTACTTAGTGATTAAAAATATTACATATATTATATAAGCGGTTCATTAAAGGTCTTTTAATAAAGTAATTTATAATATAAACTCATCATGACTTATTTTCAATAGAACAATTTTTGTAAAACATCGTTTTTATACAATATTTTTGAACTTTTCACAAACATGTTTTAGATAGTACACATTACACACCCTTCTTTAGTGCATTATTGGGATACAAATTCAAATCACAAAATTGTGGAAAATATAAAAAATAATTATTTCGGTCTTTAGAGTGGTATTAAAACAAAATATGAAAGAGATTTTTAAATATGCTTAAACACAAATAAAGTGATTTATACAAAATAGTTAATACATACATGTTAATTAAGCGACATGCACAAGTGAGCCAAAGAGCCATGTTAGGAATAAGCCTAACAGACAGAGTCAGAAACGATACGGTGAGAGAAAAAACAATGGCCACTGACATCATCCACCGGGTGGCGACTCTAAAAAGGCAATGGGCAGGTCACGTAGCCAGAAGCTCAGATGAAATGTGGACAAGAAGACTGCTGACTTGGAGACCGTGGATGGCGAAGAGAAGTGCAGGACGACCGCAACCACGGTGGAAGGATGATCTAAACAGACACGACGGAATAACTGGATGCAGTCTGCACAGGACAGAATGACATGGAAGCAAATGGAGGAGGCCTTTGTCCAGGAGTGGACGGGAATAGACTGAGGAAGAAAAAGAAGAAGAAGAATTAAGCGATATGATTACATTTATATATTTGAAAAGAGGTACTAATCTTACTTCTTCTTCTTCTTCTTCTTCTTCCTTGTTGTAGACCTATGTGGTCTGTTCTCCAGAGCGTTGCTCCTTCTGTGTGGTAGACGCCCAGCTGTCCTTCCATATTTTAGGAGGTTTTACACACGAGTCCCATGAGATTGATTATGTAGTGCAATATAGGGAGTCTGATGGTGTCCATTCTTTGAACATGACCGTAACAGTCCCTTTTTAGCTATCTGCACCATCTTAAAATATCCTCAACCTCACATATATATCTTATTTTGATGTTCCTCACGCGATCTCTCGGTGTCTTGTCTATACAGTATACCTACTAATGTTACAATAAACGAAAATAAAAAAACATCTATTTTGAAAAATACATTAATCCTAACTGGAATTATTCTATCAGTTAAGAAAATTGAACAGATTTGTATAATAAATAATATATTTCCGTATGAAAATTTTGATTTTTTGATCAATTGTAATCGAAAAAATTCTTTCAGTTTGTTTCGGTTGATCTTTTAGTTCTAATTCGCTTCTCCAGCTCACTGACGTCATCTGGTTACCAAAATATGGCAGCAAGCTGCTGAAATCGATCGAAACTAATAGAAGATGAAGTTTAAAATATATACTGAAGATTAAGCTGCCGAAATCGATCGGAAATAATAGAAGATGAAGTTAAAAATATATACTTAAGATTTTTCAAATGTATTTTTTATACTATTTATTACTTAGTGAGAACTTCTTCCTATAAATTTCTTTTCGCAGAATTTAGATCTATTTATACCTGAAATAAATAATCTCTTTAACCGTAATCTGTCTTTAAGAGCTGACAGATGAGATAACAGATACGTGGATCCGCCTCTGTTTCGACTTACCCTCTCTATACAGCTCGCAAAGGGTAGGAAGCTGCTTAATATTAATGGGAACACACAGCAATATGGTCCTGTGTGAATGAAATGCTCGGATAGTTTCTCCGACAAAGCCGGATATTTGCGTTCAATCTCTAGGCAACTTCGAACCCGGCATAGTTAAATGTCGGCTCGCTGTAATCTGGGAATAGTTATAACGCGATTAGCGATTGAACATTGAATCGCCGGGTATTGGGCCGGGCAATTTGATTGCTTCCCGCGGACTGGACATATAGACCGCCGGGAAACTCTGGATACACATGTAAATTGCCAATCATATCACGATATGAGAGATATTAATATTAACATTTCCAATTACACAGAATTGTGTTAGTTATTGCGATGATTATTAAACTAGTTATTAATTATTAGAATTTGTAATATTGCATCGCTTTCACTTCGACCTAAATACTGAATCAATGTTATTTGTCATAACGTTTATCAGAACCAATCAACTAATTTACTGTTCGTCCAATGATAGATTAATAACAATCAAAACTCTAAAATTCAAATAAAGTGTACACAAAACAGAACAACATGGATTTTTAAAAATATTAAATGAATTGTATTAATATTTTCTTTTTATTAATTAATACGAATGAAAACGTCAGTTTTCTAGAAGTTTTATTATATTTTATTAAGAATGACATGTTTCGCCCTTCCAAGGCATTATCAAATGTGACGAAACTTTAACTCGTTGCAGTTTATATAGTAAATGGACTAGAATATGGTAATTAACGAAGGTCCTAAAATCAAATACTGGAAAAACCCTCCGAGATCGTGTCCGCAACGCATACATAAGAAAAACCTGCGAAATAGAGGATATCGTTCAGTGGAGTAGATCCAGGAGAAGATACTGGAGGGACCATGTAGCCCGAATGGATGGTGACAGACTCGCATATACAGCCGCTTATGAAAGCCCTTCCGGACACCGCCCACCTGGAAGACCGCCTAAGAGATGGAGGAACAGCTGGATCTCATCATCCGACGAGATATTATTTCTGTGTCACAGATCGTCAGATCTATTAAAAGAAGAAGAAGAAGAAGAACGAAAATTGAGCAACTCTTTACATTTTTAACAAAAAAATATTTATGGGCAGGTGCAGAAATATTGGAAAGTATTCCTGGAACTCGTTAGGAAAATTTATGACTATGATGACTTAGTAAGGGCATACTAAATGATATTATATAATTCAAAAATAAGTAATTTGAGGTAGACGAAATAAAGTGTTTCTAAGAAAAACGTCTACTTACAATTGATTTTACATATTTCAAGGTGACTCATGATTCTTAGTACGAGTTTTATATATCATATAAAATTGCTATCCTGTGTGCGTTTTCCTTTTTGTTTTAAATATTTAAGACCAGTTTCGCCTTATTGTGACATAATCATTATGTGAGGCATAGCGTTAACTCACAACGAAGGAATGAAGGAATACTGAAAGGTGGTACCGTTGCAGATAGGAAACACCAAAGGTTTTTTTTAGCAGGTAGGTCCGCCCACAAACAAGAGTCCTACATTCGTCCATGAGGATTTCCTCTCCCCTTAATACCAAAAAGGACATAATGAATGTGTATAAATATTCAAATGAATCGTTTTCCATATTTAATATGTATATACCATAAATAATATTGTAAACATTATATTTAACATTCTCTATGTGATATTTCACCATGGAATCATTCGAAATATTTATATGTTTGTGGGTACAATTAAAACTTTACCAAATCCGAAACGAATCATATTTTGAATGAAAATTTAAAACCGCAATGCATTCATACTTTTTGCTCCGGGGTCAAAACTTTCCAGCAAAAGTTGAAAACTTTAAAATTCACATGCAATTCGCATTGGTTGGAAAACCAATTCATTAGACAAGTTTGGCTTAATCAACGCTTATTCGGTACATAACTTCCAATGAAGTTATAAAAGTTATAAATTTTCCGGCATTTTGTTAATTTACATACTTGCGAAACACATGAAGGTTTGCATATAAAATTTTATTGAATAAAATGGTTTGTTTTTGGCCCAAAAAGATGAATGGATGGCAAAATTATCTGATATAATAAAGAAATACCATGATTAAAATTATTTAAACATTTGGAAATTTTGAATATTAAGAGAATGGTAAAGAATAAATAATATTATTTCAATCATGTGAATGAGGTATACATAAGTAAAAAGAAAATTAATTAACACTTACAGATTGTATGACTAATCAAATACTTGGAAGACATCACTAAAAATGCCTCACGTTAAATATCTAAATTAAGCTCTCAACAATTGAATGTTCGAAGTAAAAAAAGTCAATATTACATTTTTTTTGTTTTGTATTTGGTACGTATTTAACTTCAATCCTTCAATTGTTCTATCCCGGGTACTCCTTACAATTTTAGTTTGGTAGTGTTACTTACTAAACTTATTTTATGTTTAACATTAAAATGTTTATTTTGACAACAAAAATAATCTCAAACGTGAAAAAATAGTTTTTTATTTGTAAAAAAAAAACAATGGAATTGTCGAAAACCATGAATGATATTTTGTCAAAATGTTGAGAAGTCTAGAGAAATATCCAGGGAACCATAGTTAGATCCATAGTTATCTTCTTCACAATAATTTAAAAATATTGCCACTCTCATTGAGTAATTAATTTTTAAAAATGTATACTAAAAATATCATAAATAAAATATTATTATACATTTCACCAATCTCTACGATGGAGAAAAAAATCTATTTTTTTTAACTTTTCCTTATTAACAGATTTTAAAAAGAAATCATATAATTTTAAAGAAAACATCTATCATATATAATTTTTTTTATTTAATTTTTATGCCTTTCTAAGGCATTATCAAAGATTTTTGATAAAACTTAGCAGGGCCGAACCAAAAAATATAGAAAACAGGCAACGGATTTATAATTATGACAGAAGACACTTTATTTAAAAGCAATTTGAATTCGGCAAAATTTAGTTTTTCTGTTTCTTTACATTATGTTATGATTGTATAAATAGTAAAATATTTATTGTTTCAATAATAATTATGTAAAAAACCATATTAACCGTCGCGTTGCCATATGGTCAATTGAGTTTCCACTGCCAATTTAAAGTTGATTTTCTTAAAACCTATGGACCCTAATATTATAAAAAAAATTGTAATCCTCCATTGAAGTGTTCTCAATATTTCGTAATAAAAAAAAGGGAAAAATTACTTCCTTTTTCTTTAAGACTGCCCTCACCTTCATTCGTGTTAAGGTAGAATTTGTTTTGCTAATATTTACAACTTTATCAAAAGTGACAAATACTTACTCGCTGTTTTGAACGTATTATAAATTATATGTTTGGCCTTTCCTCATACGTAATAATACCGATTGTGGACGGAAACGCAGCACGCAACTTAATAATATCAGAACTGTGAAAATATTAACACTTTACCAAAAGGGACAAATATTAATACGCACTCGTTCTTGAACGTAGTATACATTTTGCCTAGGTGCCTTTATCATACGTAAAATTATAGCGCCACGGCGCGGCGGGGCGAGACAAGTTCACACTTGGTGTCAGTTGTTCATATGCTGTCTCGTCATTCAATATCAGAAATCGCATGGTTCCAGAAAAAAATTAATAATGATATGTTTTTCAAATAATCCATGCATGTTATAGATATCGATCTATTCCTAATGAAATTCCCTACAAGATGACATAAATTAAAATTTGATTCATCGAGTCATATGCTTGATATTTAGATAAAGTTAGCGGTAAACTGAATTTACCACATGGGAGCGAGCGTTTTGTTTTGAACACGGTACGTTAAGGGTTAAATAATTGATGTGAATGAAAACTCATGTTTTCTAGGAGTTATACTATATGTTATGTTAATGACATGTTTCGCCTGACATTTGATAATGCCTTAGACAGGCAAAACATGTCATTCACATAAAATATAATAGCACATCTAGAAAAAAATTGTTTTCATTCGTATTAATTAAGTATTTAATAACCTTTGTATAACGGATTGCCCCAGTTGTGAGATACGAAGTTAACGATGTGAATGGGGTTCGTAGTCCTGGGAGACCGAGGAAACTTTGCAGGATCAATTTATTTAAATATTTAAGGTCGACCAAGTTAGAAGTCGGTAGAATCGACGTGCGTGCGTGACTCGCTGTATGAATAGGAAGGAATCAAGAGAGATGTGTCAGGATCGAGAAGTGTAGTGGTCCATTGTCTCTGCGTAACCCTCCGGAGAAACGGCGTGAGATATGAAAATCATGGACTAGAATATTTTCAAAAAGTTACTTTATTATTTAATACTAGCTGACCCGGC
>JAHDVF020000778.1:0-64346 GCA_022606425.2 Lepidostoma basale | reverse complement strand
TATGTAGATATTTTATACATCTCGTCGTGTTTCGGGGATAGTCCGAAAATACCAAGTCTCTTTCCTTCTCTGGCTTTTGAGGTGGAAGGTTTGGCCGATTTTGTGTCGTTTCCAGGAGCGTCGGGTGTTATAGTAACACTACAAGTGGAGGTACCTTCCTTGCCTCCAAACACGTGGCAGCATCACGTGTCATGCTTATAAATTTTTATCTTCTTTTTTTTTTCTTCACCTTATAGACCTTTGGTCTGTTCCTGAAATCAGGCTGGCCTTTCTTGGGGGGTTGACTCCCAACTATCTCTCAATCTCTTCGGTAGTCTTCCGGGAGGACGGTAGCCGGCAGGAATCTGATGCGCTACAGCGTGTGGGATTCTGGTGGGATCTATCCTCTGCATTGCGCATTCCAGTATCTTCTGCGTTGTCTGCCTCATCTCACGACATCCTCCACCTTGCAAATCTCGCGGATAGCCATTTTTATCTTATTATTTTTAAATAGCATAAAAGCATATCTTTTTTAAATTTTAAAACAAGTACAAATCAATAACACGCAACTGACCTTTTACATTAATTAATTAAATAATAAACGTAATGCCTAGGGATTTTATATAATTTTCAAATTAATTAGCACAAATGTTGGTAATTACGATGTTATATAATCAGTTTGGTAGGAGTACTCATTTTCAGATTTGCAATAGATCATCTGTTCGCGTGAGTGTAATTAAATATGACTTTTAAGAAAAGATCTGACCAATTACGGCATGTACTAAAACCCATCGCTGCGACATTGAATCTAATGATTTTCGTGATGAGTTGCGAAGTGTGTTTGTCCCATGAATCATTTTTGCTCTTATGTAACTTGTAATTTGTCATTCACTTATAACTGACCCCAAAACCGCAGAAACGTTTAATGTAGTATGCTTTTATTCATTCAAAATCATTGACAGACGACAATTAAATTATAATACAAAATAAAAACACGATTTCATTTAAAAAAACTTATAATTTAAAATAGTTTTGCGTTTGTTTATCAACACTTCTAGAGAAAATATGAGCGAACCGCGTGAAACCACTGTTGTTAACTTTTAATTACAATGTGCAAAAATAGTATTTATAGAAAAAGCAGAGAAATCCTTAAAATGAATTATTCAAAGACTGGTGATATTCAAATTATCACCAACGATTTTATGCCAGATATGGCTGTTGTATTTTTTTTTTTTTATGTATGCAACAGGTTGTTCGAACCCAATTACTGTATACAATTTATTTTTTAGCTAATATATTGATTGTCGTGACATGTGATAGGTCGCCAATCTATCGCTATTTTATTGTCACGTGAATTATACACCAGACCAAAGACAGTGTGACAATCACACTGCCATCGCCGGGAATCGAACCCGGAACCTTCGGTATGGAAGTCAGAGCTGTTACCACTCTGCCACGAAGATCGTCATGTAATATATATCCTGCATAGTGTATGTGGACAATTCAATGAATCTCTGAATCTTCAAATGCAACATTGTGGCACTTGAATGATAATATTGGCGCGATTGGAAGGCCTTTCTATCATTTTGTGCCATTCTGAAATATTTGAGGTTTCAGCATATATCTACGAGTATGTCTAACTTAAGGTACAATTTAAGAAGCAAATTGGAAAATCCAATGACAATGAATTGGTGAATCTTTGGTGGAAGGTTCTGACGTCGGTAATGAAATGACACTACATTAAACATGTTCTTCTCCGGCGTACAACCCTTGGTGGGTTCCTCCTCCAAGAAACGTCTCTATCCAGTCCTGTCTCTGACTGCCATCTCCCAGTCTTGCTGCTCCAGGACTCGACAGTCTGATGGATTGTCAGACAACATTTTTTTGGGGAGTTCCAGATCCCCAAAGCGGTGCAAGTGCCCTAGTCAACTCAGTCTATTTACTACAATAAACATATTTTAAAAAAATTATTTAAAAAACAATACTAAAACAAGTTGAAATATTCCTATTTTGAAACACTTAGTATATTATAAGTATCACAATGAATTTTAATGAGATTGTCGCGACAGCTGTTACACCATACTACCATATGTTGGCATCATCAGGCGTTACAAACAGCTGTTTGTAACACCCGACGATGCCAACATAGGTTGGCGAAACAACTGTCGCGACAATCTCTTAAAAATATATTGCGATACGTATAAAAACATTGTTACAAAATTAAAACATTTAACAATGTTGAAGTATCATTGTGTTTCGTCCAAAATTATTATCTAATTATTAAAAAAAAAAAAATTATATAGAATTGAGATTAGAAAGAGATTTTTGAGGTAAAGGGACGTTTTACATAATAATTAAAGAAACCTTTGATAATTGTGTAATTTGTTTAATAGTACATAAATAACTTAAAAAAAGTATTTTCACAACACTTTTATGTATTTTTAATCATCACGTTTCGGATTGTTGACGTCTTTCCTCGGTGTATTTTTAAAAATTAACTAACAAAATTTCAGACATGCATTCGTAACATATAGCAATGGCAAATGCAGAAGAATATTTTATGTCCATATCGTTTCTACTTTTTTTTACATTTGAAGTAATCTAGACAGGTTGATAAGTTAAACATTTTGCCTTAATGACTTGATGGTTTTGTTTAGAAACAATATTTACATAACTGTTTTGCAAACCGTCTAATTATCCGATTATCAGACTACAGTTATTATGAAAATTACTCTATCACACCTTACATTCGATTCACTTTCCCATGTAAAATTTCCATACGTATGGAATTGAAATTAAGGTAGGTATAATCTTTGTGTACTTGGTTTTATCAAATGTATGAATCTTCTATTGTTCTACGCGCTGTGTAAATATCTAATTAAAATGCTCTCAAATATAAAATTTAAAATCAGCGAGGTACATATATATAATCCCTAGATAAGAAACAATAAGGTAAACAAAAAACTTTTGTTTAAGGCTAGGCGCTGACTGTGACTTTTTGTTGCAGTAACTTTTTGTAACTATCACGTTGCGTCACCGTGGATGCGCTCACTACTGGTGACAAAATGTTCATTTGAGCGATGGATTTCGAAGAGGTCGCAGTGATTTGCGCTCTTGAATTACGCAGAAGGAAAATTAAGCGAAAGAAACGCTACTGGGTACATCCCATATATAATGAACGATTATTAAAAGGAAAATTTTACACCCTGTATTCTGAATTACGTCAATATCCTCTTAAGTTTTTTAATTATTTTCGTATGTCAATAAACAGTTTTGACGACTTGTTATATTTGTTGGGACCTTTAATAACATCTCTTTATACATACATACCTAAAAGTTATAATGAGTAAATAATGTCAAATAAATATCCATAATATCTACAAACCTGTATTTTCTTTTTGTGCTTGTGTTAAAGTTGTTGCTGGAAATAATTTAATAGAAATATCCTCCCACAATTTCCTTTTTAAATTAATATCCGAAAATTCTTTTAAGTTTTTTGTGTACAAAGCTGGCCTTTTCTCTATTTCTTCTATTAAAAACTCATTGTCTATATCATCTTCTCGCAGAGAAGCCATCTTTTAAACTGAAAAATTCGCAACGCACGTCCGTTCGGTAGGCGCCTCCCGGCAGAGTGATAAAAAGTTTCTAGTGAGCGCACTCCCATACCAATGTACAGGCCGGGTGATAGTCACGTCACGCTAATGTCGCCGGCCGCTGGAACATTTTGTTACCGCATTGTCACGTCGCCACAGTGAGCGCACTCTCATTTACCTCCATAGCACTTGACTCGGCGACAAAATGTTACTGTGACTTTTTGTTACAATCAGCGGGGGCTCTAAGAGTTATGGAAGCTATTTTGAAAGTCAGTAATGAAATGTGTGCTACAAAATTTGTATAGAAATTCGGTATTGATATGTTTTACCCACAACGACAAAATCTAAATAACCTACCTTATATATTTCAAATGCCGTTGGTAATAAAAACAAATCGTTTACAATAAACGTAATTTCGTAGGATCGCTGCGTTAGTTTGGACATATGAAGAGAGAGGTGAAGAAATAATGCTTAAGAAACTACCATCACGCCGTCTCCCCGAAGGGGTAGGTATAAAGAATGGACGGCCACACTTTTCTTTCCTGACATATTTCTCTCGATTCCTGATCGATATCTCGAACTCCTCACATGGCAGACATTCAATTTTTTTATTTATTCGATCGTGCCACGTTTTTATTGGCCTTCCTTTATTTCTAGTTCCATATTCATTGATAACCTTGGCCCACTCCTCTTCACTATATTCATAAACGATATTGCGAAGGTAATAAACTTCTCGCGATTTCTTTTATTTGCCGATGACCTGAAATTATTCCTAGACATAAATAATCCTGACGACTGTCTACGCCTTCAGTCGGATATTAATAATATTGTTACCTGAGTCACAGTAATCATATGAAATTCAATGTCTCTAAGTGCGTAATGTTATCTTTTACGAGAGCACGGAGAACTATATATCATAGATACACGATGAATAACCAGCAGTTGGCACATGTATCCACTATGAGAGATCTCGGGGTCATCTATGAGAGTAGATTAACCTTTCATGCTCATGTTGAGAGAATTTGTGGCATTGCGCTGAAGATGTTGGGCTTCATAATTCGGACCGGAAGGGTTTTCAGAGATCCCAATGTGCTCAGAGTACTATACAATTCATTGGTTCGGAGCAGACTCGAAAGTGGTTCTGTGATATGGAGTCCGCACGAGGCGAGATATTCCCTTATGCTGGAGAGGGTTCAGAAAAAATTTCTGAGGTATCTCTACATGAAGGAGTATGGTAGCTATCCATGGCTCTATCCCACAGCGTTTCTTTTGGGAATGTTGGGGTCTAATTCTCTGCAGCTTCGAAGAGACGGGTTTCTCATAACCCATTTCTTTAGGCTTATTAGGGGATATTTTGAAAACTCAGCCGTGCTGGAGGGTGTAGGTCTTTTTGTTCCCGACAGATATCTCCGACAGCGCCAGCATAGATTGTTTTACCTATCCGCCGCTAGAACCAACTTGGCTCTGGTGACACCGGTGGGAAGAGGAATCAATCTGCTGAACGCGGTCTCCTCGGAAATCGACGTCTTTCATATCAGTGAAAGTACGTTCAGAAGGCAAATACTCTTAATTCTGGAGGGTATCCTGTCTTCCTAATGTTCAACCATCTCTCATGCGTTTCTGGTAGTATATTATTATTTTACCAATATATTATTTTACCTGTTCTCAATAGATGCCTTAAAAATTAATTTTGTAATGTCTATTGATGAAATGAAATAAACTGATAAACTGATAAACTGATAACATATAATTTTTTTACCATAATATCTTCATTCATTCTTTCCATGTGTCCAAACTATCCGAATGATCCTTTCTTTATTTTGTTCACAAGCACTTAGTTTGTGATGAGACATTATTAAATAAAATAATAATACACTTTTAGTAATTTGTATATCCACCACTTTATTTGGTAACACCAACCGGTTTCGCTCCCGCCGGAGCTTCATCAGGGTGAGAGAGTAAACTTACTCTCTCAACTAGTTTATCTAAACTTTTTAACTAGTTTAACTAACTACTTTAACTAATTAGTTCACTCTCTCCCCCAGACTAAGTTCCGGCGGGAGCGAAACCGGTTGGTGTTACCAAATAGATTGTTGTATGTACAAATTCCTAAAAGTGTATTATTATTATATTTGATCTAAACTAACTAATTAACTTACCATCACGCCGTCTTCCCGAAGAGGTAAGAATGAACCATCATATTGTTCTGTCCTGAAATACTTTTTTCGCATCCTCAACATTCATACATCGTGTCATGCACGTTGTAGACATATAACATTTTATTTATTTGAACGTGCTACGTTTTCTGAGTTCTTTCCCATTTTCTATTTCCGTTTAAGAAAACTATTCACAAACGTTATATTTTTCTATTATAGAATATTCGATGCTGTCTTATTGTTTGTTAGTCATGATAACACCAAATCACTTATCTAAGCATCCAGCAGAGAGCAAATGACAGTTTGTAACATAAGTGTGAACGAAGATAATTTAGAGCGGGTGAGTGAATTTGTGTATTTAGGTAACATGTTCACAGCGGATGGCTGAACGGATAGTGACGTCGAAAGAAGGGTTGGTGCGGGTAACAAAGTGAATGGAGCTTTAAAAATAGTTATTGGAAACAATAATTTATCAATGAAAGCGAAAACGGCCGTTCACAATGGAGTTCTGGTCTCAACTCTAATGTATGGAAGCGAAGCATGGAATTGGCAAAAGAAGGATGAGAGCAGAATAATTGCGGTAGAAATGAGGTCCCTAAGACATATGTGTGGTAGAAGGATATACGACAGAATCTCAAATGTTGATGTAAGAAAGAAATGTAGAGCGGAAGAAGGTATTATGAACAAAATTATGAAAGGATCGCTGCGTTGGTTCGGACATATGGAGCGCATGGATGGAGAAATAATGGTCTAAAAAGTATATGTTAATGATGTTAATGGAGTATGGAGTCGAGGCAGACCGAGAAAAACATGGCATGACTAAATTAATCAATTTTTAAAGGTTGGTCGTGTTAGAAGTCGGAAGAATCGACGTGCGTATATGACTCGCTGTATGAACTTGGAGGAAGCTAGAAAGGTGTGCCAGGATAGAGTAGTGTGGCGGTCTATTCTCTCTGCCTACCCCTACGGGTAAACGGCGTGATGGTTTGTTGTTTTTGTTGTTGTATATTCGAAGATGATACTTGTAAAAGAAAATCTAAAATATCATTGTACCTCTAAAATATCCAATTTATCTAAGGGTATATTATAAATTTGTTTCAAACTATATTGAAACTTTATCCTTTGAAATGAAATTGCAAGCAAATTCAAAAATAAAATTTTGTTAATATTCAAAAGAAAGTATAATCAGAATTTGAAATATTCAAAATGACTTTTCTTTTGATTTCGTTCAGTGGATAATGAACTCGGCTGGGAATATTGAACTTGTAGTGAAGGCATTGCCCGCGATTTTAAGTATTTTACAGCTTATTCGCTCTCATTCAAAGGGAAAAGTGATAATTTAGTATCCTTCACAAAGACTTGATATTTCACAATATTTTATAATTCGATTGTTATACAGTTTAATAAAATAATGCAAAATATTCGAGTATTGATATATGATAGCTTTATCTTCATTATAAAATAAAACTATTATTCACTACATGTTTCGGAGGTGACCTCCATCACCAGGTGTAAATAATAATTCAACTCTAAACAAAAAAATACTTATAAGATAAAATTCGAAGAGATTGGCATCTCATAAACCTTTTCTTTATTTATTATTCAGGGGATATATCGAGAACTTGGCCGTGCCAGAGGTTATTCGTTATTTGTCCCTGATAGGTATCTCCGACAGCGATAGTATAGATTGTTTTACCTACCGGCCGCCAGAATTAACCTGCTTCCGGTGACACCGGTGGGAAGAGCAATTAATCTGCTGAACGCGGTCTCCTCGGAGATCAGCGGCTTTAATATTATCGAAACTACCTTGTCTTCCTAATGTCGAACCATCTATCATGCGTTTCTGGTAGAATACTATACACAATATATTATTTTACCTCTTCTTAATAGATGCCTTTAACCTAAATTTTGTAATGTCTAATGATGAAATAAACTGATTTGATTTGAATATTTTGACTAATCCTTAACATTACGGGTACCAATTACAGTGGGTATGTATTGTATTGATATGTAAACACACATTTACATATCAATACAATACACTGGAAAAGTAAATATGAATTTAAATATTTACCTGGACTAATTACTTTTTGAACTAATAATTGATTTTTAACACTTACTACACAGAAACTGTGGGAAATATTGTCGGAATATGGAATAAACAAAAAACTGATCACGGCAATTACATCGCTGTACACAGAAAGCACTGCTAGTGTCAGAGTAAATTGGGATCTTACAGCCTGGTTTGATATCAATAAAGGTGTCAAACAGGGGTGTGTAATGTCTCCATGGTTGTTTAATCTATATATGGACAAGTGTATGAAAGAGCTGAAAGGGTTGGAAGCAGGTGCAAAAATGGAAGATGTGTCAGTAAGCTGTTTGTTGTATGCGGACGACGCTGTGCTACTTGCAGACAACGAGCACGAACTGCAAGCCCTGGTGTCTAGTATGTATGAGGTAGGTATGCAAGCGATACGATTTGATGATGAATGTGAATAAGTCTAAGGTAATGATTTTCGAAAAAGAAGGAAGCATGACCGTCTGCAACATTAGTGTAAACGGTGAAAATCTGGAACAAGTGGATGAATTTGTTTATTTAGGAAATATGTTTACAAAGGATGGGAGGGTGGAGAAGAATATTGAAAGAAGGGTTGGGGCAGGCAACAGAATAAATGGTGCACTTAAAGTTGTCATCGCAAACAAAAGCCTATCCAAAAAAGCTAAGATGGCAGTGCACAATGGTGTTCTTGTGCCGACCCTTATGTATGGAAGTGAAGCATGGAACTGGCAAAAGAAGGATGAAAGTAGAATAAATGCAGTAGAAATGAGATCTCTAAGACGAATGTGTAGCAAATCTGTTTATGATAGAGTGACAAATGCAAGTATAAGAAGTGAATGTGGTGCGAATGAAAGTGTTATGAACAAAATAAGGAAAGGGTCATTAAGATGGTTTGGACACATGGAAAGAATGAGTGAAGACAGAATGGTAAAGAAGGTATATGTAAACGGCGTGAACGGAGCTAGAAATAGAGGAAGGCCGAGGAAAACGTGGCACGATCAAATCAATCAAATATTGAATGTCGGTCAGGAGTCGGAAAAATATACGTGCGTGCATGACAAGATGTATGAATGTAAAGGAAGCGAGAGACGTATGTCAGGACAGAACAGTGTGGCGTTCCATTCTTTCTGCCTACCCCTCCGGGGAGACGGCGTGATGGTAAGTTAGTTAGTTAGTTAGTTACTACACAGAAATAATACATAATTATTGTATAATTTGGAAATAAACATACGTTTGAAAATGAATATTTGGCCTGGATCGATTAATGTGCAGTTGAAATAATTATTGGGACAATTTGCCTGGCAGACTAAAAGTAGAAAGGGTATTTAAGGAGAAAAGAGCGAATAAAGGAATCTGGTTTTAATGATGTTCTCTCCCAACTTCACAGACTTGAGGATTTCCAAAGATAAAAGCTTGTTTAGTTTACTGCTGTTGTTAAATGTGCGTAGAAATGCGATTTGCGATAACATACACAGATATGATAGTCATATGTATAATGTTTGTTTAAATATCGCATGTAAAATAAAAAAAAATAAAAAATGTTTCTATTATTATTAACGGATCTGTAAATAGAGGAAGACCAAAGTCAAAAATGTGTCATGATCAAATCAATCAAATAATAAATGTCGACCGTAAGGAGTTGTAAAAATCAACGTGTGTGCATGACATGTTATAGGAATGTTAAGGTATCGAGAAATGTATATCAAGAAAGAACAGTCTGACGATCATTTTTTTCTGCCTACCAGTTCGGAGAGATGGTGCGATGATTAGTTTGTAAGTTTTTATTTAACATATAAGACAGCAAACATGTACAATATTATGATTATTCAGTATTCAATAAAATAGATTTATTGTTTCTTGAACAATGATGTAAAACTCGTTTCAGGTTGATCGGTATTTTCCGGTTACTTACTGCCAGTTGGTACTTATGGTCTTGAAACCCTTACATTGTCCAAGCAAAGTGCCGAGAAACTGCGAGTGACCCAAAGAGTCATGGAAAGAGCCATGTTGGAATAAGCCTAAGAGACAGAGTCAGAAACGATACGGTGAGAGAAAGAACAAGGGTCACTGGCATCATCCACCGGGTGGCGACTCTAAAATGGCAATGGGCGTGTCACGTAGCCAGAAGCTCAGATGAAAAGTGGACAAGAAGACTGCTGACTTGGAGACCGTGGATGGCAAAGAGAAGTGCAGGGCGACTACAACTACGGTGGAAGTATGACCTGAATATACACGTCGGAATAACCTGGAGCCCTTTGTCCAGGAGTGGACGGGAATAGGCTGGGAATAGGAAGAAGAAGAAGAAGATGCAAAACTCTGTATCAAATAATGTCTGAAATGAATGAACACGAATAATGAATGAAAACGTCTGTTTTTTGGAAGCTTTACTATAATTTATAGGAATGAGATGTTTCGCCTGTCTAGCCAACAATGAGGAAACGAAAAAGAAGAAGAAATGAATAATGTATAATTTTCAAATTATTTGACAGAATCGCATGAATTGGCTTATTTCACTTGCGTTCTGGCGAGGTAAAGCATGTTTGTTTCTGACCTTTTGTTTGTCGTGGTGAATTTGTATATAGGAAATTATAAATGCAATAGTTGTTCGTGTTGTACACCCTCACACGTTCAAAATACACACCAGATTGCACTCCTATTCATAATGAGTTACACTGTTCACCCTGGCTCCGTAATATTGCCGCCATCAAAACTAATATTTGCTCACGATAAATTGCTCACGTCCAGTAGAATCCACGCCTCCGAAATTGCATTATGTATGCAGATCCAAACCAAAATGATCACCCTATTCATAAGCAGTTGAATTCTGTCCTCCGCTCGCTTCTGAATTGAATCCTCCACTGGCTTCTGTCCCTGGCCATCTCTATCTATTCCCCAGCTCTTTCCATTTTCTCCCAGTATTCTTCTACGCAGTCCGTCCATCTTTTCTGTCTCTGGCATTCTTTCTATAAGGCCATCCCACAGTAGGCATGCATTCCTCTGGGCATTCTGGGGACTAATAGTTTACAGATAAGAAGGGATGGGTGCACACCTACCCATTTCTTCAGACTTATCAGGGGATTTTTTGAGAATTCCGTCATCTTGGAGGCTATCCATCTTTATGTTCCGGATGATTACCTTCGACAGCGTCAGCACAGACTGTTTTATCTCCCAGCATGCAGAACCAACCTGCCTCAGGTGATGCCGGTGGGGAGAGCAATCAAACTGCTGAACATGATCGCTTCGGAGATCGATGTCTTTCATATTCGTGAAAGTACGTTCAGAAGACAAATACTCTTGACTTTGGAGAGTATCTTGTATTCCTTATGTCGAACCATCTCTCATGCGTTCCTGGTATTATATATTTATTATGTTTAACCTAATCTCAATAGATGCCTTAAACTATAAAAAATGTTTGTAATGTCTTTTGAGAAAATAAACTGATTTGATTTGATTTGATTTGATTTGCATTAACACTTACAGAATCTCACCAACGTTTCCTGGTCAATCAGTTCTTCAAGTCCAATTTTTTATTTATTTTGTAAGTCCCATCCTCCAGCGTGGGTCCAATTTTTTTCTCAGAATCTTCCTCTCAAAAGCAGCGTTAGAGATCGTGTTTCATGGCCGTAGGTGACTTCTTGTCTTATAACAGTTTATATTTAATATCTTTTTACTGCATTTTATTATATTTAGAGAGTGCTTCACAGGTCATATTAGATTTTATTTATTTTGATATTTCACTGAATTATTTAAAATCTCTCTCGTTTATATGAAATTCTAAATTTAAAAATGTACTGGGAACTTTAGTTTGTTTGAATAAGATCTAGCTAGACTAATTTTCAATATTATTTTTGAGGCAAACTATTGTATTTACAAAGTACTTATTAATTGTATTAGGTGTACAATAAGCAACAAGCAGAACTTAAGCGAACTTTGCACAGGGCATCGCACCAGTAAAGCGAACTTACAAATGAAAGTTATAATATAATAAGCTTTTGTCAGACGTTTCGAGCTTTCGAACAAGAAGCATAAAAATAGCACTTTGAATATAAATTGAAATATAAAGTTTTAAGAATATTCTAAAAGAAAATAATAAAAAATTTATATTTTACGATGCTATAAAAAAATGTAACCGAGACGCAGGGTGGTTTTGACACAGATGACTAAAAAAATAAATTTGTACTTTAGCACGTTAAATATTTGATGAGTTTTAAAAAAAAAAATTAATTAAATGATTGGAACAGTGAATTATATGTAATTTGCAATAAAATGCATAATTGAAAGTGAACGAGCTGTATTTAATAAAATAATAATCTTCTTTTGCAACTTCGACAAATAATGATTAAATGTTATATATGGTCTGTTGTACTATATCGCTGCGAAACCTGGACTCTAAAGTGAATGTAATGAACCGGTTGGAAGCGTTCGAGTTATAGGGTTAATAATGTAATCGTACTACAGAGAGCCAGAGCCAATAAAGAGCTGTTGTCGAGTGTACCACCTCCTTCGACTGATATTAATGGGTAAAGTGAAGGGACGCCGAGGAGTTGGTAGAAGGCGGTCCTGGTTGCAGAACATCAAAGAGTGGACAATATTAACAAGAGTTCAGAACCTGTTCCAAGTGGTGCAGGACAGAGATGCCTTTGTTGCAGTGATCGTCAACGTTGGGGGACTTGACACGGCACACAGTGGACGAAATGAACAAAAAACGCGAATTAATTGTTTGTTGATAAGGTATTGAAAAACGTTTTTTTTTCTTGTTGTATTTATACATAATTATTATTTTAAAGTAAAATTTAATCAAAAAATCTTACATTTAAATTGTCAAAAAAATAATATTGGATTTTGCAGGTAAACAAATATTAACAGTATATTATGCAGGTCACATATTATTTTAATATATTTTATTGTTTTTTATTAAAATAATCTACACATGCACAAACATGACTCTTATATATACGTTTATATATATACATATACTGTATATACATATACTGAAATGATACATAAGACCAAATTAATTGCCTAGATGTGATTTCTGCCAACCATCCCAAAAAGCTCTGTAAGAGAAGAGAAATGTAATCATATGGACATAATTTATTTTATTTATTTTATTAGAGAACATGCAGCTTATACGTGAGAAAAAAAAACACACAGTTAGGAAATTAAAAATGAAAGACAATTACAAGTTCTCGTAAATTTAAACAGTACATAAACAGTCAGAGAATCATAATACAATCGTAAGTTGAAAAGTTTAAAAAAGGGAAAAACAACATCATTGAGCAGCTTCGGCACTACTAGCACACTCCTCTGCAACTACAACAACTAAATCATCCTTTAATACTTCATCAAACCAACAAACAACATAACCATCTGCAACCCCACCGATTTACAAAAACAAACAAACTTATCTACACACAAAGAAAAAAGATATAAAACCTAAGTGTTCAAAGAGTCTAGTTATCATCAGAATCATCACTTAAATTTTCAGAGTCATTGGACGGAAATTTTAGTAAACTTAAAACATAGGCAAGGGTCTAATAGAAGAAATTACAGGGTCTGATAATTTAGTAGCCGCATGATCGACAAGGGATTAGAGTTTCACTTCCATCAAGAGATCAGTTACTATAATTGCTTCTTTTTTAGGGAAGCACTTTTGTTTTATATTTAATCGTAAGACGGATAAAACGTTTCCAGACACCTTTGTTTTGCTTCCTTTCTTAAACCTTTGTGTTGATCTTTGGTCAATTTTAAGCTGACGATAAGCGCTAAAGTCTCCTCTGGTGTATACGGATTAATTTTTTTTTACATTTTGATGTGAAAGTTTCACGTATCCTTGATGCTCGACGTGGTGAAAATGTTATTTGTTCAATGAGTTTTGCAGCATAATTTTTCCCTGCGCTATGTAAACTCATTTCAGTTGCTAATCGTAGTTCATCAGTACTGCAATTCTGCAGCAGATCTTGTATTTTTTTCTGTCTAGTCTGACACCGCTTTCTGTAAATGCTTTTGTTGGCCTGCCTTAAGATTTCGAAAACACTATTTTTTCTTCTCACCACGCTAAATTTTCTTCTTCGAACTTCACAATGTAACTGCGACTTTTTTCCACCTCTTCATTAATTGTATTGAAAAAAATTTAATAATCTTGCATAATTTGGTACTGGAAATATTTATATTTGCTACTACGGGGTATTTGTGTATGATATATGTTATTAAAAACTCAATTGCTTTCCCACAATTAGCATTTAATGCTCCTCGTTCTCTTAATTTTTCAAATAATTCTTTGCGTGAAACGCAAACAGCCCTCCCTAAAAACAACAAGAGTATCAAAAAAGGACAAAAGAGGAGAAACATTTATATATTGCATTAAAGTATAAAGTACAGTCTATAAGATGTATTTATTGTCAAATGTGTGCAACGAATGTTTCGTTTCTAATCTCTAATTGAAATATGAGTTTAAAACTCAAAAAATGACAAAATTAGAGGTTTACTTTATGTTAGTTTATATCTCACGCGTATATGATAAATCAGCATAGTTTTATAAATTGAATAGAAAATACTTTAAGCAACATCGGTCATATATATTTTTTGTAAATTTCTTCAAAAACCACTAAATACACAATCGTCTTTACTCGGGCGCAGAAGCGAACTAAAAAATGTTCTGCCGAACTTCCAGCGTAGGCCCATTTTGCGACGTTGCCAACTGGCCGTTACGAGCTTTTGACGAAATCCAAGAAACACAAGGTTTAGGCTGGCTATAATGCTACACCTAAAAAAATCAAAAAAGCCAATTAATGAAAATTTCAAAAAGTACTTAATTCGCGTTTTTTAGTCATTTCGTCCACTGTGCGGCACCGACAAGAAGAAGAAAAAAACGAAATATTTTAATAACCCTTTATAAGTATAAAGGGTTATTAAAATATTTCGTTTTTTTCTTCTTCTTGTCGGCCTTATGCCTTTATTTCGCCAACAAGCGGTTTCGCCATGCTGGCCGTTATCGACAGACTGGTATGTAACCAGTCCATCGATGCCAACCAGCCTAGCCAAACCAATCGCTATCGAAATAAAGACAAAGGTGGACGTAGTTATTATAAAAACTTTGTTGAATTTAATTTTGATTTTATGTAAATTTGCAAATATTGTTATGTAGACGTGTTCGTATTGATTGATATCTTCTTCTTTTTTCGTTTCCTCATTACTAGTCGTAATCTATGGACTCTAGCGAGAAATCAAACGCGCTGCTCTTTATATATACCAGTTAAAGGAGCGGAAAACGGTAGTTAAGGTAATTATTTAAGATTTAGATGAGTAATATAACCTTTTAAATATATTTTATTTTAAAATGGTACTACGCATCAATTATAAGACACCAGTGAACATAATATATTAATAAAACGTTTTGTAAATAAAGGAGTGCATATAGTTACGATATTGACACAAAATCCTGTAACATCACTTCAAGATACATTTATATTGTATTGAATTTCTAAAATATTATTAGAGTTTATTGTTTTGCAACGAACCCACCGTACTCTGTCTGGGAAATTCGTAAACAAATTCATAAATGCGCTGTATTTCATTTCCCTTCATTATTCTGGTGGCTGTCTAGCCAGGATTTTCAGACCCTTTGTGGGTAGGTACAATTACACCCTCTGAATTTCCGACCGAAGGGTGCGTCTCGAGCGGGATGAATCCTCCGACGCTGTCTGAAACACGGATTGAAAAACGATCAAAGAACTACAAGTCGTCGGGAATATCGCAGACAAAAAAGATGTATAATATATATACATAACAAGTCTAGAGCGAGAATGTCATTTTAAGGACTAAACCCGTAGTTTTGTTCTGTCGGGCGTCACCCCTTACCGGTGTCTGATGTTTAACCCTTTCTACCTTTATGATATTTTTAATTGGATTTTTTTAATGTAAAATAATATGCATGCATAGTCATCTTTTTTAGAAGAGATTTTTCTAATGAGAAGGTCTACACATTTTAAATAAAACTAATGGATATTTAATACCTGCATTTGCTCTAGCCTCACCTAATGACTCCTTACCATAGTTCTATTGATAACAATACTTTCACGTGAGCACATATATACATGCATGTTTATTTCTATCGATCTCTTTGTGTTTTTTGAAAAATAACACACATTTTAATTAATTAATACGAACGAAAACGTCTGTTTTCTAGAAGTTTTATTATAATTTATGGGAATGACATTACAAATGTCATTATTAATATCATTCCCATATATTACAATAAACTTCTAGAAAACAGACTTCTTAACAACAACAACAACAAACCATCACGACGTTTCTCCGCAGGTGTAGGCAGGGAGAATGGACCGCCACACACCTCTCTAGATTCCTCCACATTCATACAACGAGTCACACACGGACGTCGATTCCTCCGACTTCTAGCATGACTCACCTTTAAAATTTGATTAATTTAATCAAGTCAAGTCGACGACCTTCGTGGCAGAGTGGTAAGAGCTCTGATTCCCATTCCGAAGGTTCTGGGTTCGATTCCCGGCGATGGCAGTGTGATTGTCACATTGTCTTTGGTCTGGCGTAGTATTCACGTGACAATAAAATGGCGATAGATTGGCTACCTGTCACATGTCACGAGAATCAATATATCAGTTTAAAAAAATGTATACTGTAATTGGGTTCAAGCAACCTGTTGTATACGTAAAAAAAAAAAAAAAAGTCTACCTCGACTCCGAACTCCATTTACATCGTTAACGTATTCTTTCTTGATCATTCTTTCTCCATCCATGCGCTCCATATGACCTAACCAACTCAGTGATCCTTTCATATTTTTTTTCATAATGCCTTCTTCCGCTCTACACTCCGTTCTAATATCAGTATTTGAATTTCATTCGTACATCGTTCTACCACACATGCGTCTTCATTCTTATTAATTTTTTAATATGAAGTTTTATATCATTGTTACAGAAACAGTTCATAAATTTGACACGGAGAGTATTTAAAACTAGTCAGTGATGAGGTAACAAAATGATTTTTGGATATTATAGAGATGTTTATAAACGTTATTCAAATCAAATCAAATCAAACGATTGATTTGTTTTATAGGTGTAGGTTTTTTTCTTACTTTAAAACGTAGCTAGAGGGGAAGTCTGGTCAATTAATTTGAATTAAAACGTTTATTTTTTTAAGTTTCATAATATTTTATGTGTATGTCATATTTTTCATTATATTCTGCCGTGGGGAGTGGGGGGGGAGGAGAGGAAATATGGCTGCCGCTGGCAGGAGATAGAGACAAGTGGAAGGGAAGGGAAGATGTGCCTATATCCAGCACTGGACCGATCAAGGCTGACGAAGAAGAAGAAGAAGAAGAAGATAACATAACATTTGACAATGCCTCAGTAAGGCAAAATATGTCATTTCCGTATAATGTTATAAATCTTTTAGAAAAAATGTATGTTTATTTATATTAAACTATTTTATTCAATTATTCACATTTTTTATATTATAGAACACAAAAAAAAAATAAAAGAACTAACTATATTAATATTATTTTCAGTGTGATGAAAAAATATCAAATAAAAGTAATTAATTATTACAATATATTTTTTTTGAAGGATAAGGCTGTAGAATTCCATTATAATTTGAAATAGAATTATTAAAACCGTTTAATTCACTTCTATATGAAAAATTGGAACGTTTTTTAAAATAAAATTAGAATGGATTAAATATTGTTATTTTAACGATAGTTTTTATGCTGTTTTGTAATATATTTCATCTTAAAATAACAATATATTATATAACAGGAATATAATGGCTAAATAGCGAGATATAAAAACTAACATTTTGAAATAAAAATATAGGCATATGTTTTTTTTTGTACGAAGCCATTACTTGGTAGTTTGACTGATTTAAAAATAAAATTATAAACTTTTCACTTAGTATAAACCACTTTATTTGAGTAAGTAGCGCCAACCAGTTTCAATTTGTGGTCCGCTTCCTCAGAGCCATACACAATCTTGTTTGTGTTCAAACCAAATCAAATCAGTTTATTTTCTCAAAAGATATTACAAACAACAATTGTACGAGTTTTAGCAGTCGTAGTTTTAGGCATCTATTGAGAACAGGTAAAACATAATAAATATATAATACCAGGAACGCATGAGAGATGGTTCGACATTAGGAATACAAGATACTCTCCAAAGTCAAGAGTATTTGTCTTCTGAACGTACTTTCACGAATATGAAAGACATCGATCTCCAAAGCGATCATGTTCAGCAGTTTGATTGCTCTCCCCACCGGCATCACCTGAGGCAGGTTGGTTCTGCATGCTGGGAGATAAAACAGTCTGTGCTGATGCTGTCGAAGGTAACCATCCGGAACATAAAGATGGATAGCCTCCAAGATGACGGAATTCTCAAAGAATCCCCTGATAAGTCTGAAGAAATGGAAGATATCATAGTGATTCTCGTGACATGTGATAGGTAGCTAATCTATCGCCATTTTATTGTCACGTGAATTCTACACTAGACCAGGGAATCGAATGAATAAATGTGCATATTTGGTTGTCAGTCTCGGTTTGTAAATTGTTAGCGATGATAGTAAAGTGTTCGATAATTGAATTGTTACAACACGGTATGTAAATCGTAAGGCGGAATGTCCGCGGCTTCTCTAGCGTGAACCCATCCGTCACCCCGTGAACAAAGCGGCACGTTCAGCGCTGATCATCCGACCCGCTAGAGACCTGCCGATCCAGCCGGGAGGTTACGACATGGTAGCGTGTCTACACAGTCAGTTGCGAAATTCTTAAAGTTCATTCTTGCTCGTATTACATACAACGGGGAAATTACTCTCAAACAACTAGATTGCAAAAAACTTGAGATATTAAACAGCTCTGCACTCTTGTAAAAATGTTTTAGAGGTTGTGCGATTTTTTTATGAAGCAATAAATAAGACTTATTGAGTTAATTCAAGTCAGTACATTTCGTTTTAATTTATACAAATGTATATTCGATTTGATAATGTCTTAGCAAGATGGAACATGTCACTGTAATAAAATAATATTAATCATCTAGAAAACAAGTATTTTCAATCGTATTGGTTATTAGATATAAATAAGATTTTTAAAATTTGTTTAATAACAATTTACTAAAATGAAAAATGGAAATAAAAAAAAATAATTAAAACGAAAAAAAAAAAACTGTTTCGGGACACAGAAATCCTTCATTGAGGTAGTTACATATAATAGTATATACGAGTATGTAATAAAATAATACACTTACATAATTATTTGTATTTAAACCAGTTTATTTGTTAACACCAACCGGTTTCGCTCCCGCCAGAGCTTCGTCAGGGTGAGAGAACAAACTGTTTATTCTCAGTTTATTCTCTCACCCTGACAAAGCTCCAAGAGAATGGACCGCCGAGAAGATAATAAGATCACTGCAAAAAATGTGTGGGAAAACGATATATGATTGAATACCGAACGACGAAATAAGGAATAAATGTAATGGAGATGATTGTATTATAAGTAAAATTAAAAAAGGATTCCTGAGATCGCTTGGACATATGGAACGAATGGACGAGAGAAGAATGGTTGAAATTTGGTATACAAGTAGTGTGAGTGGAAAGAGAAGGCGTGGAAGACCAACGAAACCATAGCATAACCAAATTAATAGAATAATGAAAGGCGGCCACATTAGTAGTCGGAAAAATCGATGTGGAGAGGTATGTCAGGACAGAACGATATGGTGGTCCATTTTCTCTGCCTGCCACATGCCTCTGATGATATTATAGTTCAAATAATCAAAGTAAGTTCTATATATTTAAAAAGAAATGTATGTATTCTGGGAACAGAATATGGTGGTCGAGGCGCTTACAGGACTTATGACTATCATTGGTTGGGTTAAGAGATCGCTTTATGTTAACAGCATTCCCCATTCTGCCCTTCTTATGACCACTGCGTCTGACAATTTTTTTTTGAAAGATGTATATAAAGATTTTTGAAAATTTGGTTTGGTTCATGTGGTGCGGTGCTCCTGCAAATTTGGAGATATTTCGTGTATAAATGAATTGTTTTGGTGAATTTAACTGTTGCCGCACTTTATAATAGTTTAGAGTGACACGTAATACGTTTGTACTGTTTTGCGGTTAAAATTATATTAGTTTCATCGTTTTTATAAAGATTTTTGACAGGTGTAAAAATAAATTTTTCATTTGTTCCAATGACAATTTGAATAATTTTTTCAATATTACTTTAAAGTTCTTGCTGGTTAAGTGCCTAATTACAGCTAACTTAAAAAACGGTGGTTACGTGTAACATAAATTAAATATACACAAAAGTCCGGATCGTCCATGTCAAAATGTGCAACATCGAAAAAAAACATTGTGTTATTACATTATGTGCTAAATAAAAAAAAAACGGTGGATTCGTGGAACATAAATTAAATAGACAATATGTGCACCATCTAAAAAGAACATTTTGTGTTAAATTATTATTATATTGTTATTTTATTTTATATCATTGTATTTTATATTATTTGTTTTAGATTTATTTTGTGGATGTTTAACGATCGAAGTGTGCGCGGGAGATGCCTATTGGTGGCGATGAGGTTCGCAACCCATCACACCGCGTCTCCCGCGGGGTGAAAAGAGAAGGATGGAGTGCCGCATCAGTAAATGTGTGACAGTCCATTCTTTCTGCCTACCCTTTCGGGGAGACGGCGTGATGGTTAGTTAGTTAGTTAAGAAATGTTATGTCATCAAAACATCGAGGCCAGTAAGATGAAAAACTATATCAATAAACGAAATGTGAAAACATATTTCAATTACATATAGTAAGTATCAAGATAAGTAATCTGAAACTATATATAAAATAAACATTAATTTCACAGAAGCAATGAACACATTGAAATAATATTTTATATGTATCTACATCAGTCATGGGCCTTATCATGAAAAGACCTTAACCTGATTGGAGGAAAATGATGAAAAAATGTGTTGGTAAAACGTTTATGTGTTTCAACTGCACATAACAGTGAATTTCTATGAAATATACATATATGAGATGAAATATTTAAGGAACTATTTCACATCCCTGAGCTATAAATGTTCATACTTCATGTAGAGATACCTCAGAAAAATATTCTGAGGTATCTCTACATGAGAGAGTATGGTAGTTATCCGTGGCTCTATCCCACGGCATTTCATTTAGGAATGCTCGGAACCAATTCTTTACAGCTTCGAAGAGATGGGCATCTCATAACCCATTTCTTTAAATTAATCAGGGGATATTTCGAGAACTCGGCCGTGCTAGAGGGTGTTGGTCTTTTTGTCCCTGATAGATTTCTCCGACAGCGACAGCACAGATTGTTTAACCAACCGGCCATCAGAACCAATCTGCCTCTGGTGACACCGGTGGGATGAGCAATTAGTCTGCTGAACGCGGTCTCCTCGGAGATCGACATCTTTTATATTAGTGAAGGTACGTTCAAGGGACAAATACTCTTGACTTTAGAATCTCTAATGCGTTCCTGGTACTTTGTTGTATTTTTATAATATTTTACCTGTACTTAATAGATACCTTAAACATTTTCCTGTTTGTAATGTCTTTTGAGTTAATAAACTGATTTGATTTGATTCATTTAAAGAGAATGACAAATAAAATAAACATTAAACACAACAACCAACCATCGTAGTCATGATTTATAAAATAATCATATACATTTTAGACAGAGGGGAAACGGCGTGATGGTTATTTAGTAAGTTTCTTCTCTACATCAATTTTTCCGACTCCTAGCATGGCCGACCTTTATTTGGTTATACCATGTTTCCGCCGGTCTTCCACGACTACGCAATCCATAATCATCGTTTCCGTCTACTTTATTAACCATTAATTCTTCAAACATGTTTCCGATGGTACTTATCCATCTTCAGTATAAACATTTTTAAAGTGAAGAAGTATGAGAACAATCTGTGAAGATTGCAATAAAGTGTTGAAAAAATATAATATTTATTCAAATGTGAATGCACGACGCAAACTGACGGTGAATATTTGATAATTAATAAAATGGTTTAATTAATCATCAATTCCATTAATTACTTATAAAAATAGTAATTTTATTTAGGAACATACAATTACTAAAGAGGTTGTTAGATTTTTTAAAACGATTTTTCAAAAACCGGTGTTTCACAACCCTTGTGAATAGTCACAGGCGTTACATTTTCTAACATACGTTCCACACCTTTTACGTTCATTCAAAAGATTCATTGTCATCTAAATATGCATATTCCGGAAAAATGCAGTTCCATATTTCCACTCCCCTATGGTTTCGGTACATCAAGTACGTCTGTAACGACTCGCTTCCAGCGTGAATCGATATTTTCTACCATTTGCATTGTAGGTAAAATTTATACGATCTTTTCAGTGGAAAAGTAATGATATCATAGTATTTTTATTTCGTGTTCAAAAGAACATAAAGCTTTTCCAACATATGAGATTCTTGATTGAAGAAATACTACGTGGCCCATTGAAGACCTGCTTGTCCCGTGTCGATTTTTTCTAAAGACCATTTAATTTATTATTTTTATTACACATTATATTAATGTTATTATTATTTATGATGATTTATATTTTAAGTGCGCAGTTTAGTTAAATCAATTACTCAAAGGGCGCACTAGAAAAAGACTGACTGAACATTTCAGTATTGAGAAGTTTCTTAAATTTAACGTCATTATCAATATGTGTCACAGATTTTAGTTTTTCTTTTCTTTTCTCCTTTCTTTATTGGTTTCAAAATAATATGATCTTTGCTGGTGGTTATCTCAAGGATAATACTCCTAATTTTAAAGTTTATTTTTATTTCTTATAACTACTTATTTCAAAGTTTTTTGTATTTTGTATTAATTTCAACCATACTATTATAGTCAGCCTCGCTCATGCAATATCTAGGTCCGTCACTCGTCCACGAGGGACATTATAAAGAAGTCATGAGAGACCCAGGCCACATTAATTTATCTACTCCAATTTGCCTATATGTCCCGCCGTACATTCGAATTACAAAATTATACTTAAAATACGCCCAACAAAATATGAATCAGAGCTGACTAAGTCAGCTTTGGGGTCCATGGGCTATATCTACTATATGTATAATCCGACATTTTACGACGCCTTACAGCTTAGGAAATCATGAAAAATCTTAGCTGGAACATTAATGGTATAACTATAAGGAGAACAAAAAGATATCAGAAAATGATTTTTATGTAAGAATAATTATGTACGCTCAAGACTATGGAGAGATGAGATTCACTATATATTTATACATATTTTTTTAAGTGTCCTTTCAATATTTATTTTTTCACGTGAAAACGCATGCTAGCAATAATACTAAACGTGGACAATATTTTTGTTAATTTTTAAATAGGCTTGGATCAAAACATTTTTGGAAAAAATAAGTTTATCGACATGCGTGTATGATACGATGTATGAATGTTAAGGAAGCGAGAGAAGTATCTCGGGAAATAACAGTATGGCGGTCGATTATTTCTGCATACCCTTTCAGAAAGACTGGTGATGGTTAGTATGTAGAAAATTAAAAAAAAAAATGGAAAACTCCATCGTATGTTACATTTTTCAGGGTATGTCAGTGAAAATACGAATCTTTTACCCCTATCATTTATTTGCCACCCTTTTCAAACCCCTTTTCAAAGGGGTTCTTTCCCTATCTCAACAAAATTTATATTACCCTTGTATTTAGTTCCCTAGATCATGAAGAGGGTAGCATTTAAAATTTCATGGAGTGTTGAAACTAAAAGTAATATATAAACTTATGTAGATTCGACGATTTTTTTATGAATTATATCACTGTTTTTTCCACTTTTGAGTTCATTTTTCTCGACTTGTTTCGAAGGCTTGCGCCTTCCTCATCAGTTTATATCGTTCTTCGAATGATGAAGGTGTAACCTTCGAAACATGTCGAGAAAAATAAACTCAAAAGTAGAAAAACAGTGTTTTAATTCATTATGGAATTCCACAATGTTAACGCTATAAGTTTATCTAAAATTATGTAGATTACTTGTAATAGATTTTTTATTCCAATTCATTAATCTAATGACCTTTCAGCAAGAATATTTCAGTACTAAATGTTCCTATGAATTTAATTTAATTTATGGATTAATTGTGTTATGGCGTTTATATTCCGACCATTTTGTGTAGAAGAGAAGCATAGAACTGGCAAAAGAAGGATGAAAGTAGAATAAATGCAGTAAATATGATATCTCTTAAACTCTCTTGTTGAATTTAAATACAATTTAAATAGTGATTGTATTGTGATTGAAAGTATTAAAAAAAGGATGTGCGTTTCCCACACTGTATTGTGATTGAAAGTATTAAAAAAAGGATGTGCCTTCCTCTATTTTTAGCTCCGTTCACGTCGTTTACATATACCTTCTTCACCATTCTGTCTTCACTCATTTCTTCCATGTGTCCAAGCCATCATAACGACCCTTTCATTATTTTGTTCATAACCCTTTCAGTCGCCCGAATTCACTTCTTTTACTTGCATTTGATACTCTATCATAATATACAGACTTACTACACATTCGTCTAAGAGATATCATTTCTGTTCCATTTATTCTACTTTCATCCTTCTTTTGCCACTTTTTTCACTTCCATACATTATTGAATATTCCAACATATATATTATTCTTTTAATGGTTTCGACGAAATCTAGACACAAACAATAGGTTTGATTACGTATGAAATTGACAGTTTTTTTCCCACGCTGAAGTAACTATGAAACTAATATCATCTACTGGGTGGGCACAAGATAATAAGGTGTATCATAAACCTAAGATATAAATATTTACTGAAACAGTTTTACATGAGAGCCGATCCAAATATATGGGAAATGGGTATCAGAGAAGAAGGAAAGCAAGTAGCTGAAATAGATCTTGATAGTTAAATTGTAATTCTTTGAGTTTTGTTACTTACAAAGTTACACACGCAACTCTATGGTGGCAACAGCAACAAACCATTACGCCGTTTGCCGGAAGGCTTGGTCGAGAGAATGGATCGCTACCCTCCTCTATTTTGATAAACGTCTCTAGCTTCCTCTACATTCATACAGCGAGTCACACACGCACGTCGATTCTTCCGACTTATAACATGGTCAAACTTTCAATTTTGATTAATTTAGTGATGTCATGTCAAAGTTAACTCAATGAACAGACTGTAAACGTTTGAAATGTAGCTCTATCGCCGAATGCTCAGAGTTCCCTGGACAGACATGGTTACCAATACCGAAGTCCTGAAGCGAGCTAGAGTTGACAGGGAACTGTTATCAACTATCAAGGTTCGAAAGATCTCACGTCTGGGTCATATACTGCGTGGGGAAAAGTACCACCTTCTCCATCTGATATTGGAGGGGAAAATTGAGGGACGCCGAGGGCCCGGAAGGATACAAATATCCTGGCTGCGAAACGTGAGGGTGTGAACCGGCATCCAAAGTGTGAAAGAGCAGTTCCGAGCGGCGCAGGACAGGGACAGGTTCGCCGAGATGATCGCCAACGTTGGGGGGACCTGACAGGGCACTTGAAGAAGAAGAAGAATATGTGATTTCATGTTTCTCCCAGTCTTCATCGACTCAGTATCGTTAACGTAAAATTTTTCAATTACTGTTTTTTCATCCGTGCGCTCCATATGTCCAAACCAACGCAATTATCGTGAAAATTATAAATAAACCATCATAATATATATTTAGTATAATTCCATTAAAGCATAAGTTGCCGAAACCAATCGAAGCCATAAAATCACGTGGAAATGAAATAAAACATATCTTACAAAGAATTTTTTTATTATTATTGTTTTTTCATTATTTAAAATGAACTTCCACCAAGAAATTTCAATAAAACATGAATGCAGTGATCCTTTAAAAACTTTTTTCATAAAACTTTCTTTCGCTTATATTCCTACCTGATTTCGGCATTTGAAACTCAATCATAAATCGTTTTACCACACATACGTCTAAAAAGATCTATGTTGTGTGTGGGCTCATATGTACTTGACCAGAGAAATTTTGTACATTAAAACCGGCTTTGATGAAAATATTGAAATGTCCAACACGCGGCACGCTGCCGGGGTTCATTAATAAGCGCACATTCAGAATTCGCGATAGGGGAACTTTCAATGAGAGCGGCTCAAAGGGGTATTACGTAGCAAACGAAATAAGTACGTTAGTACCCGTCTGTGTTCATGGTCGTCTAGCTGGGGTCCTCATCATACTAGCAGCGGCCATACCGCGCACAGCCTGATAGCAAAATCCATTAACATTTTGAATGTATACAAATACTTGTAGACAAATACTGGATTTTACCCATTGCGGGTAAATTATTTTTATAAGGACTAATTGTATCTCAATAGAGACGAAGATTTAAATTGTTTTCTGGGAACAGAATTTGGTGGTCGAGGCGCTTAGGACTTATGACTTGTCATTGGTTGTGTTAAGCGATCGCTTTATGTTAACAAAATCCCCCATTCCGCCTTTCTTATATGTTACAATGTTGGGGAACACTTCACATTTTTTAGTTCAATCTACACTAGCGTCATCTATCGCTTAACCCAACCAATGACAGGTCATAAGTCCTGTAAGCGCCTCGACCACCATATTTTGTTCCCAGAAAACAATTTACATTTTCGTCTCTATTGAGATACAATTAATCCTTATAAATCCATTAAGATAATATATTGATTTTACTGAAATATCTTGATTACGTTTGGAATAATTTAAAACACTGTAAATCTACTTTCTTGATAAAATATTTTTTATAAATCAATTATCAAAATAATATAATGTACTCAACCTCACATATATCTCTTATTCTGGTGTTCCTCACGCGATCTCTCAATGTCTTTATCTCGGAAGTCTATATTGCATTAATATATTGCAAGCCTGATACGAGCGGTTGCTTCCCTTTATGAAGTCTCTCAGTTTCTTTATCTCGGAAGTCTATATTGCAAGCCTGATACGAGCGGTTGCTTCCCTTTATGAAGGAAGCACCGCGTGTGTCAGAGTAAACGGGGCTTTCACTTCTTGGTTTGATATCACAAAAGGTGTCAAACAGGGTTGTGTAATGTCCCCGTGGTTGTTTAATCTATACATGGACAAGTGTATGAAAAAATAAGATGGCATAAAAGCTGGTGCGAAAATGAACGATATGTCCATCAGTTGTTTGTTATATGCAGACGACGCTGTTTTAATCGCGGACCGCATGGACGATCTACAAGTCCTAGTGTCAAGAATGTACGAAGTATGCAATAAGTATGACCTTGTGATGAACGTGTCAAAGACTAAAGTTATGGTATTTGAAAATAAAGAATGTACGACGGATTGTGAAATAAGTGCGAACCGTGAGAAATGTGAGCGAATTACCGAATTCGTTTATCTGGGAAGCATGTTTACAAGAGATGGAAGAATGGAGAAGGATATCAGAAGAAAGGTTGGAGCTGGAAACAAAATAAATAAAGCACTCAAAGCCATAACCGCAAATAGAAATATATCGACTGAAGCAAAAATGGCAGTGCGCAATGGAGTTCTAGTCCCGACCCTTATGTATGGAAGTGAAACCATTATGTATGGAGTTGGCAGAAGAAGGATGATAGTAGGATAAATGCCGTAGAAATGAGTTCACTAAGAAGAATGGGCGGAAAAACAATGTATGATAGAATATATAATGATGAAGTAAAAAAAGGAATGTAAGGCAGATGAATGCGTGATAAATAAAATTAAGAAAGAGACACTGAGATGGTTTGGACATATGGAACGAATGGATGAGGGAAGAATGGTTAAAAATATATTTAAAACTGGATGTGAAAAGAAGTCGAGGAAGGCCAAGGAAGACATGGCATGACCAAATTAATCAATAACTGAAAGGCGGCCATGTCCGAAGTAGGAACAATCGACGAGCATGCATGCCACGATTTGTGAATGTAGAAGAGGCGCGAGAATTATGTGATGATCCATCCTCCTGGCCTACCCCTCGTTAGTAAGTTAGTTAGTTAGTTATATTGCATTACATAATCAGCCTCACGGTACTCGTCCTCGTGGAAGACCTCCTAAAAGATGGAAGGAAAGCTGGGAGTCTACCTCACAGATGGAACACAGTCTACCACACAGATGGAACAACGATAAAGGATCTTGGTATCGTTTATGAAAGCAGGCTGACTTTCCATGCTCACATCGAGAGAATATGTGGAGTTGCACTGAAAGTGTTGGGATTTATTCTCCGAACTGGTAGAGTTTTCAAGAATCCCTATGTTTTGCGAATTTTGTACAACTCATTGGTCCGGAGCCGGCTCGAGTGTGGCTCGGTGATATGGAGTCCCCACGAGGCGAGATACTCGCTCATGTTGGAGAGGGTTCAGAAAAGATTTCTGAGATATCTCTACATGAGGGAGTTTGGTAGCTATCCGTGGCTTTATCCCACTGCATTCCTCTTGGGCATGCTGGGGACCAATAGTTTACAGATAAGAAGGGATGGGTGCACACTTACCCATTTCTTCAGACTTATCAGGGGATTCTTTGAGAACTCCGTCATCTTAGAGGCTATCCATCTTTATGTTCCGGATGGCTATCTTCGACAGCGTCAGCACAGACTGTTTTATCTCCCAGCATGCAGAACCAACCTGCCTCTGGTGATGCCGGTGGGGAGAGCAATCAAACTGCTGAACATGATCGCTTCGGAGATCGATGTCTTTCATATTCGTGAAAGTACATTCAGAAGACAAATACTCTTGACTTTGGAGAGTATTTTGTATTCCTAATGTCGAATCATCTCTCATGCGTTCCTGGTATTATATATTCCTTATGTTTTACCTGTTCTCAATAGATGCCTTAAACTATAAAAAATGATTGTAATGTCTTTTGAAAAAATAAACTGATTTGATTTGATTTGATTTGATTTGAACAACACTCTGGAGAACAGACCACATAGGTCTACAACAATGAAGAACTAGAATAAAAAGAAATATCAAATATCTAATATATACCATTATGACATGTGGGATCGAATGCAGGGCGGATACCATAAACATAAAAAACGCACTCAGAGTGTCAGAAATGAAGACGCTCAGAAACATATCTGGCAAGACACCACGAGAACTCAAGGATGTCGTTAGGTGGGGAAGGCAAAGTAAAAGATACTGGTATGCACACGTGAGGAGAATAGATCCATCCAGACTTCCCCTCATTGTATTGCACGGCCAACTCCAAGATAGACGACCCCAGACCACCAAAGAGATAGATCAACAGCTTGGAGTCGATCAATGCCTCTTACGAAACATGTCGCAAGACTATTTATATGTAAATATTTTACACAACGTGGAATCTGAAGGTACGAATATGAACGTGTTAAAGGCATTCGAAATGCGGGTACACTGGAGAATGCTTCATATACCGTAGACAGATTTAATCAGCTATTGAGAAGTCCTGAGGAGAGCTGACGAGAGAGAGAAATGACGTATTAAGGTGCGTAATATTTCCTATCTGAGTCACATCTTGCTTAGAGACCAAAACGAGATCCTCCAACTAATCTTAATGGTTATTTAAAAAACGTTGTTTTACTTAATTATTGTTAAAAATTCTAACTAATTAACTAACCATCACGCCGTCTCTCCGAAGGGGTAGGCAGAAAGAATGGACTGCCACGCTTTTATTTCTTGACATATTTCTCTCGCTTCCTCAACATTCATACGTCGTGTCATGCACGCGCGTCGATTTCTCTGACTCCTCACATGGCCGACATTAAATATTTGATTTTTTGCTGATCGTGACACGTTTTCCTCGGTCTTCCTCTATTTCTGGTTCCATTTACATCGTTAACATGTATTTTTTTTACCATTCTTTCTTCATTCATTCTTTCCATATGTCCAAACCATCTTAATGATATTTTTATTATTTTGTTCATAACACCATCATTCGAACCCCATTAACTTCTTATATTTTCATTTGACACGCTATCATACACAGAGTATCCACACATTCGTCTAAGAGATCTCATTTCTACTTCCTAAATTCTACTTTCATCCTTATTATGCCAGTTCCATGCTTCGCTTCCATCCAACGGCATTTCTTTTGAGTATGCTAGGGTATAACTCCGATGAAGAGGGAAGGGTTTACAGTGACACATTTTTTCCAAAACCCCTATGTTCGGGAATGAGTAGGCCTATTTGTTACTGTTGGTTATCTGTGGCAACGCCGACATCAATTGATTTATACTCCGTCACGCAGAACCAACCTACCTTTGGTGATGTCAGTAGGAAGAGCGATTTGGACGTTGTATTTTAATCGTCCAAGATTTGCACATTTTAGTGTAAGTGATGCAGTATTCATAAAAAAACATGTTATCATTTCTGAGAAAGGTGCTGCTTCAAATGCGTCGACATATTTGGAATTCTTCTGCAATATGTTGTTTTTAAGCATTTTAATGTGCTATGCACAATTTCACATTGTTATTGTATTTTTGTTAAACCGTTTTATGTGAAAATGAGTTGCCTAAATGTTGTTCGTTTGGTATGTCTCATTTGTGTAAAATATATAATAAATAAATCACAAATTGTACATTTATAACCCAATAAAAAATTAAGGGTAGAAACTTTGCAATCATCCGTTATGATTTTTTTTCTAGAACATCAAAATAATCCAAAGAATATGTGGCATTTTCGAGAATCCATTAAATATTGTATTAGGATTGCTAGATATAATAAAAATACACGACACTGCTCTTAACCTGGGTAGAATTTTGGAAACAAAAGCACGTATATTGTGTGAAATATGTCACTTGAATAACGGTGAGACCTTCATCTTTATTCATGCGGGTATTAAAGGAGGTTTGGGTAAAGCTTTTGACGGGAAAACAACACTGTCTCCACAAATTATCCGCTCATTGATCCACCCACAGGTCTAAAGTATAAATAACATTGCGGGGCGAAAAGATAAGGATGGAGTGCCGGATCGGTTAAAGTGTCAGAGTCCATTCTTTCTGCCTACCCTTTTCGGGAGACGGCTTGGTGGTTAGTTAGTTAGTTTTTATTATTTTTCTATGTTTTAAAGTTTGTCAAAGAAAACATTTTTTGGGAGTCGATGGTAGTTGGTATCATCTATATATTTTTTATGAACCTTATTATATCCGTGCACTCGTCTTGATATCTTCTTCGACACTCGGTCAGAATAGCATGATACCATACTACCCTGATGATGGAGACTGCAACGAAAATGAACGAGACAGAAACGTCAGCTGAGAACGATACAGAGGACGATACGCAAATACAATGGATCCCAAAAAAACGTGTATTTTTTTGCTGAAAATAACTTTAAGCTGCTGAAACACCCGCTTGTAGATCAAATTTCAGGGGGTGCAACTCAAATATTTTCATCTCGTGTACGCACGCATGTACGCACACACAGACGCAGCCGTCTAGACAGCCCGATAGCCCTTCAAAGGACAAAATCGATAAATTTAATCTGTCCACAGAGTATGGTGGAGTAGCATGGGATAGGGTTGCGGGGGAAAGCCAAAAGAAAACACGTGGCAACGTGAAAATTAATAAACGCAATAGAAACTTGCATAATAGACATCAAAGAATTTACCAGATTAAGAAATTATTTGTTTACACTTATTGTTTAAAAAAACAATGTTGTTATTTGAAATTTCATGGAAGAAGTTCATTGTTAATAGCCGCAGAAACCCGTCGAAGACACAAACTTTTTATTTTAACTAAATATACATTTAAACAAGAATTTTTATAAAATTTGTTTATTTTCACTAATTAGTGCTTGATTACAAGATTTGATAAATATGTACTTTATTTTTTCTACAAAAACCGTCTGGAAAAAACACGTGACAACGTGAAAAATAATAAACGCAATAGAAACATGCATAATAGACTTTTGAGAATTTTCCAGACTCCGAAATTATTTGTTTACACTTATTGTTTAAAAAAACAATGTTGTTATTTGAAATTTCATAAAAGAAGTTCATTGTTTATAGCCACCGAAACCCGTCGAAGACACAAACATTAGTAGATTTTAATTAAATATACATTTAAATAAGATTTTTTACAAAATTTGTTTATTTTCACTAAAAAGTGCTTGATTACAAAATTTGATAAATATGTATTATATATTTTTTACCAGAATTTGTAATCACACAATCTCAATTTCTTCTGCATATTCCACTTATTTAAGGCCTTTGGCCTGTTTTGCTCTGCGTCAATTTCCTTTTAGAAAGGTAAGATAGCCAGCCGTCTTTCCATCTTTTTGTAGGTCATATTTGAGATCTCCTTCCTTTACTGTTCCTTGCTGTTCCTACGGCCTTTGATTCATTTTGGTCACATGTTCATTCTTGAAACTTCTATTAAACGCTTCTACCATATCTTAAAATATCCTCGACTTCCATATCCTTAGCCTGCTGTGTTTCGTTTTTTATCACGAAGAATTTTGAAAGCAACGTTTCTTCTTTCTTTATTTTCATTTCGTGTATCCAAAGAAGGCTAATGGTTCTGGAAGTATCGGATATAGATTCTATGCTATATATAAATCATTATAGGACGGACACAGGTCTTGTTTATCTCCACCTTGATTAAAGAACATCCATCCATCGTGTTCTCTAAACATCCGGACATGGCTGCGGCTGTTTGTATCGTCAATTAATCCGCTGCATCCAACCTAGTCTCTATATTCTTGAGTTTAATAAGTTTATGAATTGAGGTAAACATGTGCAGTGTATGTAAGCCCAACTTAATGATGGTCCATTTGGTGTTCTAGATTTAGGCTATAATCCTGTTCATGATTCGGTTTAAGTAGAACGGGCTTTAACTATCCTCTTGCCTTACTATAGTTAGTGTTGGGAGGTTATTTCAGAATACTCCGTTAATACTTTTTGTTGTTCGAGTTTGCGTCTCTTTTTATTCTTTTTCAAGTGCCCTGTCGGGTTCCCCCAAAATTGGCGATCACCTCGGCGAACTTATTTCAGAATACTCCGTTAATACTTATTGTTGTTCGAGTTTGCGTCTCTTTTTCTTCTTTTTCAAGTGCCCTGTCGGGTTCCCCCAAAATTGGCGATCACCTCGGCGAACTTGTCCCTGTCCTGCGCTGCTTGGAACAGCTTCTCTACACTTCGGATGCCGGTCTACTCCCTCGCGTTTTGCAGCCAGGACATTAGTTTCCTACCAGGCCCTCGGCGTCCCTCAATATTCTCCTCCAATATCAGCTGGAAAAGGTGGTACTTTTCCCCACGCAGTATATGACCCAGATGTGAAATTTTCCGAACTTTGATTACAGTTCACTGTCAACTCTAGCTCACCTCAGGACTTCGGTATTGGTAACTATGTCTGTCTAGGGAATTCTGAGCATTGGGCGATGGAGCCACATTACAAATGCTTCCAGTCTGTTCTTTGAGTTGAGTCCACGTTTCACATCCATACAATTAAACAGACCACACATTTGCATTTGATCATTCTCTGGCGGAGTTTCAAGTTTATGTTATCATTGCAGAAGAGGGATTTCATTTTTTTAAACGTAGCTCTTGCTGCCTCGATTCTGCATTTTATCTCTACATCTGGGTAAAGAGATTGCGATTATTATTCAATCTATATACGGACAAGTGTATGAAAGAGCTGGAAGGGTTGTATGTAGGTGCAAACATGAGCGGAGTGTCAGTAAGCTGTCTATTGTATGCGGATGACGCTGTCATACTACTAGCATGAACTACAAGTCTATTGACTACTAGACATATGTATGAGCTATGTATGAGGTATAAATGCGAAATGCTATGTATGAGGTATGCATGCGAAATGATCTGATGATGAATGTGAATGTGTCTACGGTAGTTGTTCCCAATTATTTTTTGTTTATTAATATTAATGTCATTACGTTATTATTTTCCAATTCACTAAAGATACAGATATGAGAGTTTTAAATATTAAGTATCTCTACACACATACACAATAAAATGAACTATGTGGAAGAAACTGTCATTTAAAAAATATTGATAAAATGAAATTAAAAATCATTTTCATGCGTAACAAAGATATTGCTTCCCTCAGGTGAGCCACACTATCATTAAATACCTTGACCTCCTAGGTGATACGGCTTAGCAAAATATTGCTCCACCAACCGGCATAACCATTGACAGGTTGGTTTTGCATTGTGGGAGATAAAACAATCTGTGCCCTTTGTTATCAGTTTTTTCTTGCGTATCACTTCAAGAGTAATCGCTTACCCCGTATTGCGGGAATGATAAATAAAAAATGGAGTTCGTTTTTGAACATTTATTACTATCAAAATACAATTCTAATGACGGTAAAAATCAGTTTAATGTGAAAAATGTGCATGTTTTTCTTTGCATAACTGAAAAATCTGGTTGATTTTTTCTCAGCTTCATGTCTGAGGTCGTCTTCGAGTTGAAGTCTGTGACGTCGTTTAGTTTTTAACTTTGTCATGGACGAAAACTCACTCTCACAAAGGTTCGTGGTGCAAAATGGCAGTAAATATTTGATAACTGCTTCGCTGATACGATAAATGTCTTTTAGATCAGCCTATACCTACCTGCATAACAACTCTTCGGCAATTATTGTTTGCGTAATTGTTCATTTAAAATAATAATTAAAAAACGAAAAAACTGAATTAACGTATCTGGGAAGTAACTAACTAACTAACTAACCATCACGCCGTCTCCCCAAAGGGGTTGGCAGAAATAATGGACTGCCACACCTTTCTTTCCTGACATATTTCTCTCGCTTCCTCAACATTCATACATCGTGTTATGCACGCGCGTCGATTTCTCTGACTCCTCACATGGCCGACGTTCAATATTTGATTTATTTGATCGTTCCACGTTTTCCTTGGTCTTCCTTTATTTCTGGTACCAGTTACATCATTACAATTAATTTTTCTACCATTCTTTCTTCATTCATTCTTTCCATATGTCCAAACCATCTTAATTATCCTTTCATTATTCTGGGAAGTATGTTTACAAGATACGGAAAAATTGAGAAAGCCATCGAAAGAAGGGTTGGTGCTGGGAATAAAATAAATGGCCCACTCAAAGTCATAACTGTAAATAGAAATATATCCACAGAAGCAAAGGTGGCAGTACACAATGGAGTTCTAGTGCCAACCCTCATTTATGGAAGTGAAGCTTGGAGCTGGCAAAAGAAGGATGAAAGCAGGATAAACGCCGTAGAAATGAGATCACTAAGAAGAATGTGCGGGAAAACGTTGTATGATAGAATACCGAACGATGAAATAAGAAAGAAATGTAAGGCAGATGACTGCATCATGAATAAAATTAAAAAAGAATCCCTGAGATGGTTTGGACATATAGAACGAATGGATGAGAGTAGAATGGTTAAAAAGCTGTACACAAGCAGCGTGAATGGTAAAAGAAGCCGAGGACGACCGAAGAAAACATGACGTGACCAAATTAATCAATTTCTAAAAGGCGGCCACATTCGAAGTCGGAATAATGGACGTGCGTGCATGGTACGATGTATGAATGTAGAGGAATCCCGAGAGGTATACCAGAACAGGCCATTGTGGCGATCCTTCCTTTCTGCCTACCCCTCCGGGGAAATGGGGTGATGGTTAGTTAGTTAGTTAGTTAGTATTAAAAAACGATGTTTTTTAAATACTTCCACTATTGTCTTTATTTTGATAGTGACCGGATTCGCCAGCGAGCCCGGCGAAACTGGTCGCTGTCGAAATAAAGACAAACGTGGAAGTAGCCAAAAAACATCATTTTATTTAATTAAAATTTGGAATTGAGTAACTTTTATATAAAATAATAACTAGAATTATATGAATTATTTTCTGCGCTAGACTTTGCATAACGCAAAGCTTTATGATTTAATCTTCTTTGTATCCATGTGGCCCTTTGTTTTTTTTATTCGCCATTTCTCCGTATATCTCTTTCCGTTCATCTCTTCACTTGATCCTTAAATCTAGCTCACACCTCGTCCTCTGACTAATGAGTATAATCTTCCGTCTAAAATGTCCATTGGTCTTATTTGAGTAGATAGATTTACTTGTTTGATCCAGGGGATGGTTTTTAGGTTTTCTTTCCATATTGAAATCTTATGGGAAGTCTGGTAGTCTTTGAACGTGTCCATTAAATTCTTCTATATTCGTCTTAACTTTGTGATGCCGATTCATTGGAAAATGTTTTTCAAACGTTGTAAACAGCGCGAAATATATTTAAAAAAAATTGAAAAACAAACATGTTTCGGACATAGAAGCCCTTCATCAATGTTTTGTATGTACAAAACTTTTTATTTAAAAATAATAAAATCAATTTTGACATATTTTAAAATGATTAAAATCGAAAAAAATATTTTAAAGTTCTCATACGTAAAAACAATATCATTGAAAAAAAACATTCATGAATCTTTGTGAATATAATCTTTATTGTCGGTCCTTTGTAACTTAACATCGTCGTAAATATAAGCTTACTTATCTTTTTGTGTGCTTCTTGTTGAAGCTTCTTGGTAAATTATTATATTCGCATATATACTTACTTCTGTTAAATTAAAAAAACTTTGAGGTTGGTTGACGAAACAGCTGTCGCGTAAAATAAAAATACAATTGTGATACATGAAGCAAAGTTTTTTTAATTTATCAGGTTATAATGTTAAAGAATCATAGTGTTTCGGCCAAAACAAAGGACTATACTTGTATGTTTGATATTGTGGGTTCTTGTTAACTTATTGCCTTCGTTGAAATACTTACTTCTCTTTTTATATGTTTCTTATTGTGGGTCTTTGGTAACTTAACATCTTCATATATATACCTACTTCCCTTTTTGTGTGATTCTTACTGCGGGTTCTTGGTAACTTAACACATTCATGTATATACTTACTTCTCTTTTTGTGTGTTTCTTATTGTGGGTCTTTGACATCTTCGTATATATACTTAATTTTCTTTATGTGTGATTCTTATTGTGGGTTCTTGGTAACTTAACATCTTCGTAAATATATACTTACATCTCTTTTTGTATGTTTTTTTTATTATGGGTTCTTGTAAACTTATTACCTTCGTTTAAATACTTACTTCTTGTTTTGTATGTTTCTTATTGTGGGTTCTTGGTAACTTAACATCTTCGTATATATACTTACTTCTCTTTTTATTTGTTTTTTTATTGTGGGTTCTTGTTAACTTATTACTTTCGTTTAAATACTTACATCTTGTTTCGTATGTTTCTTTTTGTGGGTCCTTGAAAACCTAACATCTTCGTATGTATACTTACTTCTGTTTTTCGTTAAATAGAGTTTTTAATAGAACAAATAGTTTTTTTTTGTAAACTTGAATTAGTGATATAATTAAAAATGCAAACGCAATGTTTGGGGAGTAAATAGACATTTATTTTTTATTTTTACATTACATAATATCATGACATTTATGTCAAATGGTAAAATAGACCAATACCGAGTAAATAGACATATATATCTCTTACAGGCTAATGACTTAGATAGTCTTCAAAAGAATGACTTAATGTATATATTTAGCACAATGATGCAGATAAATAGACATTCCTTAAAGATAGTCACTTACAAACTATACTCTGATATATATATGTGGTCAAAAATATTCCCTGTTTACAGACCAAAAAAACCCGGCAAAATATTTATTTGATTGAGTCTTCTGAAATGTATTGTATTTACGCTTTCGTTATAATTTTATCCAATATTGTTTATGTCAAATAATAGTCAGATATTATTATAATATGTGTTATTATGTGCTATGAATAACATAATATACTTTATCGATTGATAAATCTTTACGGTAAACATAAAATAATTAAATATCAATTTGTTAATATAATACGAAATAAAATAATCTTTCTTAGTAATTAAAAATTAAATATAAAATAAAACTGGGTCAAAAACAAAATCGCGTGCTATTTAAAAAAAAATTAAAAACTACTAGGTAAAAATAAAAAACTTTCCAAAAAATTCACAAAATATTAACTCTAAAACACCAATTTTAAAACTCTACACAATAAAAGAAATTCGAATTGTCACCGCCGAACAGCGCCAAGATTCGAATTTTACTTAAATTTTACCTCGTATATGATTCGTTAGTTAACGGGGTGTTTACAAATTCCTGACGTCGAAGGCGGCAACGTCTCCGCCTTCGCTGGAGGCGACCACCATGGCGCCACCCGGACACCAAGCCACGTCCGTCACCGGCGCAGGCAGGTAGAAGCTGCGCATCAGGAGCGCGTTGTGCGCATCCCAGATATGCACGCACTTGTCTTTGGCGCCCGAGACCACGTACCTGCCATCCGGGGAGAAGTCCACTGCGCACACGGTCTCAGTGTGCTTCGGCAGCAAGTGCAGCAGCAAACCGATCTCGGGGTTCCAGATGCCGACAGACTTGTCGACACTGCCGCTGGCCAGCAGCATCTCGGAGGTCGGGTAGCGGGTCCCGGGGCCAGTGGGCGACCACTTGATAGCGCGCACCCCCAAGGCGTGTCCGGCGAGGGTGTAGACGCTGGTGTCCTGATCCGATGTCCAAATCTTGAGCGTAGAGTCTTCAGAAGCGCTTGCGAGGAACGCTCCTTGAGGGTCCCACTTGATCGTATTGATCTCGTCGAGGTGCTCTCTGAATGTCCTGATAGGGACGCTCGGCACGGTGATATCGCAGATGTAGATGCTGTGAGTGCAACAGCTTGCAAAAATCGTGTTTGTTTGCCAGTCCACTCGGCGAATTGGTGCCGAGTGGTGGTATCGCTGGACAACCATTCCAGTATTAGAATCGGTGACGGCTGACTTCATGTCACTTCCACAGGTCACCACCAAATTGTTGATTTTGTTGTACTTGATACCCAGAATCCCTCCTCGGTGCGGTTGCAGCACCGAAAGGAGCTCACCGTCCGCACCCCAAGTGCGCATGCGTCCATCAGCCGATCCCGTTACCAGCAGATGACCACTAGGACTCCAGTCGAGAGTAATGATATCGTTGTTCATAGGATACCGACCGAAATACATTTCGTTCGGATCTTGGTGCTGCAGCAGCGAGGATGTTAAGTGTGCTAATTCTGGGCACGACATGTTCCACAGTCGTGCCGTGCCATCTCCGGATCCAGTCGCCAGAACTTCAGTACTCGGGTTCCATGCACAATTATACACAGAAGCGAGGTGGCCTCTTAATATGGTCACTCGTTGGTCCGGAAGCGCTCGGACGTTTCCGTCTGAAGACTCCAAGTCGCTTTGCCCATTAGACGTTCCAGATAACATGTTGCCACCGCTGTTACTTACATTATGGTCTTCGGAATTTGCTGAGGCTTGTCGAAGGGAGTAGGCGGGGCGTATCTGCGCGCGCTGCCGGCGCGCCGCCCCCAGCCCTTGTTTGAGAGGGGGTACCCTCCGATCAAATAATAATCATCCCTAGTAAGGTTTAGTAATATTGCACTCTCTTTCATTCATAACAATACTATATGCGAAAATACGAAACAGTATTCTTTCGTAATTCTCGACAATAAAACGTTTTAAAAATGATAACTTTTATACGAAGATAAATAATATTCTAGTCGTTCTGTTAAAATCGTGCTCTCCTCTTTACTCCATAGAAGATATCAGCGTTATACATATAGTTCAAATCTCATTATTATAAAAATTACTTTAAAAAAATCTATCTATATAATATAATAAACACATTTGCAATATTAATTTTAAGATCCCTAGTAAGGTTTAGTAATATTGCACTCTCTTTCATTCATAACAATACTATATGCGAAAATACGAAACAGTATTCTTTCGCGATTCTCGACAATAAAACGTTTTAAAAATGATAACCATTATACGAAGATAAATAATATTCTAGTCGTACTGCTAAAATCGCGCTCTCCTTTTTACTCCATAGAAGATATCAACGTTATACATAAAGTTCAAATCTCATTATTATAAAAATTACTAAAAAAAAAATCTATCTATATTCAAGCAAGTTTTTTTGAGCTTTGTTGCTTTTAAAATAATTGTTCAGTTGATTATATAATATAATAAACACATTTGCAATATTAATTTTGGTTGTTAATTTTTTTTGGTATATGATCATCGTAAATCAAAGTATTTTTTAAAATACATTCAAGCTTTTTTCCATAATGTTCAAATGCTTTTTTTGTTGTTATCAAAATATAACAAATAATCCTTAGTGCCTTCAATTGAATTACTAAGGTTATTTGTTTTCTGAAATGCTACTTAAACACACACATTTACATTTGTTATCAACGGTATTATAACAGATAATAGAGAAATTATATCTTTAAACAACAAAGTACGAGTATGTACTTAAAATATCAACGTTGAGAATCTACTTATTATTAAAATAGATAATTATCACAAAGATAGGTTAAAATAAAAAATAAAGGTAATAATAACTAAGCTTCTTGCTGAAAAATCGAGGCGAAAAATTAAATATAAAGTTTAACTGTTTTAATAGTGAAACACTGTTATAGTACTATAACAATTCAATAATTAAATACTATGAAATTGTCGCGATAAACATTTCGCCAACCTTTGTTGGCATAGTCAGGTGTTATTTAACTACTTATATTGTTGTCTGTAACACCTGATAATGCTAATATAGGTTAGCGAAACAACTGTCGTGGCATTTTCATAAAAATCATTAAAAATGTGATTCGTATTATATATTAAGTGTATCAAAATTAAAACATTCATTAATGTTGCAGTATCATAATGTTTCGGCCTAAACAATAGATTATCTATCATAATTATAGTTTTACTCTGGTAGTGATAACTGTTATAACTGTAATAACGAGTCTACAAAACAACGATTCTATTTAAACGAAATTATTCGTTTTGTAGAAATTTAGTATATTTTATGGTAGTGACATGTTTCGCCTTGTTAAGACATTACTATTTATTATAATATTGCTCATTCATTATTTTTTATGTCATCCAATTTATAAAAAATAAGAAACCATTTCAAGTTTGCCCGATTATTAACGAAACTGGTGACACTAATATTAAGAAGCTATCGGAGGAAATTCAAGAAATTTAGTGGAAGAAATTTTAGAATTTTATTCTTAGTTACAATATTTTTGAATTTTTTAATGTAGAGATTTTTAGAAATAAATAACAATTTAATAGTTATTTTTTTTTAATATACAAATTACTTAGTTATAGAATAAACTAATCGAAATGGAAAACATGAAATTATATTTTGATTTGAGAATATAACAAATAATAAAATCATGTTTCATTGAAGAATTGAGAAAAACATGTTTATAAATCTATTCTGGGAATAAAAAAATACTTTCTATTGAATTGGGTTAGGCCGTATTCTACTTTACCTAAATACGTCATAATTGGTCTTACGCATGCTTTATAAATTGTTATTTTCCTGTTCTTGGCCGAATATATTTTTTCCATATTGCGGGTTTTAAAGCAACAGGTAGTAAGGCTTAGAAAAATATTCAGCAAACCAGAAATATTATGAAACAACTTGTTTGAATAAAGTTACAGGATGTGTGTGTTTTTGTCAGTATACTCTGTGCGATTTGCTAAAAAACATTATATTATTATACTTTAATTATTCCGTCGCCGTTATGCAAAGTAATAATATGAAAGTACTTCCTGCGCATATTTTAGACGTGTGATGGTTAGGCCACTAAACTGGATCTTGTGAATGGTTACATAAAATTGAGCATTGGTGATCCCTATACATGAATAAATATATAATAATAAATTTTGTTTCTTGAACAATGATGTAAAACTCTATATTAAATTTATCAAACGAATTTTCTTCTGAACGTCTAACTTTCTAGAAGTTTTATTATAATTTCAGGGAATAACATGTTTCGCCGCATCAAGTTTATCAATCAAATCAACATTTGATAATGGCTAAAAAAGGTGAAACATGTCATTCCCGTACACTATTATAGACCACGAGCGCCCTTGAAATGAGTAATTCATTAAAATTGCGCTCTATAAATCATCCATTTTATTATTATTATTATAAATATAATAAAAATTCTAGAAAAAGACGTTTTCATTGGTATTTATTATATAATCACGATCTTTTTTTAATTTTAAACATAAATATGTTAAAATTGTAGTTTTAAACAATTCTAAAAATATATTTGGTTGTATTATTATTTAATAAATCTTTGAATGCAACTATACGAATTAAAGCTCTGTTTATTCCACTTCTGTTTCCACTTTAAAGTGAAAAAAATTGGGTTTTAATTCATAAATAATTCGACAGTATGGAATTGCACAGTGTTAACGCCTTAAAATTATCTAAAAAAATAAAAACTACGTAGATATGCATCGACAGACTGGTGTATACTACCCAGCCTGGCGAAACCGGTCGCCGTTATAAAATTAACAAACATCAAGATATTTCAATAAAATCATTAGAGTGTCTGATTGTTTCAGTAAAATCATTAGAATGTCTGATTTTAAAATGAAAATTTATAAAAATATCAAGACGTAAACTGGAAACTGAATATGGATGATCAAAGTGTTTACAGGACTTATGACCTGTCATTGGTTGGGTTAAGCGCACGCTTTATGTAATTACAACAGTCCCCATTCCACCTTTGTTATTATGATCATGCGTGAAAAATTTTTGGAAGATGTATATATACTTCAAATCTATATCTATCTTCACGTGTCAGTTTTTAATTGTCCATCTATGTAGATTTGGCTGCACTTGTGAATCTTTTCAAGATTAACTTATACAACCGACCCACTAACGCCATCTATGGAGAATGATTTTCAGCATTTAGCAAACCTATTAACACAATGCGAAGGCTGTAGCCTATAAACGTATTGTTAGAAGCCGCCAGGAGTATTATTCCATTCTATATGCCAAAGAGTTGACCAGAGTACATAATTACATAAAGCGTGCGCTTAACCTAACCAATGACAGGTCATAAGTCCTGTAAACACCTTGATCATCCATATTCAGTTTCCAGTTTGCGTCTTCGTCTCTATTGAGATACAATTAAATTTGAATTAACTACCCTTTGGTGAAAATCCAGGATTTCGTATACAAGTATAAGTATACATTCACAAAAATATGTAAAATATTTATATTTTATGATATTACAAGTATAAAAAGGTATAACGTTTCGCCTTACTGCGGCACATTTGATAATACCCATGTAAGACGCAACGCATTGTTATCGGTTAATATAACAAAACAACCAGGAAACGACATTTTCCCAAAAGCAACATTATGAATAAACTGCGAAAAATAAATACATGGAAATATTCCATTGTTTTGGCCGAAACGTTATGATATTTTAACATTTTATAACTGTTAATTCAAAAACTTTGTTTTATATCACAAATTGTATTTATTTTACTTTATGACAGCTGTTTCATCAACATTGGTTGATGAAACAGTAAAATAAATATAAAACAATTTGTGATATAAAACAAAGTTATTGAATTAACAGTTATAAAATACAATGAAATATTATTATTTCATAATTTTATTATAAGAGATTCCAGAGCTACCTTCAAAATGCTAGAGTATCGTATAAATCAGTGCGCCACAAAGTTTTCTCACCTACGGCACACCTAAGTTCTTTTTAGAATTCCGCGGCACACCAAAAGCTAAAATTCGGTCTGGATGTCAATCAGCTCGGGAGACGTTGGTGACCTTTTTTTTTGCCAGCAACTTCCGGTCATAGAAATCGGCGGGGACCTTTTTCACGGCAAAAACCTTGCTCACGGCACACCAGTGTGCCGCGGCACACCGTTTGCGGAGCACTGATATAAATTAATATTTCAAATAAATGGATATTTTTTATTTTTTGTTTCATGATCAATTATGTAAAACTCCATTTGAAATAATTAATATGAATGACATGTTTTGGCTCTCTAAGGCATTATCATATGTCCGCACATCATGTGTCAAAACGTCACATTTGAAAATGCCTTAGATATGCGAAACATGTCATTAATATAAATTATAAAAAAAACTTATAGAAAAAAAAGTTTTCGTACGTATTAATTATGTTTATTTTTTCATTTAAACTATTTTGATAATATAGAAAATTAAGAAAATCGGAAACCGATCAGGTTTTATATTGTTCTTCTTCTTCTTCCTCTTAGTTTAGGTCATATGACCTGTTTGTATGGCTGTTCTGGGATGATGATGTCCAGCCATCTCTCCGTTTCTTTGGCGGCCTTCCTGGTAATCTCTTGCTGCTTGGGTTTTCAGCACAATGGTGTTCTTCTACCGACCCTTATGGAAGCGAAGCATGGAACTGGCAAAAGAAGGATGAAAGTAGAATAAATGCAGTAGAAATGAGATCTCTTAGACGAATGTGTGTTTACTCTGTGTATGACAAGAGTGTCGAATGAAAATTAAGAAAATCGGAAACCGATCAGGTTTTATATTGTTCTTCTTCTTCTTCCTCTTAGTTTAGGTCATATGACCTGTTTGTATGGCTGTTCTGGGATGATGATGTCCAGCCATCTCTCCGTTTCTTTGGCGGCCTTCCTGGTAATCTCTTGCTGCTTGGGTTTTCAGCACAATGGTGTTCTTCTACCGACCCTTATGTATGGAAGCGAAGCATGGAACTGGCAAAAGAAGGATGAAAGTAGAATAAATGCAGTAGAAATGAGATCTCTTAGACGAATGTGTGGATACTCTGTGTATGATAAGAGTGTCGAATGAAAATAAAAGAAGTGAATGCGGGCGAATGATGGTGTCATGAACAAAATAATGAAAGGATCATTAAGATGGTTTGGACATATGGAAAGAATGAATGAAGAAAGAATGGTAAAAAAATTATATGTTAATGATGTAAATGGAACCAGAAATAGAGGAAGACCGAGGAAAACGTGGCACGATCAAATAAATCAAATATTGAATGTAGGCCATGTGAGGTGTCAGGGAAATCGACGCGCGTGCATGACACGATGTATGAATGTTGAGGAAGCGAGAGAAATATGTCAGGAAATAAAAGTGTGGAAGTCCATTCTTTCTGCCTACCCCTTCGGGGAGACGGCGTGATGGTTAGTTAGTTAGTTTACAGTTAATAATGTGATGTAGTGCTGGCGACGAATGTTGCGTATACACTGGAACACAAGAATAACATACCAGTCAATCATTGACAAGCTGGGTATTGTGGTAAGACTCTTGCAGATGTGCTCTCGGAAAGTGCTAAAATATTTTGGACACACAGCCCGGAGAGATCAGGATAACCTTGAAAAGCTCATCATTATGGGCAAAGTGGAGGAAAGGCGACCATAAGGACGACCACCGAGCCGCTGGTCCGATCATATCAGGGAGCTGACTGGTCTTTCGTAAGCTTTGAGACTGACGGTCAGCGTGCCAAAGTCAATGGTTTACTGGATGGACACGATTCTCAATCATGAGGAATACGACTGAGAAGAAGAAAATGTTGAAGTATGTATCATAGTGTTTCGGCCAAAACAATTGTTCCAATGACAATTTGAATAAATTCTTCAATAATATTTTAAAGTTTTGGCTGGTGTTGGATTGTTTTTAGTACCTAATTACAGTTAATTAAAAAAAACGGTGGATACGTGGAATATAAATTAAATAAACACGAATCTCCGGATCGTCCAGCTGACGACAAGTGCACCATTTAATATAACATTATGTGTTAAATTATTATTATTTTTATTTTATATCATTGTATTTCATATAATTTGTTTTAGATTTATTTTGTGAACAGTGGATGATCGAAGTGTGCGCGGGAGATGCCTATTGGTGGCGATGAGTAGAGTACCGCATCGGTTAAAGTGTGGCAGTCCATTCTTTCTGCCTACCCTTTCGGGGAGACGGCGTGATGGTTAGTAAGTAAGTAAGTACAAATATTTTTTTTTTGCGAAAACGATTCCCGAGACAATCGAGTTTGTTCTTATATTTAAAGGCATATTAAAATATTAAATGCCAAGTTGTTAGAGTAAGACTACTTGGCGTCCGAGTAAGAGCAGCGAGCTGACGGAAGAATCGGATGCTAATCTCTAGAGACTTTGATGAGCGGGTGCTTAATTTAATGTGTCCTGCGATTCTCAGAAGGGTAGAAAACGAGATCAATAAGAAGAAGCTATATTTTAAGAAGATAAAGTCTTTTAAAACTGTTAATGAATAAACTCTGTTTTTTGTATCACAATTATATTTAATTTTACGCGACAGCTGATTGACAACTGAACAAAATTACATACAAAAACAGAAATGGCCAATTATTGCGTGAATTTTGATCACCATTTCGAGACCAATAACACAAAATTTTTACGTATAGAAAATAATTCTAAAAAAAATGAAAAATTAGAAAATTCATACATTAGAAACTTTTCCCCTGTACAATCTTGCTAAAAATAATAATACCACCTTCAACTTTTGTCACCTTTCTTATTAATGTAATCTATGTACTTCCTGTTATTGTTTATTGTTTTTAATTTATTATGTTTAATCGTTGTTGACTCTATACTATGTGAAATTGCTATACTATTTGTAATGATTATTGTCTTTATCATAAAACATTATTATTGGATTATATAGAAGGTAATATGACCTTGAGTTGATAAAAATATGAAATATAATATGACTTTACATAATATACACAAAATATACTCTATCAGGACATATGGAACACAGAGAGCTACTATAACCGGTCAAAGTTCATTCCACACCAGTTAAACATAGTTAACGTATACATTATTTTTTCTACTTCCTCTCGGCGCTGTATATCAGTGCAGGATATGGCTTCCTCCACAACAGTCGTTTACAAGATCCTGTCTCTGGCCATCCCTTTCCATTCTTCTTATTTTAATAGATCTTGCGATCTGTGACACAAATATTTGTCTCGTCGGATGATGAGGTCCAGCTGTCCTTTCACCTCTTAGGCGGTCTTCCAGGTGGGTGATGTCTGGAAGAGATTTCATAAGCAGCTGTACATGCAAGTCTGTCACCATCCATTCGGGCTACATGATCCCTTCAGTATCTTCTTCTGGATCTACTCCACTGGACGATATCCTCTATTTCGCAAGTTTTTCTTATGTCCACGTTTCAGACACAATCTCGGAGAGTTTTTCCAGTAATTAATCTTAGGACCTTCATCTCGGATGTTCTTAGTAGTCTCTTGGTTTGCACAGTGTCGGCCCGTGTTTCTACAGCGTACGTCATGATTAGTCGCACGCATGTTTTATAAATTCTGATCTTGCTGTCGATAGGCATGTGCTTGTTCTTCCAGACCAGATTTTTCAGACACCCTGAAAAGTCAGAAGCTTTACTGACTTATTCTCGTACTGCGATATAGAGGTCATTATGGCCTTTTCATTGTCCAGGTCTATTCAGTTTCCTCCAAGCCTCTTCCGCGCAATCGGTTCATATTTTTTGGTCTGTCTCTTTATCTCTTTTCGCGCGGCACCCATCTGACCATAATCTTCCTCTGGCATTTTTTTCTACATGGCCAGCTTACCGTGGGCGTTGATACTACTTATACTAACTTTCTGCATTAATATTAATATTTCAGAAATTTATAAATCTTATTCTTCGTCGTGTCAATGTTAGTAGTGTTTATAAATCGTTGGCCTAGAAGTCGTCAATCTGGATCGCACTTCTGGATGCTTGAGCTAAGTTCTCTTCGGTGCAGGTGACGGGGCAGTTCGGAAACTACGTTGCCATATATGCAGCATAGGTTGCTGCATATACTGTGTGTCTCTTCGCCACGAACTAAACTAACTATCACGCCGTCTCCCTGGAGGGGTAGGCAGAAAGAATGGAACGCCACACTGTTCTGTCCTGACATACTTCTCTCGCTTCCTCTACATTATACTGAAAATTATTGATGTTGGTGATTGAATCCACATTATACATTTTGTCATGCACGCACGTTGATTTCTCCGACTCCTCACGTGACCGACATTTAATATTTGATTGATTTGATCATGCCACGTTTTCCTCGGCCTTCCTCTATTTCTAGTTCCGTTCATGCCGTTTACATATACCTTCTTTACCATTCTGTCTTCACTCATTTTTTCCATGTGTCCAAACCATCTTAATGACCCTTTCATTATTTTGTTCATAACACTTTCAATCGCACCACATTCACTTCTTAAGATGGCAGTGCATAATGGTGTTCTTGCGCCAACCCTTGTGTATGGAAGTGAAGCATGGAACTGGCAAAAGAAGGATGAAAGTAGCATAAATGCAGTAGAAATGAGATCTCTAAGAATAATATGTGGCAAATCTGTATATGATATGATTCGCCACGAAGATTTTCTCATATTGCCAAGTTGTCCCTGGATTTGCCAACGCATGTACGCAGACGGTTTATCGTCTTCCAGATCATCTATGGCGACTCTTGTTCGGCTGGTTAAGCCTCCTTGGGCTCCAACCAGTTGAGAATAAAGCATGTTTCTATGATCGTGCTTTCAGCGTTGCGGGTCCGTTGGCGTGGAATAGCCTCCATGTTAGTATTAAGTATGAGGATAGTGACGTTAAATTTAAGAAACATCTGAAGACTGCACTGTTCGGTCAGTCATTTCCTAGTACGCCCTTGGAGTAATTGATTTTACAAAACGGCGCACTTAAAATACAAATCATCATAATAATAAATAAATAAATAATAAATCAGATTATAGCATAAAATTTATTAATTCCCTTTCTAGAAAATGTTTATATTTCAAGCGTGTTTGCCAGTATATATGTATAATATTTCACATGTTATTGATTAGATACTAACAACACTTTCACAATTCCGTGGCATCATTACACAAAGCGGTCTTAATATATTAGAGGTGACCTGGACAACTTTTGATGAGAACTTAGCGTTCTTATTACGTATACGCTTACACCGATTATATCATACGCACATCTATACACGGCGTTTCGAAAATAAATGTACATCTTAAGAGTAAATGTATCTTCATATATATAATTCTTCTGTATGGACGTATGTAGTTGAACTCCTCCTAAACGACTGGACCGATTTCGATGAATGTTTCTGTCTGTTTTTGCGTGGGTTCCTGGAAGGTTTAGATTATTAAAATGGACCCAGTAGGTGACTGTTAAAACCTTCTGGGAAGTTCATGAATAGTTGACCATCTGAGAATAATTCACAGCTATGTTTTTTTTACTATAGTTGTCGCTGATGCTGAATTCTGTGGTATTTGATAAGCATGCGCAAATAATTTGCGTTGTAGCGTGGCGTAGATTTAAAATTCTGTTCTCGGTGTTTCGATATTATGGCATGTATCATAAGTGCGTTGTTTTTTTTCGAAAATTCGAATATCGAAAGAATATTTGGGAATCAGCAGGCAAGCCAACGTTCGGGCAGGACAACATCTGTCGGGTCTGCTAGTACATTATGTATTTATCAATAATTATAATTTTTGCAGAAGTAAAAAAAAATCTGGATGTGCCTGTTCTTAATATAAACGGAAAAACGTTTGCGATTTCAAATTAATAGATAATATACTATATATAAATTTTTAATCAAAAGGAAAATAAATAACATATCGCTATTTAACATTGACACTTTTAGGATTATTAAATTTAATATTAGGATTATTAAAGTCGAGGAAGTCAAAGGAAGACTACTTAATAAAACTAAATTACTAAAATGCAGGAATATTCGAAGTAGAAATAATCGACGAGTCTCATGTGTCACGATGTGTGTTAGTTAGTTACAGTTATGTCAGAATAGAATGGTGTGGCGGTCCATCCTCTCTTATAACCCCCTTAACAGCGCGATGGCTGATTCGTTAGTTAATTTCAATGTTTATGATTTATAATGCGATGTTTTAAATTAATATATCATATCAATGGCCCTGATCATATGTAATCGCGGGATATAATGTTTAATATCGAGTGGCAAAAATCAGGTCAATAATATTATACGAGTATTGTACATGTTAACGAAAAAAAAAATTTATAGTAAGCAAATAAAATAATAATTTACGTCGTTTTCAACACTACTTAATATGCCAAAGGAATTAATATCAAATGTACAATTTATTGATGATGTTCTAAAAACGTGAAATAAATCAATACCATAAAATTATTCTAATAAGAATCTCTCATTTTCATAAATTTTTGATAAAAATTTCCATTGCAATTTATTAAAAATATAAGTGTATTTGAATCATCGTAGACTTCTTTGACTGTTTTCTAAAGTTTTATACAATTTTTTTAAAATAGGAATGACATGTTTCGCCTTGTTCGAAATGTAAGCAAGGCAAAACATGTCATTCCCATAATACACTATAAAACTTCTAGAAAACAGACGTTTTCAATTGTATTCATTATTTTATATATAGTTTAACATAATTGTTCAAGAAACAATAAATAACATTAATTTTATTTAAACATTGGTTTAGATAATTTATTATCATATAATTATAATATTTATAACTTTATATTTTAAAATTACCATTATAAATGCGTATTGGCTTCATATTTGAATCTAACTGTTTAAAAAATATAAATACGGGAAAAAAAATATAGTATTTTTAATGTTTCAGTACATACGTAGCGCAAAGATGTAATTTTATACGTTTTATAAATTAACCCCTTTAGTGCGGTTGGCTACATTTGCTATCCAAAAAATGGCTCGAATTGCGGCAGACTACATTTGCAGCCCATTTATCGTATGTAGTAAACCTTTTAATTACAGTCTTTTACCACTAAAATGATGAATATGGCAATTTGAGCTGCAAATTTAGCCAGCCACAGTTTGATACCGATTTTTTTTTACTGCAATGAAGCCGGTCACGCAGAAATTATATTTCTATTTATAAGTTTTTTAAAAATAAATATGATATGAATATAGAGTCTGAATATATTATTAAATAGTATTTTTATTCAGCATTAAAAGTTGTATTAACAGTTTTAAATTTATAAATAATTTCATTAACTTAACAAAAATTTAGATCTCTTTACTCTTCTTGTTTTTATTTTCCTGTCACACCTCCTAGGTGCATAGGGCCTCGAGGAACCTTCTCCACCTGGCTCTATTACATGCCTGATGCCTAACTCTCTCACTACAACTCAATATAAAAAATATCTGAAACAATACATAATTAATAGTAAGATCTAAAAATGTAACCATATAACCCAATTGGGTTTTAAAAAAAAAAAAAAAAAAACATCATCCCAAGTGAGGCCTGCTGCTTTGACCTCGTACTGCAGGGCTCTTCTCCAGGTGGCTCTAGGTCTGCCTCGCTTCCTATTTCCCCTCATAGGGGATCAGTCTAGTGCGAGATCTCTTAGCTCTTATGATAAAATATCCCGGTGAAGGATTCAGTGATTATTCTCCTGGAACAGGAGAAGAAAGATTGATCCTGGACAGACTTTGTGCTGTATAACATAAGCGATTGGTTAAATAAAAGTAGGTACACGCATTTTAGGGTTAAAATATTCAACTTTCGATTATTAATTTCATACAATTGCATAAGTGCTACTTTATTTTTGGTCCAGTCAGATTAAATCTATTGGGCAAGAATGCATTATGCACGCTTTTCGTCTGATTAAGACATTCTATTTAATCTGAGATTTAACTCAAGAAGAATCTTGTAAACACATACATATGTTTGTATTACAAAATAAACATGATTGAATGAGGATTTATGTAGCGAGTAATGAGATGGTTAAATAAACGTGAAAAATATTATAAGAAAGATGTATATAAAAATCTTATAAGGAGAAAATACTTAATTATTGTTTATTGAACAATGATGTAACACTCTACATTAAAAAATTAAAACGAATGAAAAAGTTATCAAATGTAATTTTTATTTGTATTATTTATGTAGTAATTCATGAGATATTTTAATAAACGCGAAAACAAGTTTTAAGGAAATAATCTGTAAAAATCTTATAAGGCGAAAATTCTTCGTTACCAGCAAATTTATACAAATAGAACAAATTTGATGTGAACATGTGCGTAGATAATCAGAGTGGCAGAATCACTTCCTGTTGTTTTGGGGGTAACCTTATTCTATTTTTATCTTCGTAACTATGACGTCAATGAAATTATCAAGAGTTAATATAATCCAAACATCGCGTACATTAATTTCATACTAACACAACGAAATTTTATAAAAATCTGGAATATATTATACTTAAATTTTTTGGTTTCATTATAAATGTACTTTTAAAAAAAGTAACAATCCTAAGAATTAGTTTACAACAACTTGGGCTTTTTAATGTGGTAGTCTCCTGTTACTTTCTAACTTACTTATTTAATAACAATTAAAATGAACCAATCAACCATTTTTAATCTAGTTAGCGAATTATCTAGTAAGCGATAATCTTAACTTGAAACTCCGACGATGTTATATGATAATCTTAACTTGAAACTCCAACAAATAATGATTAAATGTTATATATGGTCTGTTCTACCATATGGCTGCGAAACCTCGACACTAAAAGTAAATGTAATGAACCGGTTGGAGGCGTTCGAGATGTGGATATACCCCAGAATGTTCCGTATACCGTGGATCGATAGGGTTAATAATGCAGACGTACTACAGGGAGCCAGACTTATTAGGGAGCCATTATCGAGTGTGAAAATTAGAAAGATCTCATATTTGGGTCATGTGCTAAGGGTAGAAAAATACCACCTCCTTCAACTGATATTAATGGGTAAAGTGAAGGGACGTCGGGAAGTTGATAGAAGGCAGCTGTCTTGGCTGCGGAACATTAAAGAGTGGACAGGAATTACAAGAGTTCAGAACCTGTTTCAAGTGGCGCAGGACAGAGATGCCTTTGCTGCAGTGATTGCCAACGTTGAGGGGACCTGACACGGTACCGGAAGAAGAAAAAGAAGCATATTATCAAATGTCACATTTAATATTGTAAGGCGAAATAAGCCAATCGCATAAAATAAAATAAATCTTCTAGAATGTTGTCATTAATGTTGATGAATGAATGTTGTCGAGGTTAAAAAAAAACAGTACACAATGGAGTTCTAGTGCCAATATTTATGTATGGAAGTAAAGTTTAGAGCTGGCAACAGAAAGATGAAAGTCTGATAAATGCCATAGATATAAGATCACAGAATAATGTGCGGGAAAACGATGTACGATATAATATCAAAATACTTGGAGATGGTTTTAAAATTGTTATAAACAGTGTGAAAGAAAAAGTAACCGAGGATGGTCGAGGAAAATACGGCATGATCAAATTAATTAATTACTAAAAGGCGGATACATTCGAAGACGGACTAATTAACGAGCGAGCATGTTGAGATATATGAATATCGAGGAAGCTCAAGAAGCATGTCATGACAGAGTAGTGTGGCGGTCCACCCTCTCTGCCTACCCCCCCCCCCCCCGAAGAAACGACGTGCTAGTTATAGAGTTAAATCAGAATTGTTTTAAAATATTCATATATACATATTTGGAGTAATTTGGTTTTAAAATGAATTTGATTTCTTTCTTCTTCTTCTTCTTCCTTGTTGTAGACCTATGTGGTCTGTTCTCCAGAGTATTGGTCCTCCTATGAGATAGATTCCCAGCTGTCCTTTCATCTTTTAGAAGGTCTTCCACGAGGACGAGTCCCATGAGACTGATCATGTAATGCAATATACGATGCAATTTAATATCTAATTAACCAATTGCCAATTTTGATATCGATTTTTCCCTATCGTCAATTTCATTGATAGTTAAACTCCATATTTAATATAAGTAAAGATGATTGTTTTCTATAAGGTAAATTATATTTTAAGGGTAACACGCTTTACCTTCTAAGTTTATTTTATAAAACAAAATAAAACTTCTAAAAATTTACGTTTTCGTGAGTATAATTTGTGTTTTTGATAATCGATGTTATCTAAAAATTACATAATTTTAAGAACAAAATATGATTGATTGGCAAAAGGTTTTATTTATAACAATTCATAATTAGAAAATTGAAGTTATTACAATCAATTTATAACTTTATAAAATTGTATTATTTTTAATAACAAAATTCGCTGGAGTTTGTATGGGTCATGTGACATAACCATTTTCAATTCAGACTAAGTGAATGTTGGTGTATTTTGTTTGTGGCATCAGATATTGAAGTCAATCGATAAAGCAAAACAGGTATTATGCAATGCTGGCACCGTCAACTCTAATGTAATGTGTATAAATTTATGTAACTTTGTAATGGATCTCGGAGACGAGGAGCTCGTAAATCAATTAAAACCAAAAAGCGAAAGAGATTCTTAATGCGAGTTTCATTAATGCGAGTTAATTACTACCAGCTATTAAAGATACATTGTAACATATTCGCAAACTTTAGGTACGTAATTAAAGATTTAAAAAAAAAATAACTAGCTGACCATCAGGCCGTCTCCCCAGAGGGGGAGGCAGAAATAATGGACTGCCTCACTTAAATTATATGTTAATGATGTAGATGGAACCAGAAATAGAGGAAGGCCGAGGAAAACGTGGCACGATCAAATAAATCAAATATTGAATGTCGGCCATGTGAAGAGTCAGAGAAATCGACGCGCGTGCATGACACGATGCATGAATGTTGAGGCAGAGTTAGAGGTCGCTAAGACGTGTGTATGGTAGAACGATATACGACAGAATCTCAAATGCTAATATAAGAAAGGAATGTAGAGCGGAAGAAGGTATTATGAAAGGATTGCTGCGTTGGTTCGGACATACGGAGCGCATGGATAAAAAAGAATGGTTAAGAAAATATACTTTAATGCTGTGAATGGAGTACGGAGTCGAGGCAGACCGAGGAAAACATGGCGTGACCAAATTAATCAAATTTTAAAGGTTGTTCATGTTAGAAGTCGGAAGAATCGACGTGCGTGTATGACTGCTGTATGAATGTGGAGGAAGCTAGAGAGGTGCACCAGGTTAGAGTTGTGTGGTGGTCCATTCTCTCTGCCTACCCCTACGGGGAAACAGCCTGATGATTTGTTGTTGTTGTTCAAATAAAAATAAAGGTAATGTATGACCAAAAATTTGGTCACATCATAAATAGATATTAATTTATATGGAATAATTTTAATAGGCTCCTTTTTTTTCTTTATTTACTCTTGCTAAAGTTTTCATTAAGGATGAGACTCTTCTTAGAATAATTTTTTTTTTATGAATTTTGAGTTTATTTTACATATTTCGAAGGAATACTTTATCATCGGGAGAACGATATAATTTGTTAGCATCGTTCTCTAGATGATGATAGTGTAAAAACTTTGAAACGTGTCGAGAAAAATAAAGTTTTAAGTGGAAAAAAACGGTATTTTCATTAATAAAATATTCATCATTATGGAATTCCAGTGTATTAAGTTGATCAAAATTTAGTTTACAAATTTGTACTTTTATTTTTTGCACTTAAAGTTGTCATCGCAAACAAAAACCTATCCAAAAAAGCTATAATGGCAGTGCACAATGGTGTTCTTCTACCGACCCTTATGTATGGAAGCGAAGCATGGAACTGGCAAAAGAAGGATGAAAGTATTATATAATAAATGCAGTAGAAATGAGATCTCTTAGAAGAATGTGTAGATACTCTAGAATGCGGTGCGAATGATGGTGTTATGATCAAAATAATGAAATGATCATTAAGAGGTTTGGACATATGGAAAGAATGAATGTAGAAAGAATGGTAAAAAAATATATATGGTAACGATGTAATTGGAACCATGAATAGAGGAAAACGTGGCACGGTCAAATAAATCTAATATTCAATGTTGGCCATGTGAGGAGTCAGAGAAATCGGTGCGCGTGCATGACACGAGGAAGCGAGAGACATATGTCTGGAAAGAAAAGTGTGGCAGTCCATTCTTTCTGCCTATCCCTTCGAGGAGACGGCGTGATGGTTAGTTAGTGAGTTAATTTTATTTTGTTTATGAACTAGAGACGTTCACACAATGGAAATCTATAACGAAATTTTAAAAATATGTTTATAGAAGTTTTTTTTTCTAATAAAACGCTTACTTGATTTTTAATACAATTTATAAAGTAATCCACGTAACCCGTTATAGATGCCGTGTGCATCGAATTAAGATACGAATATTTACATATGTCATAGTTCAGTTGTTTTGAGTACTAACTCGGAAAGCTAAAGGTCTCTAGTTCGAAACTTAATGTGAACTTGAGTAACCCAACAAAATTGTTTAACAACTATTTATGCAAATCTTAGAGATAAATCTTCAATATAGTAATTTAATGTATGTCGTTGAAGCTGTTTTGACTTATGAAACAAGAAGTGTATGTTAAACATATATGTAAATGTAATATTCACTCACAAACATACAATAAACTATTAAAAAGTGTTCCAAATGAGATATACAGGAGACAAATGCACTGATTGCGCACCGCGTCTCTCGCGGGGGCGAAAATATAAGGATGGAATGCCGCATCAGTTAAAGTGTGGCAGTCCATTCTTTCTGTCTACCCTTTCGGGGAGACGGCGTGATGGTTAGTTAGTTTTTTAAAATGCGCTGATTGCTGCAAATTGATTTTGTACCATTTCAAAAATCATCACATTTCTTCGTATTTGCAAAGTTATGTTTGTATTATGATTTTAAACTAACCTACCTCTCCTGAACTGGTTTACGAAAAAGTCGACTCTTTTGCAATTCACGAGTTCTGACTAGAACTAAATATTTTATTCATAATACATTTGGCCGCGGCACAATTGCAACCGGCTCGCGGTACACCGGTTGCGGAGCACTGCTCTAGAGGATAGAATACTGGACTACTGATCCATGGGACTGGATTCAGCCCTGCATACGACTAGATTTCTTCTCCATAATAATGAGATATTTTCCGCTCATATTGGTGATTGTATAATACATTCAAATACCATTAATTTAAACCCTTGATGTGAGTATTTTTTTTAACATTAAAATAAAATACCATTCTATAAAATAAAATAAAAAATGTATCTGAATAATTCATTGTAAGACACTGTTTCTAAGCATTGATGTCAAGATGTATCTTCAGGTTGATAAAAAATCTAATTTTGTTTAACCTCAAGTTAAGTAGAGAATTTATCTTTCTCTCCAATCTCTGGGATTTCTAAGTTTATAATACACGTTTTCTACCGCTTAGCGTTCAATAAGTGAAAACAAGATAAATTACTGCGTACATTATGTTGTAATTAGGTAGGTCGAAACATTATCTAAAATATTTTTTTTCCTTTATAAATATACGCACTTAATTAAAAGAAAAATTATAATCAATTTCTTCGAAGAAAGTATGGCACGTTGATTATATATTGCCGTGTCAGAACCCTCGATATGAACTTTGACATTCTGTCTCGGTGTCGAGGAGGTGAGCCGATAATTGCCTTTTACTCGGATGGCCGGTTGATACACTCAGTGGCATAGCCGGGAATCAAAAATGAGATATACACGAGTTAAATTTTGAATTCAATTTTGGATTACCGAATATTTTTCGGATTTTGTTTCTTTAGGATTTTCAAAATAATAAAATAAATGAAAAAAATAAAAAAATCATTTGTTCCAATGACAATTTGAATAATTCTTTCAATATTATTTTAAAGTTCTTACTGGTGTTGGTTTGTTTTAAGTGCCTAATTACTGCTAATTAAAAAAAAACGCTGAATACGTGGAACATAAATTAAATAGACAATATGTGCACCATCTAAAAATAACATTTTTTGTTAAATTATTTTTATTTTATTTTATTTTATATAATTGAATTTTGTATTATTTGTTTTAGATTTATTTTGTGGATGTTGGACGATCGAAGTGTGCACGGGAGATGCGTATTGGTGGCGATGAGGTTCGCAACCCATCACACCGCGTCTCCGGCGGGGCGAAAAGAGAAGGATGGAGTGCCGCATCGGTTAAAGTGTGATAGTTCATTCTTTCTGCCTACCCTTTCGGGGAGACGGCGTGATGGTTAGTTAGTTAGTTAGTTTAAAATTTGTCAAACCGCACATTCAAGATTATTTGAGAAATTTGCATTAAAAATGATCTGTTAAATAAATAAAAAAAGTATTTTCAATACAAATAAAAACGTATGTTTTTTAGAATGTTCATTATATTTTATGTGGAATTACATGTTTCTCCTATATTTGCCGTCACTTTTTGTTGTGGATTCCTATTTGAATTTTCTTCTCCGGTCTCAATCTAATGATTGGTCTGCAGCAAGGCGACGCATCTCCTCTTCCACTCCGCTCGGTCCTCGGCAACTCTCTTAAGAGGTGCAGCCCATATTTCGGCCAAATCTGGTCTAGGTACTCCTGGCGAGGTCGTCCTCTGCCAATCGATCCCTCGACCATTCCCTCCAACACATCATGCAAGAAATATTCGTGTCGCAACACGTGACCAATCCATCTTGCGCGTCTCTCCGCTATGGTGTTGACATTTGAATTACTTTTTGAAAACATTGTATTTTCACTTTTCACCTTTCACTTTTCTAAGGCATTATCAAATGTGACATTTGATAATGCTTTGGAAAGGCGAAACATGTGATTCCATAAAATATAATGAACAATCTAGAAAACGAACGTTTTAATTACTATTAATTATTAAATGTGGTAAATAAATAAAACACGTTTTAATGATGATGAGCATTTTCTACTTCTTCTTTCTATAGATCTTGTGATCTTTTCCGAATGATATCAATCTTGTTTTAATTACATCAAAATATCAGTCCATCTGGTGGTCTACGACCAACTCGGACGAAGTTTCGTACTTTAAGATCTTGAGAATCTTTGGTGGTACCTCCATCAAAGCTTCTTAGTTCAAATAAAAATTTAAATCAATTTATGTTAACCTCTAGATATATTTTTAATGGAAATTATTATTCTTATTATTCCGCTTAGTTTAGGTCGTATGACCTGTATGTGACGTTGAGTTGTCTAAGGATGATGATGTCCTTCCATCACTCCATCTTTTTGGCGGCCTTCCTGGCAGTCTCTTGCTGCTTGGGTTTGGATATGATGAATAGTATTATTATTATTACTATTTTGTTGAATAGCTCTTAAAATCGGTACAGCGGGAGTCAAATCGATGAAAAGGGTGGGAAAAAATAATATAAAAGAAAATATGCATAGAACCATGTAAATAGAAATATTACAGTTATCTCTTTGTTGCTCTTATAGTGAGGGTAATCAAGAATTCTACATATAATTATGGGTATTCACAATGATTGATATAAATTGACTTTAGGTGAAATGAATTATTTCAAATATCATGTGGGTAGGTTTTATTTCCTTGGGGTAATTGGCCGCGGCTTGTTTGAACGGCGCATCTTAGAAAAGTTAATTTTGTTTGTGTTTCACCCCCGCGGTAATTGCTCCAGACGTTTAGAGCTACCTTCGACGTGTATTAATTGTTTGCACTGTATATCGTAAATCGCGTTGCAGAGGTGCGCCACTGGTCCGTCTCGGTACGAACTGTCCGCCACTGGCGCGCCGGTTCGTAAAAACAGATTGGAATGGCCTCCCGTCACGCCGGGTGATTGTACTCTTCGTATGAAGTGAACTGCACTAACTGAACCTAGCAACACAATCATAACATTTGTCAACTTGAGTTATTGAATGAAACAAATATAAATGCATGATAGTTATTTGAAATTTCATGATAGAAGTTCATTGTACATAATAAAAATAAATAAAAATTCTTTTGAAAACGTGTTCGGAAGCATTTGAAATGTGGCTCCTTCGCCGAATGCTCAGAGTTCCCTGGACAGAAAGTTACCAATACCGAAGTCCTGAGGCGAGCTAGAGTTGACAAGGAATTGTTATCAACTATCAAGGTTCGAAAGATCTCACATCTGGGTCATATACTCATATATATCTGGGGAAAAGTACCACCTTCTCCAACTGATATTGGAGGAGGAAATTGAGGGACGCCAAGAGCCCGGAAGGAGACAAATGTCCTGGCTGCGAAACGTGAGGGAGTGGACCGGCATCCGAAGTGTGGAGGAGCTGTTCCGAGCGGCGCAGGACAGGGACAGGTTCGCCGAGGTGATCGCCAACGTTGGGGGAACCCGACAGGGCACTTGAAAAATAAGAAGAAAAATTCATAACTTTTCTGTGAGTTTGTCGATATGCAAAAAGCAAATAACCGCGTAGATAGAGTTAAGTTGTGGAAAATATTGAATATGGAATAAGCACAAAATTGATCACGGGAATTATACCTATCTCTGTACACGGGAAGTACTGCTAGTGTCAAAGTAAATATAAATCTTTCAGCCTGGTTTGATACCAAGAAAGTTGTTATACGAATGTGTAATGTCCCCATGGTTTTATATGGATAAGTGTATGAAAGAGCTGAAAGGGTTGGATGCAGGTGCAAAAATGAACGGCGTGTTAGTAAGCTTTCTGTGTATGCGGACGACGCTGTGCTACTTGCAGACAACGAGCATGAACTTAAGGCCCTGGTGTATTGTATGAGGTATGCAAGCGATACGATTAGATGATTAATGTGATTAAGTCCAAGGTAATAATTTTCGAAAAAGTAGGAAACATGACAGTCTGCAACATTAGCTGAACGGTAAAAATCTGGAACAAGTGGATGAATTTGTTTATTAAAGAAATATGTTTAAAAAGGATAGTAGAATGGAGAAGAATATTAAAAGAAGGGTTTGGGCAGGCAACAGAGTAAAAGGTACACTTAAATTTGTCATCGCAAACAAAAGCCTATCCAAAAAAGCTAAGATGGCAGTGCACAATGGTGTTTTTGTGCCGACCCTTATGTATGGAAGTGAAGCATGAAACTGTCAAAAGAAGGATGAAAGTAGAATAAATGAAGTAGAAATGAGATCTCTTAGATGAATGTGTATTAAATCTTTATACGATAGAATGCCAAATGCAAATATAATAAGTGAATGGGGTGCGAATAAAAGTGTTATGAACAAAATAATGAAAGGATCGTTAAGATGGTTTAGACACATGAAAAGAATGAGTGAAGACAGAATGGTGAGGAAGGTATATGTAAACGACGCGAACGGAAGGAACGGACGGAGGAAAACGGGGTGCGATCAAATCTATCAAATATTAAATGTCGGTCACGTGAGGAATCGGAGAAGTTGACGTGCGTGCATTACAAGATATATAAATGTGGAGGAAGCGGGAGAAATATGTGAGGACAGAACAGTATGGCAGTCCATTATTCTGCCAACCCTTTCAGATAGACGGCGTGATTGATTAGTTTGTTAGTTAGTTTCTGAATTTATAGAAAAAAAGGGAAGACACTAACTTTTTGCGAATCTGCCACTGGTGACACCGGAAGAACAATTAGTCTCCTGAACACGGTCGACTCGGAGATCGACGTTTTTCATATAAGTGAGAGTACGTTCAGAAGACAAATACTCTTGACTTTGGAAAGTATCTTGTCTTTCTAATGTCGAACCCTATCTTATCCGTTACTGGTATTATATTTTATGTATAATTTTTTTTTTCTGTACTCAATAGATGCCTTAAACATTTATACTGTTTGTAGAGTAAATAAACTGATTGGATTGATTTGATTTGATTTGATATTGTCTTGTATTGCTGTTCGGAAGCAGTTCAAAACTTTCTTATATGTAAGCGATTCGTTTTCGCAAGAAGTAACTTTCCGAAATACATTTTTTGGACGTAGCTGTACCGAATTTCCGAACACTAATGATTAGGGTAATATAAAGGGTGTTTTTTTATAGGTATACAATACATATTCAAAATGAAAAAAAAAACACTTAAAAATAAAGTTAATGTCTATGATATTGGCTTTATTTAATAGATAATTTTATGCCATTATTGTATAAATATGGTTTCGGGCATATGAGCGCCACGGCTAGGTCGAATGTGGTGCGTATTATCCACTAGGTCTTTGTGGATGCGTATTATCCACTAGAGTGTACGTGGTGCGAAAACGATCCATGGTCTTCCGAATAACTTGCTCGGATGGACGATTATGTCGACCGTAAAATGGACGTAGTGCATGATAAGTTTGACGAACCGATCCATGATATTCAAAATAAATTTGCACAATTTGTCAGTCTATTCATGGTAAAATGGCAAAACATACTGACTACAAATCAACTGTCAACTGTCAAATTGACAGTCTCTAGAAAAAATATTGCCAGTTTAAAAACCAAACCTCTAAAAAAAAACATATATAGGTAATAGATAAAATATCATGTTTCAAAACCACGTTTAAAACGAGAAAACTGTCCGTAGATTCGATCTATCAATGTCTATAAATTAAATTCTAGTTGACATGTTAGGGGAATATGTACAAGTATTTATAAAAGCATATATTTTATTGATATTTAAGTTGTCTCTTGGGGGGTATATTTGAGCATTTAGATAAATAAACCAACGATTTTCAAATGAGGGGACGCGCCACTAAAATGGTATGATACAACAATGAAATAATTGTCAAAATAAAACGTTAAATAGTGAAAAAAAAATGTATATTGTGTTCATAAAAACGACGGACGGAAAATTTTCGTAAAAAATATAGTTTAAAAGAGCGATGACAGCAAGGAAGTTATATTTTATTCTAAGAGATATTGATTAGTCGAATTCGGTTCGGTCGAAAAGTTTTATGTAAACATAATAAGAAGAGATATACCAAAAAAAAAATGAGAGATATCATATCAATTAAATATCATAAGTCAGTCATATGAAAAATAGGTGAAATCGACGCGCGTGCATGAGAGGATGTATGAATATTGTGTAGGTAAGAATGACATTGCTGTCCATTGTTTATGCTTATTACTTCGGCATGACGTCGTTATGTTCGTTAATAAATCTTCTTAGAAGTTGTTTCCCGTATGACATATAAGAATATGGGAATATTTTTATTTAATTTAACTGAATAACTAATTCACTAACCATCACGACGTCTTTCCGAAGGAAAAACTGTCACACTTTAACCGATGCGGCACTCCATCCTTCTCTTTTCGCCTAGCAGGAGACGCGGTGTGATGGGTTGCGAACCTTATCGCCACCAATAGGCATCTCCCGCACACACTTCGATCGTCCAACATCCATAAAATATATCTAAAACAAATCGTATAAAATACGATGATATAAAATATATAATAATAAAATAAAAATATTTTAATACATAATGTTCATTTTAGATGGTGCACTTGTTGACATCGACGATCCGGACTTTTGTGTTTATTTAATTTAGGTTACACGTATCCACCGTTTTCAAAATTGTAATTTAAAAAGTTGTATTTAGGCACTTAAAACAATCTAACACCAGCAAGAACTTAAAAATAATATTGAAGATAATATTCAAATTGTCATTGGAACAAATGAAAAATTTATTTTTACACCTGTCAAAATTCTTTATATAAATGAAAAAACTTATATAATTTTAACATCAAAACAGTACAAACGTATTACGTGTCACAATAAACCATTCATCAATTATTTAATTTATACAAATGAAAATGTCTGTTTTCTAGAAGTTTTATTATATTTCATATGAATGCCATGTTTCGCCTGTCTAAGTAAGATGAGGATGGCAGAGAAGAAGGTCCTGGAATGAACGTGTGACCAGAATACTAGAATAGATGGCCATAAGATAAGCAAAGAACGGTTCCCCCAAGAAAGCAGACCGCAAAGCCGATCTCCGAAACGATTTATGGACAACTGTCAGTCCAAATACATAACTAACTAACTAACTAACCATCACGCAAAAATGGATTGCCACACTTTTCTTTCCTGACATATTTTTCTCGCTTCCTCAACATTCATACATCGTGTCATGCACGCGCGTCGTTTTGCCTGACTCCTCACATGGCCGACATTCAATATTTGATTTATTTGATCGTGCCACGTTTTCCTCGGTTTTCCTCTATTTCTGGTTCCATTTAAATCGTTAACATATATTTTTTTACCATTCTTTCTTCATTCATTCTTTCCACATGTCCAAACCATCTTAGTGATCATTTCTTTATTTTGTTCATAACTCCATCATTCATCATCAGTTTTATAGTTTGTTTTTTTCTTATGCAACAGTTTATTATAACATACAAAAAAAAAGATGAATTCCACATTAAACCAAACATTCGGAACACAGAAGTGTAGTATAAAATAATATATACCAACTAAATATTGAAATAAATTTTATCATGAATGTGGTCAATTTTCTTAAATTCTCACAGTGTTCTTAAATTCTCCATCTAAATTAAAAATTAAACTTTAATAAAGTTTTTAAAATTATTTAATCAAATATGTGAATTATGAAACAAATCACCTTAAATTAAAATTTATTTAGAATTAATAGCAGTCTTTTTGTGAGAATACTAACACAAAAATATCGTTTTATTTAATTTTTATTTAAATAAACTTTCATCAAGAGATTCCAATAAAATCACTTGATTATTTTTCTCTCAGAGTACATCACAGCTTTTATTCGCCCGATAAAAGCTCAACCAACTCAGCCTACCATGTTTTATCGATCGGGCGGCATTAGGTGTTAGGGTAGGTCGTAGGGTAGGTACTCTCATAGCTCTATATTGTGTCACCGCCATATGTCGCACTCACAGATGGCCGTTTTATAACGCTGCTCAATTCAAAAACAGGTGTCTCTCTTCGTGCTTTTTATCGTTTACGTAAAAAATAAAATACATTTAAG